>OX387332.1:600000-1070000 GCA_947562085.1 Eudonia lacustrata
ATATTGGAAGTAGAGCTTGTTTAAAGTCAGCTTGCTACCACCACCTTATTTAAACTTATATGTCGCCATAACATCAATGTTTGTAGCATTGTTCTGTTTCGGCAGCTGGAGATAAGATAGCCAGTGCCTCATTACTTGAGGATCCAGAGTGAAGTGCGTCCATCTTCAGCCCTATTATCACTAAAACATCAGGTGAGAGGAAAGCATAGTACTTACACGTAAAAGCGTACAAAATGATGAATGAAACTACCAACGCTAATAAACAAGTAAGAAAAGATTTATACTATCACTACATATAAAACATAGTCGCTTCCCGCTGTCTGTATGACCTTATGTATGTATGCTTAGATCTTTAAAACTACGCAACGGATTTTGATGCGGCTTTTTTAATAGATAGAGTGATTCAAGAGGAAGGTTTATATGTATAAATACATGCATAAATAGTAGAGAAACACTTATAATTTTAGAGAATTCACATTTTTTGCGCTTACATTGCAAACGCTGGCTGAACCCTACGAGATAGATCAAAATAATGTACTACAGTATTGTACACCTTAAAAAGGTCTACAAAAAAATTTTCAATGGTAAATGTCTATCTCTTAGGGATAACCCACAATAATAATTTTTTTATCCTTTACTTTTTACGAGAAGTAATGGCTTATTTACGAAGCGATTTTAAGCAATACAGCATTAATCCTTATCCAATTAAGTACCTTAAATACATTGTGCATTTAATATAGATCAATATGGCCCTTTACAGCATGTAATTTAAATGAATATTTTCGAAGATATTACAGATTTAAAATGCAGGGACATAGCAGTTGCGGCGGTACCGGCCGCGGTCAGGGAGCCGCCGCGCCGGCCGGCGATAAATAGCGCGCCGAAGGCTACGCTTCGCCCTATATGTATTATCTAATGACAAAAAAATTGTGAACGTTGTATATAAAGATATTCTGTAGTATATTTAGTATCAGCATTGCACCCGTGTGAAGCCGGGGCGGGTTGCTAGTTAATATATAGACGTAAAAAGCTTGGCGTACTAATTATGATGAATGGAATGGCTAACAAAGTAATTAATAATGAGCATATTTCACGGAAGATTAACTAAATGGACGAAGTGATTACAGGGTGTTACATGAGTCTAGAGCAATCATATGTGCTTTGTGCGATGGCTAATCGTAGGTGCGTGGGTTGGAAGTGGGACGTGGTTCGTCACCAGCTCATTCTATGTCCCCACTGCTGGGACACGAGCCTTCCTTGTAACACCACAGGAAGAACGGGACATAAACCACCACGCGGACCCAGTGCGGATTAGTGGCTGTTAACGGCTGGTAATGCAGCTGGGACCATTAGCTTGATGCTCGAGATGGTACAGTTTTGGTCACCCATCTGATGACCGGCTTTTGCAAAAGTTGATTAACCTTAGTAATCGCAGACCGGGCCGGGCGCTTACGGATACTCTTATGGATTTTTTTTTTTTAATTAATCGCTTTTAAAGATTATTCATTCATTACCAGCTTATTTTTATATGCCCACTGCAGGAGCACGAGCCTTCCCCATGGAGTTAAACAGCTCAGGGCAATTTTTACAAGTTGGTGGCATTAATCATTCCTATAGCATAGGGTCTTCTAAACGTGGTGTGAAGACGCAACTTCAGGTCGGTTAGGTGAGGACGGCTGGTGACGCACAATCCTGCTTCTGCAGCTGTGGAGCATCTGGACTCTGCTTCTGCTTAACTTCAGGTGGAACCGCCATATGTGCCAACATTTCTGTACAAAACAAAAGAAATATTTGAGAAAATGTATCCGGTTAAACATTGTAAAGCACAAACAAATATCATATTTCCACAAATGTCGCAAACAAAAAAAGAAGCAATCTCAGACCACACAAGTGGATACAACCTGCTCTTAAGGCTTCACCTATCAAGTTTCCTTCACACCGGCAAATTTATCGCGACCCCACAATGCTACAAAACTTAACCTTATAACTATCACCATAAAGTCTGTATTAAGCTTCAAGCGTAAACTCCTTGCTGGTCGTTCAAAAGATCGTCCGCTGTAACCTGAAACTTCGGACGTTTGATCTTCAACCTTACCACTTAGACTTTAAAGTAGTTTGTGGAGGCCATTGTTAGTGAATCGGTCACATGTGGCGAAAGTTTCAAGTTCACTATCCATCGGCATTTTGAGTGACGTTATTTGACGTCCCTGTCTAGACCTAGGTCTTATAAGACTTGGTAATGAGGGTTATCTTATTTCGGAGGAGCGTTGTGCCCCAGAGACAGTCAAAATAAATTTCGAGATGACAGGCATTGTATAGTATAGGTGATCACATAAAGTTTTGTAGCCTTCATCATCACCAGGCTATATCAGTACACTGATATCTTCCTATCTTCTTATATTAGTGTGTCTAAGTCTCTAGAAGAAATAAATGCATTTATTATTATTATTTGTATGTTTTTTTTTCTCAGCTAAAAGCCAACTATAATTAATTAACTATTATTGTTATTATTATATTCTTTATTCATTTTTCAACGCAGACATTCAACACATTCAACGCAGAGCTGCTCGAGTTGTCGGCGACGTGGTAACCTCTGGTCCGCTCGATCCACTGGCCCTTCGGAGAGACGTTGCGTCTCTCTGTATATTTTATCGCCTTTATCATGGGGAGTGCTCTGAGGAATTGTTCGGTTTGATCCCTGCCGCTGGTTTCCTTCACCGCACTACACGCAATCGACTGTCTTTTCATCTACACCATCTTGATGGATGGCGGTCTACTACTATGCGTTTCTCACGTAATTTTTTACCACGAACTACAGTTCTGTGGAATCAGCTCTCAGCAGCGGTATTTCCGGACCATTACGACTTAGGGATCTTCAAGAAACGAGCCTGTTCCTTCCTGAAAGGCCGGCAACGCATCTGTGATTCCTCTGGTTTTGCGGGTGTCCATGGGCGGCGGTGATTGCTTCCCATCAGGTGACCCGCCTGCTCGTTTGCCTCCTTCTAATATAAAAAAACTACTAGTTATTAAATGTACTTCATTGAAATAAAGTCATCGCTGTAATTGATGGGTATTGGCTTAATAACTCATCATCATCATCATCTCAGCCAAAAGACGTCCACTGCTGGACAAAGGCCTCCCCCAAGGATATGAGGGGTATTTGCCGTAATCGCCACGTTTGGCAGGCGGGTTGGCGATCGCAGTAAGTTGAGACTTAACCTCAGAGAGATGCTGCTGCCCATCCTCTAGAAATGGTCCCTTAGACGGCTTTTACGACACCCACGGGAAGAGATGGGGTGGTGCAATTCTTTATCCCCGGCACCACACAGGGATAAATAACTACGCTTGCCAAATGTGAGTTGGTGATCACTAACCCGAGCTACATGTTGACAAATACGAAACATACTTTGTCCGACCGGGGAATTGAATCCATTACCTCCGGATATCAGGCCGAAAGCTTTGCCATTCAGTCAACGAAGCGAGGCTAAAGAAAAATTGAACTGTTTTTATTTAAATAATTCAATTGAGAATCGAAAGAGATAGAGGAGATCTTTGCCCAGCTCTAGGAGATTCAAATAATTAAAAAGAAAACAAAACAGGAAACTAAACTGTGGTCGTATCTGTCTTAAATGTGACAGATATTAGTTTCACAATCAATCCTAATTTTAGATTTTTCAGTAAAATTGTATAGACCAATTAACCCATACAGAGACTTCTACAATGACCACAGACTCTGATGGCACAGAGAAAGCGTTACTTAGTACAACATTCAAGTGTTGACAACATTAACACGCAATATTATACTCTACGGCAAAATAAAATAACGTTTAAACTCCTGCTGCACTTGACTGGAATAGAGGCAACAAATTGTTTGCATCCAAAATTGAGTTTTAAGTGCGCAACGTCGGGGTCCAATTTCTAATGTGAAAGCTTGTGCTATTCCGTGCAAAGCGTTTTCACACTTACTGCTATTAAGAGTGGGTTTATATTCCTTTGGGGACGGTTTAAATATGATTTGGACGGCATTATTTGACTCGGTGCAGTTGGTAACGCTGTTATTGTGTATTTTCGCGCCAGATTTTCTGTAAATGATGCTCTGGGAGGCGGGAAAGTATATAAACGAGTTTGGTGGAAAGACAACCTTTGGGGAGGTAGGAAAAGGCATCTTTTGATGACTTGTTCCATTTTAAGGTATCTTATGTAGACTTGTTCCATTTCAAGACATCTTTTGGAGACTTGTTCCATTTCAAGGCATCTAGTGGAGATTTGTTCCATTTCAAGGCATCTTATGAACACTGGTTCAATTTCAAGACATCTTATGGAGACTTGAACCTTTTCAAGGCATCTAGAGGAAAATCGTTCCATTTAAAGGCATCTTATAGACACTGATTCAATTTCATGGCATCTTATGGAGACTTGATCCTTTTCAAGGCATCTAATGGAGACTTGTTACATTTCAAGGTATCTCTTGGTCTCTGGTTAAATTTCAAGGCATCTTATGGAGACTTGTTCTATTCCAAATCTTCATAGGATGCCATTTTCTTATCAGCAACATTTCGTATTAATGGCTAGCAACCCTCAGCCCGTGAGTTTTGTTTGTTCAGTTAATAGAGATTGTTTTTTTCCATTCCAAATTACTAAAAAAGAATAAACATGGTTCGAACGTAACAGACGTGCATTTGAGTAATTTACAACGAAACTCTACGACCGAAGTAAAAACGAAAATTTTAATTCATCAAGTCAAAATATTTTTAACGCATACAAATCTCAGTATTCACAAAAAAACTAGAATGGTAAATAAAGAATCAATTATTATTACAGTGGACATTAAGACTAATACAATTTAACAAAAATTATCATTATTTTTAATTATAATTATTTATTTATTTTATTAATTATTAGTATTAATTATTATTATTAAATTTTCTCTCTATTTATTTTTTTACGTATTAATTTACATTTTTAAATATTTTCTAAAAAACAAAACAAACATTTAAAAATATAAAAAATAGGGGTCCACCGGCATCGGGACCAGGGTCCAAACTACCGGTGATTAGGGCTCCAGAGACAGGAATCTCCTCACAATGCGTGCCGTATCGAGGAGAACTGCCTTCTGAATCAGGCCCTTGATCCAGCCGCCTAACGAGAGCCTCATGAGATGTTGATCGAGGCTCTTGGCCATCAGGCCGTTGGCCGTAACAACAATCGGCACGATGACAGCCGAGTCCACATTCCACATGTCGACAACCTCATGTGCTAAGTCGAGATATTTGATTTGTTTCTCTTTCTCAGCTTTCACGAGGTTCTCGTCATGGGGAATGGTGATATCGACAATCATCATTATTATTTATTAAAATTTATCCGTTTCCATGAGCCCACAGTTGGAGGACATCTTTTATTTATAGGTATTTAGTTTTTAATTTACTATTTTTTTCTATTTTTTTTTAAGTTCAGTAGAGTTATGTTTCTTTTTGTTGTGTATATCTTGTACAAATAAATAAATCTTCATCATTAGATAAGATAGATAATATATCTATATAGATAAGATAGTATTTATCAAAACGTAACAATTATTTCCGCGTTCGAGAATTTTCCGGATAGTTTTAGCGCCACGCCGGCGCGCCGGCTGCAACGTCGGACATTTAAAATTTTATTCCGACAATTAACAATGCTAAACAGCTGAGCGCCGCCATTTGCATTCGGTGGCCATTTTTCATTAGAAACACTGCGGAATAACATACTAATTACGACAAAACGAAGTGTGTTGTGCGCTTTACGGGGCTGTGACATGGATCGCTTTGAAGTAAGTAAGTAATCGATTTATTTTATAAATACAGAGTTTTGTATATTATTATCATCCTATCTCAGTCCAATGTTGGACATACTAGGTGTCTCCCAAGACGCTATTGAACCCGATCTTCATTCATCCGTTTTCTATAGAATATAAACTTTGCTACAGTATGAGCTTTTACTCGTTTATAAATTCGGGGGTATGTGTGCAAGGCTCGAGGGCGGTATTGCAGTCTTCTTATACTGTGTTCTCAGCCACAGACATTTGAATTTAGTGCTCTGTGGTCTCAGCAAACGTTTAGGTGCGTTTAGCCTTAAATTGTGGCATGCCTGCAGGTGTGCACGACCGGCTCTGCCCCTGCCTTACATTGTCTTTGACCTGCTTTCAGTGTGTCCTTTACTCGCTTAGCTCGTCACTTTCCCCAGCTCATTTTTATATCCCCAATGCTGGGGCACGAGCCTTCCCTATGGATGGATAGGGAGGGTCTTTGTCGATTAATACCATGACGCTTTTTGAATTGGTTGTTTCATACCATGGTATGAAACGGCCAATATCTTTAAACACGGAAGCATTTTTTTGACTTCATCGATTAGAACCAATTAAACTTTATTATAACTTAACAGTCGTGCACAAAGGTGTTAACAAGAATTTATTTATTTATCCAATGTAGGATTATAGTTTTACGAAGGGAGAACGCGTCGGAAACCACCACGCGGGCCCAGTGTGGATTGCTCGTTGTTAACGACTGCGAATGCAGCCTGGACCAGCGGCTTTGCATGCCTTTCGAAGCACGGAGGAGCTCGAGATGATAAATTTTTGGTTATCCATCCGTTAATCGGTCTTTGGGAAAGTTGCCATGGCAGACCGGGCGCGTTGACCACTGCGCCATGAAGCTTGTAATATATCGCATGCGCCTCAACCGTTAAACCAATAACAGACTCTCATTTCAACGACAATACAGTCATATAACCGACACATTATTTAAGTTTTTCGATGATTTGTTGTTGAATAAGCCTCTCTGGCCTAGTGGTTAAGACCACCGGTGTCGAACCCAGAGGTCTCCGGGTTCGTTTCCCAGCGGGGTGAACTTGGTTTGGTTGGTGGTAGGGCTTATTTGTCAGCCTGGCTAGCGACCACCGTCTTATCTTAATATGTCGCCATAACATCAATGTTTGCAGCATAGTTGTGTTCCGACAGCTAGAGATAAGACTGCCAGTGCCTCAGTAGTTGAGGTTTCCGGGTGAAGTGTGCTTCCACCATTGGCCTTATCATCACTTAACATCATGTGAGATAAAGAGACTGTGCTTACCGTAAAATATAAAATTTTAAAAAAATCGTTTAATGGAGCAATCAATAGCATCAATAATGTTTTTTAAAAAGAAAATAGATTTGATGACTTCGAATTTACATAGGACCTCATTGCCTCTAACCTGCTTTAAATATGTGGTTTACGAAGCTCGTAAGGTCACTAATATCGAGAGGCCACAACTCATGTCACCCTGTTAAAGCACAAAAACTAAAAGGCGAACTAAGATGCTCGCCCACCCGTGTAACCGCTGCACGTCGCCTGTCGTAAGTCGTAAGGGGAGCTGTAAGGTGCGTTTACACCGTGCGACTAATACACGATAATACAGCTACTAAACTTTATGTGGTTTGGACAAACTGTCGCATACATTGGTATACAAACTTAGCTTAGTTTGTGTACCAATTTGACACGCTATGCAAATGTATCTTTTATTTTTATTATACAAAAGGGAAGCGCCTGACGGCATCTTTATCATGATGATAATTTGGTACTCCACCCAGAATCCTCACTACTATAAATTGGCGTTGGTTTTTTATCTCTAGCTGTCGAAAATATTAAAATCGTCACTATAAATATTTATAAGACTTATAAAATACAGTGAAAAAGTTAAACGCCTACCTGTATGTATGTATTTTATAAATTTTATAAATATTTAATTTAGCTTCAGTGCAGCAATTAGCACTTTAAAAAAAATAAAGTAAAATTCGTCACTATACTTTAAGTAATAATTTGAGTAATTTAAGTAATGTTTACTTCCTAGACATTATAGGAAAAAGTACCTATGCAGATACTGTTCTTAATGACTAAGTGCCTTACAAATAAACAAAGAATAAGGCACGAATAGTTATTCCGTGTTTTGTTCCTGTCATGTAAACGTCATTTCGAATTATAGTAAAAGAGACAAAACACGGAATAACTATTCGGATCATATTCTTTGTTTATTTGTAAGGTGTTAAGAGTATTTTTACAGTGCCATGTTTATTTGTCATTCAATCACATTAAAAAAGAAACGAAAATTTCAGCGCTCCTGGTGACAAAAGAGGTTACTTACAATAGTGTGATACAAAATCTCGTTTACGTCAACGTCATCGAGTGGCAAACAAACTCGTACTAGGCATCCTGTAATCTCGAAGCGTAGTTATTCCTGTAGTCGCATCGGCTCTTGTAAAAGTCCCTCTACGTCGGTCGCGCGGTGGTGCGTGAATCCTGGCGTCCGATCAAGGTCACGGCGTCGTGCGGTGCACGCGGTCGCGATGCTCCTGGGAATCATTTATAGTTAATAATGTAAAGAAATGACTTTCTTTTCACATTGTGTTTGTTAGTAAGACTATAAAAAATACGCTAGTAAATATTAATAACAGAAAATAATAAAAAATGTATTTATTTCTCATCCATCACCAACTTGACGTAAAATACCTGTGATTACAGGTGATCAGGCTCCTACTACCTCGAACCGCTTTGTTGACACTAAAATGAAAAATACTCTTCGCGTTTCTTTCTAATATCTACGCTTAATACGCTTCTTTCTTATATAATTATAATATCATAATGAAGCGTCGATGCCATATGACGCAGTGGCTAACGCGTAGGGTCTGCGATTATTAAGGTTAAGCAACTTTCGTAAAGGCTGGTCATCGGATGGGTGACCAAAAATGTATCATCTAGAGCCGTGCGACGACAGCTTAAATTAGAGCATACAAGGCACTCAATTCATATTTCCCGAGAGCCTGGGTTTTGAGGTCGTCCTCTTCCCTTGTCCAGCTACTAAAACCTCGATGAGGGGAGAGGAGGTATAGGTCCTCTGCCACGAGGACGACTCGGGACCACGAAGTCTCTGTTGATACCTTAACGAATGTAGTGAAAGCAACCGCACTTCCTTGCAAGATGGCGGCCCTTTGTCCGTTACGTAGGAACTATGCGCAAGCGCACACGACCGTTGGCTTAGGGACGGGTGGAATAAGTAAAAAAAGGTTGTGTGGAAGTGATCGTTTATAGGGTAACAATACAAATTCGAATATAAATGTCTTTATTCGTTATAGATATAAATTTAAAGACAAGTAATTGACTTAAACATCTTTAAACTATATACCTTTTTTTTACTATGTACCTAAAATATGTTATTGTTTTAACATTTTTCTTGTCTGAAGGTGTGTCTCCTTTTTTCAATATTTTTTGTAGAAACGCTATTGGCCTGTGTATCATACTTTGTGTACTATAGATTTGGGTTATTATGTAGTGTATTTGCCAATCAGTAGGACAGTACTTAGGCTATTTACTTTACTTACTTACTCGTATATAATGTATTGTCGACCATGAAATTGCTTTATCACTTTAGACAAAAACTTCCATTACAATAAAATTTCGCTAAGGCTCATTGTCAATAATGACAACGTATCTGTCACTCGGTATTTTAAACAAAAATAGAACTTGTTGTTTTATTTATGTAAACAAAATTTACTTCTAAGGTGGTAAAGCAATTTCATTGTCGACTATACTATGTTTCTCATAATGTGAAATAAAATAAAATAAAATAAACGAGCGAGCCTTACAGCAGTCGCATATGATGAGTAACATTTGACATCTCACCTTAGTAATAAGCAATTTTAACATTAAATTGTGAAAAAAAAGAGTCAGGTATTACTTAATTTACTTATATACTGCATTTATTTTATAGTTATAAATAGTTATTATTTATAAATATTCATTATAAGACATTTGACATATTAAAATGACCTTTAATAGTCAAATGACACAATATGTCACAAATAATAATAATATGTCATTTTCATAATATCGATTTTAACAAAATGGCGCGCGCTTGCGCACTTACCCGACTTCCTGCCACATTGTTACACCTACAGCTTCCGTCACATTTCACGAAATCACTCCCACTAATTGTATAATTATATAGAAGGCGAGCGAAAAGATGTTACACATCAAAAAAGTAGTTTTGTTTATGTTATTTGATTAGTATACCATAAGTCTATACTTAAAATAAACGCACTTTCCTAAGCTTTAAGAAATTTTTCTGGAGCAATAAAACATTAATTTACTTCAAATGTAACCACGGTGAAAGAATCAAATTTATATTTCACAAACCGCTTCCATACAATTTATTTCAGTGAAAAACTCCTAAGGTTTTCTATCTGATATGTATTTTTCGATTACACGGAGCGACTCAGCCGTCCCCAGGCCCTAGCCAGATAGAAACTTGGACCGGTAATAAATCTAGAATGTAACGGAGTTCCGTTTGATTTTACGTCAGAAGTGCTCTGATCTCGTTCGGAAGTTTCCAACTATTGGATTATGAATCCTTTACTTCGGATTGGGCTGTGGCTATTTTTATTTCAGAACTGGCAACTGTATGCCATAGCGGAAATTGTGTGTACCTGTCTACCGGTTTTGTTTCAGCATCTTTTGATAGTTTTTTGTTTGGGTTTGTTTAAGTTGATGACATCCCAACATTGTTGTTATATTTGTACAATGTCAAAATCAGAGATGCCTTGTAAATAGTTTATTTTTGACTTCTTGGCAGGAAAGTGAAGAGTCATGACTGCACTTTTGTTTTACTTTGTAACATTGGTGTTATATCGAATATTAATCGATGGAGGAGCTCGATGGCGCAATGGTTACCGCGCCTGGTCTGCGAGTGCTGAAGTTAGCAACTTTTGCAAAGGCCGGGCATCGGATGGGTGACCAAAAATTTATCATTTCAAGCTACTCCGTGCTTCAGAAGGCACTTATGTTACATGTAGCAAGTAAACAGCTTATAATTGTCCCACTGCTGGGCAAAGGCTTCCATCATTGAAATCAAGTCATCGCTACAATTGATGGGTAATGGCTTAATCTCCACGCTTGCCTAATGCGGGTTGGTGATCACAAACCTGGGTTATGCAACGATAAACCTGGGAATTGAACCCGGGACCTTCGGGTATCAGGCTGAGCGCTCTGCCACTGGGCCACCGAGGCGTGTTACATGTATGACTTTTATTTTAATATCATAGTATTTTGTACTGTTTTTATAATGAATATTAATTTATCTAGCGCTGTGCTCGTCTGTATCGGAGCTCAGAATTGCTCCTTTAAGATTCTGTTGTATTATCTTTTTGGTGTGGTGTGTTCTCTGTAGCTGTGACTTTTAAAATCAAATCAAATCAAAAATCAAAAATATTTATAACATTATTACAACCCGAGGCTGGCTCTTTATTTTAAGTGCATATAGAACCTGTACCAGAAATAGACAGACCCTCTTCCTTATTTTCTACATACATTATTTAGCAGTAAGAGAATAAAATAAATAAAAAATTATGTATGCGTGCGTGTGTGTGAGTGTGTGTGAAATAAATTGAATAAATGAAATATATGTATATTAAATCTTTTCAATTCGTCAAATAAAAAGTGCTTATGATAAGACAATATAAGTTATAATGTTTTTGTTTTGTTTAATAATTTTAATTTTTAACGCAAATTTTGTTGCAAACAAATTACAAAACACAGTTATGTTGAAATAAATAATAAATAAATAATAAATAAATAAATAAATAAATAAACTTTCCTACACTCACACCAATTATCTAGCCCAAGAGAAGCTTTGTTATGGAACTCGTTAAATGGTTACTAGACAACGGATAAACATACTTAAAATACTTAAATTATACATAGAAAACGCCCAGACCCGAGACAATTTAGAAAAACAATAATTTCTAAATTGACCCGACCGGGGATCGAACCCGGGACCTCAGAGATGGCGACACCATGAAAACCGGTGTACAAACCACTCGACCAAGGAGGTCGTCAAAATGTTTTTTTTTAAATATAAGTTATGATAAATTTTTATTGTCATAAAATTATGTAAATACATAGCAGGTGTTAAGTATTATAATAATGGGAACACACTATTTACCCTAGTCGGGCATGTAATTTTTAGTAGGTAGGTAACTTGTTACATAGAAACAGCCCTATGCTGTTTTTGTACCGAAATATTCAGCCGAACTGTAGAACGCCTTATCTATTAGCCATCTTTTTAATTTAATTTAACATCATCTAAAATTTACTGAGGCTTTTTTTAATTTTTGGGCAGCTGATGTATACTTGGATACCAGTTACATAGCACTCTTGTGATACAGGGCATTATTAATATTTGGTCAAGACAAGGCATACGCATATCTTTTCCGCAAATTACAATTATTTGTGCTTTTATGTTTAAAATACTGAATACCTATTGCTTTTTATAAAATGCATGCGTGTGAGCGTTTGTTATTAAGTTACTGAGCCGGCAAATGAGCATACATGGCATACAAACCTTCTTATGGAAAAGGGCCACCGTAAAGTATGGCGCCTTGCAACATACCTTGCGTATAACGCACGCATACACGACCTTGAACCTTAAGTTCCTATGCCTCTATGCTTTGCAATTGTGTGGATTAAATTCCCTTCAAATCAGAACATAGCAATGAAATCTAGCTATGCTTAGCCAAGGAATTTCAAGGTATTGTTTTCTAAAGTTTACGTGAACACTACATATTGAAATGAAACAACTTTTAGGGATCTACTCGCGTTTATTTAACACATTGCTTTATTTAATGTTTATCCTGACGTTTCGAACCATTTACAGGGTCCAATAAGGTATTAAGATGGTCGTAATCCGGTGTGATTCTAGACAAACCTGCCCCCAGGCTTCTTTCTAAAAACGTTCTTTTGTTCTAAGGGGTTATTGTACATTTGTCACAGAAAAATATTATGTGTTTTGCCTCACTTTTATTTATATGAAGTAGTTTCGTAAATCTGTAGCGAACTTACACATATTTTTAATGCATGTGAGAAATTTACTTTCAATGTATATAGTTACAAAAATGTGGCTAATTTACTTTGTGGTAAATGTACAATAACCCGTTCTAAATACGCTTTAGAAAGTTTTACATGTAATAAACTTAATAGTACTTATAATTTGACGTTAACAAGTGTTGGTAGACCTGTTAAAAAATACACAGAAGTAAAAATAACAGTAGTCCAAAAAAAAACAAGGAACCAACTACGTGACCATTTCATGGAATCTGATTCATAACAAACTATCGATTATCATTATAAAAAAACAGCTGCAGAAAAAACTGCAAACACTGAAATATTGGATGGTGAAAAATAATTACTAGGAAATTCGTGAACTGGGGTCGGCAACACTGTTCCCAGAGGTCATCATCCATTCATAGCATCGGACATCTTTCAACCAAATTCCTAGAGGCTCCCTCCAACAGAGTACAAAGCATTCGCTCCACGTTTTCTCTGATATTCGACAGTTAAATATGAATACTATCTTGTATAGTCTTTAAATTTCTTAAATTAAAATAAATACGTTGTATGGATCTGCTCGTTGTTCCTTTGCATATACTGTATAGTGACGTTTCGAAACCTTGACAGGGTCCGTAGATTCAGACGAATTAAAGACTTACATGTGTTAGTAACTTAAGTGTTTTTTTCTTTAGTTAAGAACACCGGTTTCAGACGGTCATTCCTAGCGATTCTATGATTCATCGATCGATCGATCGATCAATCAATTAGGTACATGATGTCGATAACTTTCGTTCTCTGTTGGATCACTTCATTCCAAATCCGATCCCTCAGAGAAACTCCGAGAATAGCCATCCCTTTCCATAGCTCGCTGAGCGACATTTGCGAACTAGCCCGTGAGTGTCCACGTTTCGGCTCCATGTGTCGTGTATGACCAAGAGCCCACCCGTAAGGAATAATAAAAAAACGAATTGTAAAATCGCTAAAGCTACTTTTGTAAGATAAAAAAAGCTAAAATATGTTCCAAAATTATAAACATTAGACATAGTTTTAATGAAGTAAAATATGTCTTGATCATGTCGTAACGGAGTAGTGCCTTGGCGGAGATTTAAATTGGCAATCGTTATAATCTTCTTGGAAATACTGTAGGCAAATAATAAATTACCTTTGTAACATAATAATTGTGCTCAATATTATATATTTATGCTTATAACGGTGTAACGGAATTCCGGTAAAGCTGAAGCTATCTAATTAGATAAATTCCATTTTCTTGATAAAATATTTTTCATTTACAAGAGAGGAATACCTGAAACCAACATTTATTACTATTTTATGATTTTCCATTCAATTTTGTTAACGAAACCTGTATCCTCATCTGTCAATAGAGGCACTGTTTGGATGCCTTAAAAATGTTTTTATTTTGAACTTAACAAGGCCCCAATATATCGGGACAAAAATAACCGTCAAAGAATGCTGACAAAAATGATAAACGAATCAACAATATCGTGAAAGACTATTTAGAAAAAAGAATTACCATTAAACAGTGCGTTCAACGCTTGTCTTTTTTCAAACTCCAAGTTTAAATTCTTTCAAATTAGTTTTTAAGCTATTCAATTAAATTTTATTTTTCTAAGGTCCCGTGTTTTCACTTTAGTATTCAATTGTAATAGACAGATTGCCAAACACAGCAGTAAACGAATCGCGCTAAAGGAGAATAGCTCAAGTTGGCGAAACGCGCCTGTAGGCGAAACGCGCTTGTTGGCAACCGCTCATAGACCAAAAAAACTTGATTATCTGAAATACATACAAAAAGCAAAAGATTTCTATGTAAAAAAATGAAGGAAAAAAAATGGATGAAATTTTAAAATGATCACTTGCTTTGAATGTCAACTACGAATGCAGAGATGGCAAACCCAAAGGACTCTCGACCACATTACAGCTAGTAATTGATGTAGTCATCAACACTAATGGCTGTAGCCACTTTTTGTCGCCGAGAATTGTCGGGCCACACCCACTTCTAACGCAAGACCAGTGATTAATCAACGCACTTTGAGGTATACGTATAGTAACACACTAATATTTTAAATGCGAAAGTTTGTGTGTATCTCATGTATTTGTTCACGCTGCTACGGATGGATGGATTTGGATGAAATTCGGCATATAGATAGTTTTTAACCTGGATTAACACAGGATAGTTTTTATCCTGATATTCTCTCGGGAATCACACTATAATTATACTAAAAACGACAATTTAATTTTCCATACAAAATGATTTGTTTGTTTCGTTGTCATGGAAACCAAAGAGAATTTAATCACTTGATGGAAACTGTCAAAGCGGCAAGAAATCCGCCGGGTCTACTAGTATTATTAAATTATTAACCGCCTCTGTGGTATGGTGGTTAAGACCACCAGTCTCAGTCCCAGAGGCCCCGGGTTCGATTCTTAGCGGGGGGATATGTTTGTGTACTTGGTTTGGTTGGTAGGGCTTGTTTGTCCGCCTGGATACCGCCACCTTATCTAAATGTCACCGTAACATAAATGTTTGTTGTATTGTTGTGTTTTGGAAGCTAGAGGTGAGATAGCGATAGATAGTGCCTCAGTAGTTGAGGTTTCCTGGTGAAGTGCACTTCCATTGGCTTTATCATCACCTCACATCAGGTTAGATGAAAGCACTGTGCTAAAATATAAAAAATGCCTCAATAGATGGCGCTGTCAATCCTGCATCGCGCTGACAAGATGTTTGTCTTTTGCATAGTCATCAACAGCTCATGTTTATATCCCCAGTTCTCCACGGCTGCACGAGCCTTGCCTATGGATGTCAACACTGCCCAGTGCGGATTGGCAGTTGTTAACGACTGCTAATGCAGCCAGGACCAACGGCTTTACGTGCCCTCCGAAGCACGAAGGAGCTCGAGATGATACATTATGATCGTCCATCCAATAACCGGCCTTTGCAAAAGCTTCTTAACTTCAGCAATCAAATACCAAGCACGTTTACCACTGCGCTATCAAGCCTATAACATAAAGAAATCCTTGCAGAGTTTTTTTGTTGGAAAAAATCTTAAAACTGAATTCACCCATCTTGTCGTTAACAACTTGATAAATGTTATCCAAATTGTCCTCAAAGAATACCATAAAAGGCAAGTTTACGGTACTTACGCAAATGGTGGAATCCAATTCCCTACCGTTGTGTAGGCAAATCTTAAATTTGTTTTCAATTTAGTGAGAGGAAAGTTAGCGGCCATCGGCAGAGTGGGGCTCCGAACTGGCACTCGGGGCTGTTGTTCATTCCACTTTGTTGCGAGAAATAACAGAATGGGAATTTTTCGAACAATTCAAAGCTACTTGTACCTATTGGTTGTGCAAATGTAGTAATTTGTTGTACTTTTTAAAAGTTTTATTTCCTCTAGCACTTACTCACTTCATTTAACCAATTCTGACATTATCTTTGAAGCTTGCTCAGCTTATAGAGCAGATAAAATGTGGAAACAAAACGGCGTTTCAAAATCGTAGCCTCAGTCATTCTGTCATGCAGCCAGCTAGCGTCATCATCATCAACATCATCATCAGCCTATACTAGTCCACTGCTGGACATAGGCCTCTCCAAGTGCACGCCACCGAGCACGATCCGCGGCTACTCTCATCCAGCTCTTGCCAGCCACCCTGCGAAGATCGTCGCTCCACCTAGTCTGAGGGCGTCAAGACAGCATATAACCAACAAACTTGATGACCCCTTTGTCGATGAACGAGTCAAACTCTGAGTCAAAACATCTACATTGCGGCATTTATGAGCCAATAGAGCCACAATTAATCACCATGTACTTTTTGTGCCCCAATTTAGATTGTATCCGAGTATTTGTTGGGCTTTGAACACTGAGGTCGATCGGTTCAAAGGCGGCGATCGATGTGAGATTGCAGACCCTTTTGTGTCCGCCGTTATATGTGCGTGTTTGTGGCTATCCGATTGTAAAATTGGGGTCTTATTTAGTTGCCGGGGGGCTTTAATTCCGTCATCAGGTAAGACCTTTTGAGTACTGGGGGTCCTCACTCAATAGTTGTCACGTTTGTTAATGCTCTGAAAGGGAAGGACGAACAGAAGATTTTTGTGTCAATGAAAAATATAGCCTTACTGTGCCACTGTTGGGTTTCCCCCAATGCCTTTCATCATTTCTGATCTTTAACTGTCTCGGGCCAGACTGGGTGGCGCCGACGCTTTCACGGTCTTCCGTGGCTCTGTAAGTGGCCAGTTCGTGGATCTTTTCTTCGTCGCAGCGCTAAAAAATGGAATTCCCTCCCAGCTCACGTATTTCCTTCTTACAACATGGGGTATTTTAAACAAGTTTTGAAGAAGAAACTTGCGTGTAGGACTGGTGAGGATGGCTAGAAGCCGGATTCTGCCATCCTGCTCTTACAGCTATACTCGCATTTAAACACTGCTTCTGCTTAACATCTGGCAATTAAAGCAGAGTCATTTGCCTAAAAAAACACTCTTTGACCACCTTTCAGAGAGCATGCGTCTTAGATGTACTGACCAAGTCACATGTTGGTTTCGCAGCCTGGAATTCCACACCAATAATTCCGGTCCTGGAGTGCGTATTTTGGATCCGACCAGTTCGTTGCACATCTATATGCTACGCTCCATCTCCCTTTGGCATACCTTGTGTAGTCCAAACAAAAGAAAAACGTAATTAGTCATACAGATTCCATTTCTAAATACGTTATAAACAAAAACAGTCAAAACACTGACGTGTCCTCGCGAAAAAACTTCAACGTTTACAAGCGGGATGAAAACTCCAAAATTGAGACCCTAAAACTGTTGAGTGCCATCCGCCATCGCCAATTACGGTGCGAATATTTTTTCTCGCTACAAAATGGCCTCCACTGCCAACCCTAAATATCTATCCAGCATGAGAGCACTCCTCATTCAACCCAGCTTGCGACGCGAGTGGCTACTTCAGCCCCCTTCTATTATTTTAGAAGAGGATTTTACAATTTCAAGAAATGAGAAAAATGTGGAGAGAAAATGTACTTGGCAGGCTGCTTGTTTTTTTTTATCGCCCATTTTGTCGTGTTAATTGGTAGCTAGGCATATGTTTTTGTTTACAATATTGTTAATTAACTGTAGAATATTAGGCTTTTCAAACTATTTTCCTATAATACTCAAGTACTTGTTCATAATTTATATCGTTAATAAGTTTACAAATCGTATTTTCAATTGTTCAGCTTGACAAATTTTCATTTAAAATAATAATGGCGGAATTGCAGGACAAATAAATTTATAGGCGTCCTGGGCATCTTCTTGAGTTGCGTACACTTTTCAACTCAGCCAAGACATCGAATAGAACGTGAAACTTTGAAATTGTATAAATATAAATTCGATAAAATTAATTAAACAAAAATTATGTCAAAAATCTTAGTGCACAAAGAAAGGCCTTAGCATCTATTACATACGATCAAGTGCATAGTATCTCAGAGAAAATGGATTTGAAAACCGAAATTTGCGATGATTCTTCTTAAAAACTAGAAATAGAAATATAGAAATATCATCATTTATTTGCGCTTGAATATGGTACATTAAAAATGTTAATTTGGAAGGGTTGCACAGTCAAGGGACAGTCCAAGGCGCTTACTTGTCCGTCAAAATAGATCACTTCCAAGTGTATCGTATAACGCGCATGACGGGCTTTGAGTCCGCGTCCATCTGCACTGCCCTTAATTAAAAAGTAGAATGTTAGAAAATTTCTGGTTATTAGTATTAAACATTCTTCTTCTTCAACTTCGAGGCACGATCTTGTCGGTGTAGCCTTTTCCATTCTTCTCTACATGTACTATAGACAAATTTTAAGGATATCCAGTTACAAACATTTTTGCCGTAACGTAGCGATCGTAGTTAACTCCGCCTACTATGAAGATGACCATAGAATGACCAATACAAACCTTCCGACCTTTTTTTTTGTCAAAGCCATTTCTTTTAGTTCGTTGTTAAAGCCTCATTGTAAATGCCGGCCCCGCACATGTGCGGGGTGACAATTAAATTTCTATTGTGTCTGGTTTTAAGGCAGTCAACGTGTTAAATAGAAATTCATTTCTTTCTTAAGATTCCTAATGGTGTATATCCAGAAAATTTGTCAAAAATAAAAGGGGTGGGTAAAGCCACTGACCCGTGCACAGAAAAATCGCCCTAAGGGTGGATATCCAGAAAATTTGTTGATAGTACCTACCTCAAGTTGATTCCTTGACCTCTTTATAAGACACAACGTTCGCCTTAAAATTAAGTCACTAAAATAATTTTTTTTTTAAATATTTTGAGTTGGAATGTCGTAATATTTAGTTAACTAATAACACTGAATCCACGTTCGCTGAAACATTTTCGTAATCCTAGCCAGTACACAAAACTTGTTAATAACTTGGAGTATCTAAACTTGCATCGTGAAAATGCAAATTAGTTTAGCGTTGTTAGCTACTGAGACGAAGTACTTTGTGGAGGTATTCAGTAAAATTGCAGAAACTACATACAAGAACTGCTCAAATAGTTGTATTTATTCCGTTTTTATATTTCATTAGGTGTTCGAGATCGAACAGTAAAATTTAATCTTTAGGCTGCATGAGCTTAACTTCTTACCCATCGATGAAAACGATGATAGAAGAAAAGGTCAATGTCATTGTAATTGTCTATTCGGTTGTGACGTCGTCGATATCGCTCCTTTGCCATAAACAAAAGAAGAAGAAGAAGAAGATATCGCTCCTTTTGAGATTTTGCTCGGAATAATTAATAGGCTGATGATGATGATGCAAATGACACCAATCCACCTGATATTAAGCAGAATATGAATCCAGAGGCGAAGACAGATAGTGAAGCAGGACTGTGACCGAATGGTAAAACGCTCGATCCGATTGCCGTGTTTGGATTTTCTCGATGCAAATAATTTTGCCGGGTTTGTGATCATCGACTTGCATTTGACAAATGTAGTAATTAACTAATGCTTTACATGTATGCTCGTTTCATTTTCCTATATTTTCTTTAAACAAGATCGAATCACAACGTCGAAAATAGTCATAGCCAAAACTAACTACGAAATACCACCGCAAAAAAATAGCACTGTAAACCATTAAACACGAAAAATGCAGCTAACAAACATAAAAAACGCATCGCATTTGTAAGCTAACTCTCGGATCATTAAAAAACAAACCCACCGTCTGCAACACGATAATTAAAAATTAACCCGGCAACGATCATCGAGGGTTGGAGAATGGCTCATTTCTCCCCAGTCCGCGAATGAAAAGCCTAAAACTTAGCCATTCAGGTGGTATGAAAGCCCACTTTAACCCGTAGAATGCCCGGGGTATTTACGACCATTGTGGTAGACGCGATTATTTGGAGTTTGCCCCGCGCGCTCTAGTGTTTTATGACGTTTGCATAAAGATTTTTTCGCCTTATTTATCGACGGACGAGGATAAAAATATGGCTCTTTAAAAAGCAAAATGGTTTTGAATGTCCAATAGGTACTAATATGGGGTACAGCACAAAACCGGTCGTTGTGGAGATCCTTGGGGGAGGCCTTTGTCCAGCTGTGGACGTCTTTTGGCTGAGATGACGATGATGATGATGGGGTACGTTTTATAACGAACGTTTTGAGTTTTGTTTTTTTTTTCATTATCTTTTTATAGTCCATGGTAAAATTGACAGAATAGGCAAAGTGCGTTTGTGACGCTCGCTTTTGATTTGGCAAGCGTGGTTAACCAATTCCTATCAATTGTAGTGATGACTTGATTTCAATGATGGAGTCCTTTGCCCAGCAGAGGGACAGTATTTTAGCACTTCTCATAACTGTTATAACGGCATATTGTATAACATAACTTCAAATTAAATATTTTTTCGATGTTTTCTATTCGTTCATACTGCAACAAATAGCGTGGTTCAGTCAATCGATGCGATCTGGCAAAGTTAAGCAACTTTAGTAATGGTAGGTGATCAGACTAAAATTTATTGTCTGTAGCTCGAAAGGCACATTAAGTGATAGTCGTTAAAACCCATTCTGCACTCGACCTGCGTGGTAAGCTATGGCCTTATGTGCAATAGCCGTATTATTTCTTCGAGTTCTACAAGAGTCTAGTAATGATATTTAAATAACAAATTATTTTAATTTATTGCTCTAACAATACATAAAACATGCCACAGCAATAAATTCCTAAAAAAACATCATTTATATATACCATCAGTAATCATTTTTCGTTAAACACGTAAAATGAAACGCCTAACAAATAACTTGAGAAATAAAAGACTTGCATTTAAAAATAAATATAGAAACGGCACGTTAAACACGAAACGTATTACAGTTGGAGCGCTCCACTCCAGACTTTGTAAAGAAAAAGTTTCCTCACTGCAAAAAGCAAAAGAGTATTCTCCTCGAGGCCGCAGCAGAACGGCCCGCGCTTACTATTTCAGGCGCCATATTGAAAACATGCGTGGTCATTTAGACCCCTCGCTTTTGTACACGAGCAGTGGAGGGTTAGTGGACTGAATTAAAGTTTTTTTTACTGAGATATAACAGTATTGGTGTTTTACGTATAAATTCGTTTTTTTAGGGTTGCGTATTTCAAAATGAAAAAACGGAAAGAACCCTTATAGGATCACTTTGTTGTCCGTCTATCCGTCTGTTCGTCTGTTCGTCTGTCTGTCAAGACACTTTATCTCGGGAACGCGTGGAGGTGTCGAGTTGAAATTAAAACCATATACTCAGGTCTGCGGTCCCTTGAAGCTGTGAAAAAATCAAAATTCCAAGTTAACGAAATAAAAGATACGGCCGTTTATGTCGAAAAAAACGTATATTTCGACACTCTCAAGAAAATCAAAATTCATAGGGTACCTACTTGCCGTTGACCTATGTACCCATAAATTTGTACGGAAGCCCCGGGGGGCGACTCCGACTCGCACTTGTCCGGTTTTTAAATAAAGGAATTACTTAGGTATAAGAAAAAAAAGAAGTAAAGTGGGTTTGATCTCTTTTCAAAAATACGCATCTTATTTTTAACACAGGCTACTATTTGTGTGTCAATATGCGTGTAAGTCAATATGCGTGTAAGTCAAAATGCGTGTAAGTCAATATGCGTGTAAGTCAAAATGCGTGTAAGTCAAAATGCGTGTAAGTCAAAATGCGTGTAAGTCAAAATGCGTGTAAGTCAAAATGCGTGTAAGTCAAAATGCGTGTAAGTCAAAATGCGTATAAATCAATATGCGTGAAAGAAATCAGTCGTTATACGTGTAACCCTATTTAATTTCTATTCTATTAGCGTTTTGCTACTTGTCTAGGGGGGCAGGTGAGATAAAGTTGCTTAACTGTAAGTAGTAATAAAAAAAAGGTTTAAATCGCATAAAACCTCATTTTATACGGAACCCGAAAAGTCTTTGTTCTGGCGTCATCCATCAAATAACAAGACGTACTTAAGCATGTTAGGCCTTTTACTAAGAAGATTGATTGTTGTTAATCTAATAAAAATGTTACAGTCTGTTTCGATCCTCTCGTAATCAGTCACGGTGTTGAAATAGGTACTTACCTAAGTTATGAATTTTTTTTAAATCTCTTACTACAGTAGGTCAATGACAATAATTTTTTTTAAATTACTTTTTTGATTTTATGCTTAATCGCCCTTACAAATAAACAATAGAGAATAAGCTTCGAATATCTATTCCCTGTTTTGTTCCCGTGATGTAAGCTTCATTTCAATTCAATTCGAGTAAAGGAAACAAAACACGGAATAACTAGATATTCGAAGTTTATTCTAAATCTATAATTATAGCCAGCCGGCATTATAGCCAATTCTAGTAATCCAACTCGTGAAAACTAAAAAAAATAAAAGTAAAATAAAATAAACTAAAATAAATAACTACTACAACCATAATATTAATATACCTACTCTATATTCTAGTGTTTATTTCATGTAGCACATGATTACCTCTCAATTAAAATTTACTTTCTTTTTACACCACATCTAGGGTTGGCTGGAAGTGATCTCTTTTAGAGATAAGTTCACCTTAACATTGTCTTTTAAAATATAATCATCTCAGCCAAAAGACGTCCACTGCTGAACAAAGGCCTCCCCCAAGGATATGAGGAGTATTTGTCGTAATCGCCACGCTTGGCAGGCGGGTTGGCGATCGCAGTAGGTTGAGGGCAACCTCAGAGCTGCTGCCCATCCTCTGGAATGGTCCCTTAGTCGGCTTTTACGACACCCACGGGAAGAGCTGGGGTGGTGCAATTCTTTATCCCCGGCACCACACATTCGAAGTGTACTTTCGATTAATTTTACTTTAAATTGTAATTACACGGCAGTCCTTTGATTTCAAACATTTAATGCCAACGTTTTTAGTGAGGCTGTGATAAAAGCTGTGTGCACGAACGAAGCGTGGGTCACGGGCTCGCGAAATGTAAGCACAACATCTGATTTAATTCGAATGTAAATTTCATACGTGTTGTTCGCGATTCGCGCGTGTTCACGGGTGTAGTCATTGCGGCTGTGCGAAGCTTAAGAGGTTTTTTTACATCGCAATTTTGTAGTCTTTACACAGGGTTTGTAAGTGCTTTGAATCGATCGCGAAAGTTAAGCTACCTTGGTAACAGTTTGTACCAGGATGAGTGACCAAAATTACATCCTAAAAACGAAAAAGAAAAAGCTTTCAAATATTGCAGTCGTAAAAACGTGACATGTCACAAGTCAAAATGCGAGTTGGCTTTACGTGCTTTTCAAAGCACGTAGGAGCTCGCAATAATAAAGTTTTGGTCACCCATCCGATGACCAGCTTTTGCAAAAGTTGCTTAACATTAGCAATCGCAGACCTGGCGCGTTAACCAATACGCCATCGAGCTCCATCGTATGCGCATCGTGTGAGTTTGGTAACGTTTTTGGTTACTGGCTAATACTTGCATTTAATATTAAAGTTTATCTTTTTTTGTTGCAGGTATGATAGTTTGAGAGGTGACCAGTGTTCACCAGGCTTATCCACGTAACAAGTACCAGTAAGTAAGATAATAATAATATATCTTGATAATTATCGGATAATTGAACTTATAACATTCAAATTATTGTCATCGTCATCATCAGCTCATTTTATGTCCCCGCTGCTGGGGCACGAGCCTTCCCTATGGATGGATAGGGAGAACGGGCCATAAACCACCACGCGAGCCCAGTGCGGATTGGTGGTTGTTAACGACTGCTAATGCAGCCGGGACCAACAGCTTTAAGTGCCTTCCGAAGCACGGAGGAGCTCGCGATGATAAATTTTTGGTCACCCATCCGAAGACCGGCCTTTTCGAAAGTAGTTTAACCTCAGCACTCGCAGACCAGGCGCATTAACCACTGCGCCATCGAGTTCCTCTTAACTTTTAGTGACTTCTCTCTTCTGAACTTATAGTGACTCGAACATGCTTCCTCCAACATATTTCCTGAATGCTGCCTGGGAGGAACATGCAACATCACACCCAGAATGGTGCAACTTGGTGCACAGGAGCGTTGAGAACTTCGAAAAAAATCGTCTCAAGAACTTGGAAATGAAACGCCAAATAAGGAAGACAAGACCTTCTACACCTACACACGCAATGAAGTCGGATAGCTCTACTGCGCTGAATGTTACCGGGTCTTTCAGACGGAGTTCAGACTTTGGAAACTATTATCATCGTCATCACTTTAAAAATAAATCCGATAGACTTTAATGAACTTAAATAGGGTAAATATGTATTTATAAAATTTATAAAATACAGTGAAAAAATTAAACGCCCACCCGACCCAGCCAGGAATCGAACCTGGGTCTTCCGCAATCCGGGCGGCTGCACTGACCGCTATGCAACCGGGAAGGCTGACGTAAGCGCTGAACTTTGTCACTGCTTTTTAATTTTTGAGTGCCAATAGCGGCACCATCTATCCAACGGTCATTGCAACCGATGGCAATTAAGCATGTGCAGCAATTAGCACTTGAAAAAAATAAAGTAAAATTTAAATAGGGTACCTAGCTCAGTAAGGATTTATGAAACCCTTTCAAGAACAACACAACATCAATTCATTCTGTACAAGTTACCATCAATTACTGTTATATCAATTGGTCTTATCACAGAGCACAATCAAATTAAGTTGAGAGCGCTTGTGAAGCTTACGAGCCCCTCCGCTGAGGAGTTTATGATATCTGAACACGAGAACCATTTATTTTGGGTGTTTAAATGTAAGGATTACTGTATATGCACACTATACGCAGGCGCAGAAGGTACGCCTAATACAGCGCTCACTTAAACCCTCCGAGTACCAAGTTTTTTTTTTTAAATATATTTTACGGGTAAGCACAGTGCCTTGATATTACCTGATGTTAAGTGATGATAAGGCCACTGATGGCGCACTTCACCCGGGATTCTCAACTACTGAGGCACTGGCTATTTTATCTCTAGTTGCCAGAACACAACAATGCTACAAATATTAATGTTATGGCGACATATTTAGATAAAATAGTGGTAGGTAGCTAGGCTGACAAACAAGCCCTACCACCAACCAAATCGAGTACACAAACATGTACCCCCCGCTGGGAATCGAACCCGGGACCTCTGGGTCTAAACCGGTGGTCTTAGCCACTACACCACAGAGGCGGTTAATTTTGATTTCAAAATTCAAAATCATCTATTCAGTTTAGGCTACACGTAGCTCTTGTGAATGTCACTATGCCATCGGTTCGTAAGTCTACTCTGGGCGGGATCTT
This sequence comes from Eudonia lacustrata, assembly GCA_947562085.1. Taxonomy (NCBI): domain Eukaryota; kingdom Metazoa; phylum Arthropoda; class Insecta; order Lepidoptera; family Crambidae; genus Eudonia; species Eudonia lacustrata. Next base: position 625,618 of record OX387332.1, read on the forward strand.
GTACTGAGAAGAACCGGCAAGAAACTCAGCAAGTGTCCAGCTCTTTTCTCCCTTACAGCGTCAAAAATATTAGAAAAATGCCCTATTATAGCAGAACACTTCCCATTACAAGTAAACACAAAAAATATAGAAGACAACTACACATGTAAACAATCTCAAAATTATCATCTTCAGGTCATTTTATGTACCCACTGTTGGGGCACGCACCTTCCCTACAGATGGATAGGGAGAACGGGCCATAAACGACCACGCGAGCCCAATGCGGATAAGTGGTTGTTAACGACTGCTAATGCAGCCGGGAACAACGACTTTACGTACCTTACTAAGCACAGAGGATCTCGAGTATAAATAAATAAATATTAAAAAGACAAACACATGGATATCGGAACAGCTCGGAACAGTCCGAGTGGTCTATGTGTGCGTTGCTCGGACTTTGTTACTCACTCACTGACTCACTGACTGATCATCTAAACTCTAAGGCACTTCTGGTTTGTTTGTAGCTCACCTTCTCCAGTCACATTGATATGAGCCACAAAGCTACAAATGGCCGTTCACTAATTCCACGACCTTTATCAATCTCGACGATACCATGGTACCCGTTAATTATTTCATAGGTGAAAGTTATTCAAGATTTTCTTTGGTACAAAGTGATTTGGACGTTTTACAGTTCGCATCAAAATTGTTGACGTTCATAAATTTTGGCCTAACTAACTACCTACTTACCAATCTACTAGAACTACTTTTTACGATTATAATTGTTTTTTTATATTTATATGTAGAGCTGAGTTATTTTGAGTTATTGGTACTAGGCGTCACCCGCCCATTTCGCTGTGCGAATATAATGGATCATTAAATGCTAATCAAAATAATTATTAGATTTACCAACATCATATTATATAGCCTATCATTTGCACAATCGCATGTTCTTACTACATACAAATTTTCATCAAGTTATAAGAGGACATACAGACAAACAGACAGACAGACAGATAGACAGACAAAAATTTCAAAAATCATAGAATTGGTATCAGTGAGTCATAAAATGAATATTTATCCCAAAATTTGTCAGAAAAATTGCAAGTATACACAGAGCCTACAGATTTATATAGTAGTATAGATAAGCATTTAGTAAAGTAACGACAGCAATCAGTAAATATTTTGTCATTACTAGGTAGTTCGCGATAAGATAGCCAGTCCCTCAGTTTTTAAGGATTCCGGGTGAAGTATGTTTTTATCTTTGACTTCTCTTACAGGCCATGGCCATTCAAACATTGCGTATAAAAGCAAACTTTTGTACAAAGTGGATTGAATGTTGCCAATTCGCATAATAAGAATTGCCGTTTGAAATTTTTTATGGGGGTAAATAAAAAATTATATTAGGGATACCCCCCACTCCACTACCTACAAAACCAGTAATAATAAACCCCTGGAAATCGACCTCTGGACCTTTTGGGCCTGAAACAAGTAACCGGTAATTTAACCAACAGAACACAGAGTTGTTTTTTTAAATTTCATGATTAAATTTTCAGCGTCACTAGACTTTTTTGGTGGCGGCGAGAACCTTAAAGGGTTCCTCAAGTCACGTGATCGGAACATCGTCAGAGGTTTTCTAGAAAGAAGGCATCACAGTAGAGTTAGTGTAGTGCGTGTTTCTCTTCCTTACTAGATTATCCTAGTGGTTTGTATCGGATCAGGAACCTCAAAGGAGGTTACAGAGACATCCGCTAAAAAATCTTTCTTGAAATTCCTTCTCCTTTCAATCCTAAGATCGGATGTTGATGACGTAGTTGTTGACATTAAATAAGGCTCTTTGGATTATAAATTAAGAGTAGATCATCATCATCATCAGCCTACACACGTCCACTGCTGGACATAGGCCTCTTCAAGTGCAAGCCACCGAGCACGATCCGCGGCTACTCTCATCCAGCTCTTGCGAGCCACCAAGAGATGAGTGTTGATGAATTTGCACCGTTGGACCACAGCCGTTATACTCGTAGCGTTTGGAAGTACACCTAACCCGGTATGTCAGAGAACTCGGGTTCAAATCCCGCTTGTGGAAGTTTTTTCAGCACATTTGCAATTTGCAATTTGTTTAAACCAACCTTTATAAATGTAAACTAATTTTGTGTTTAATCGTAAAAACTAATTTACTCATACGCCCACAAAGTTTGTGTCCATTTTGATTAAAATCTAGATAATCTATAATGTAATCACATGCCAGCATCACCTGAATTGTGGTCGATGCGAGATATAATGAACGCTCTAATAATCCAATCACCATAGCTAACGGCGCCAATGACGTTGTTTGGTGTACAGTCACGAGCACTAACATAAATAAACTTTTGACTAGTTTTGAATTTTAGAGTAAATATTAACGGGATTTTTACCATGTTTTATTAAATGTAAGTATTCTATATTTTGGCACAGTTGCATGCGCCATGATCATGGAATTACTATAGTTATTGCGGGTGGGTGGCCGGTCATCGGATGGGTGACCAAAATTTTGTTAACTCGAGTTCCTCTGTGCTTTGAAAAGCACGTTAAGCCAATGATCTTGGCTACATTAGCAGTCGTTAACAACCACTAATTCGCACTGGGCCCGTATTGGTCCGTTCTCCCTATCCATCCATAAAGAATGCTCGTGCCCCAGCAGTAGGGACATAAAAGTGATCTGATGATGATAATGATGAAGTGACCGTGATAGTTTAACTAGTCATTCTAACTTGACTTTTATTCCATTTTATTAAGGGTTACGCTGTTTACATGTTAAAGCTCGTGACTGTACTATACGTTGGTCCGTTAAATTGTGATTGGCGTTTGATACTGACGATTTTTTCATATGTATAGTAAGTTACGCAAATGACTCTGCTCTGTTTGATGTTAAGCATAAGCAGGGTCCTGCTCCTCAGCTAGTGGAACAGCATTGTGCCTCACCAGCCGTCCACTCCGATCCGATCCGAACCCTTCGGAGAATCTAGTAGGGCACTGGACTTGATATTTGTATAATTTAAATTGACTAATATAATTTGTGATACTTATTGAGAATGATAATACTAATGAAATGTAATAATTAATAATTTATAAATGTCTTAAGCTTGCTAAAATGTTTGCATGCTATGGTTATATAGTTAAATAGGCATAAGATACTTTATAATTGTTTTTACCATCTGTAACTAATGATACGATGACGACCTCCTTGGTCGAGTGGTTTGTACACCGGTTTTCATGGTGTCACCATCTCTGAGGTCCCGGGTTCGATCCCCGGTCGGGTCAATTTAGAAATTATTATTTTTCTGAATTGTCTTGGGTCTGGGTGTTTTCTATGTATATTAAGTATGTATTTAAATATTTTAAGTATGTTTATCCGTTGTCTAGTAACCATAATAAAACGAGTTTCATAACGAAGCTTCTCTTGGGCTAGATAATTGGTGTGAGTGTAGGAAAAATTTATTTATTTATTTATTTATTTATTTATACCCTATTTAAAAGCAAATAAATATTATGATTATGATTATGGGACACGCACTAGTGCGTGATGCCGTTCCCTCTAGAAAACCTCCGGAGGTGATTCGGCTTGAGGAACCCCTTAAGTTTCTCGCCGCCCCCAAGCAAGCCCGGTGAAGCTGAAAATGCTGTCTGAGGCAATCAGCAATCTCTCTAAAAAAAAACCCAACCCAACTACTGAGGCCCTGGCTATCTTAGCTCTAGCTGTCGGAATACAAAGCTACAAACATTGATGTATAGGCGACATAATTAGGTGAGATGGTGTCCAGGTGGACAAACAAGCCCTACCACCAGCCAAACTGAGTACACAAAGTGTACCTCTAGCTGGGAATCGAAGTCGGCACCTCTGGTCTGAGGCTGGTAGTCTAAGCCACTAGACCACCGAGTCGGTTAAATAAAAACAAATTAAATTGCCTTCATGCTCTCAGTGCAAAGGAAACGTTCCTGGCTAAACAAAACGGTTATCCTGGCTGGTAAAATGGTAGACCGATGATCTGGTGAAGGTCGCGGGCAGCCGCTGGATGCGAGCAGCACAAAACCTATCGATGATGTGGAGATTTTTGGGGGAGGCTTTTGTCCAGCAGTGGACGTCCTTTGGCTTTGATGATGATGATGAGACAATTCCAAACCTACTGCTGAACCAAGGTCATTATTAACTAGTATCGCGATCCATTTGCATCGCGATAAGTTAAAAATTAACGATGTACATAAATTTTGATCGGGCGCAGTGAAATTGGGGAATTCCAATGCTTTATATTCATTACAAGTAGGGTTGCGGAACTAATTGGCCTTTTTGGCATTGTAAACATTAAAAAAAAAAATATATTATTATTAATTATTTTTCATCATCATCATCATCTTTTTTAGCCCGTATCTACCCACTGCTGGGCGTAGGCCTCCTGCATTTAACGCCAATCGCCAATGCCAAACTCGAAACAGAAGGGCTGTTTCGAGCTAATATCTCAATAAAGTGCAGATCATTGATAAAAAATCCAAGTGAGTAATAATGAATAATAATTCGAATAAAATATTTCAGTATATAGCTTTTTTAAAATTTTGAGGTTAATTTCTGTCACTGTTTAATGGAAAAGTTTCCGTATTTTATACTACACATCATATGCGACTACTGTAAGACTCGCTTGTTTTTTTTGAAGAGAGCGTGCTATTTGCCTTAGGCATAATTTTCAGCGTCACCGGACTTTTTTAGGGGCGGCGAGGGTTCCTCAATCTGTGTAAAACGAAACACTGTCAGAGCTCTTCTATAGGGAATGTCGTCACGCACTAGTGTGACTCCCGTTCCTTACTAGATTCTCCGAGGAGTTCAGACCGTGTCCTAATCCACCAGAAGAAGAGGTATGCCTATAGGCAGCATCGGGGGTGCTGACTTATTGACTAAGCTTTACCAAATTGGAGTTAACCACGCTTATATTTATCTTATAATTCTTTAAATAAATAAAAATATAAATATTTATAAAATTTTAAACGCCTACCCGACCCAGCCAGGAATCGAACCTGGGTCTTCCGCAATCCGGGCGGCTGCATTGACCGCTATGCTACCGGGAAGGCTGACGTAAGCGATGAATGTTGTCACTGCTTTTTAATTTTTGAGTGCTAATCAACACAGTGCGCCGTCTAAACTATTTTTTTTTCACTTTATTTATAAAATTTTATAAATATTTAATTTAGCTTCAGTGCAGCAATTAGCACTTGAAAATAAAAAAAAGAAAAATTTAAATAGAAATATTTTTAATAACCAGAAAAACTCACATACTATTTGGCAATGATAAACAAATAACATAATGGGTTTTACAAAAAATCAAAAGTATACATGCCAAAAAATAAAGTTGCCAGCGGTTTCAAAACCAGAACAATCCTGACTTATGGCAGACCAACGTAGACATGATGCGATTTTTAAAGAAGAATCAATAGTGGAATAAAAAAAATATATACTTTTAGTAACTTTACATACATGTTTTGACAATAACTTAAAATATTTTTTTTACGTAAATATAATTAAATTGCAGCAAATAATTTGTACCAACCCTAGAGCGATGCAGAACAACCTTCGGCCATCCCTCAGGAGCTATGAGTTACCCGAATTTCGTTCGACGTTCATTCAGATAATTCGTTTAAATTTTAATGAGAACGTTTTTCAATGAAACTATATCAATTTTTATAATTCCATCACTTTAAATTGGGAAATATTTTAATGTCTGTATCTGTATTTTATTTTGATTTATTTGTCTTTTACGAATTAATTATTTGCATCAAATACTTATTATCTACAAGTAGTATTTACAGTATACATCTATATATATATTTAGGATTGAATATTCTTAAAAAAAACTAAAATTACACACAAGTACACTTCTTTAATTACAACTAGTTAAATCAATTACAATTTATTCGAAACAAAACACCAATTTTACATTAACTGAAAATAAAGCTAATTTCTAAACAAATAAACAATTTTTCAACGATACCACATAACCAAGGTACAAACAGCCCCCTGACTACAAGCTCTTATAGCATTATTATTGCAGTTGTGGAAAAGAGACGCGAGTATATTCGCCGCTACACGCGTCTCGTTTTCACAACTGCAATAATACTGCTATAAGAGCTCGTGGTTACCCCCCAGGTCTCGACGAGAGCGATGTGCACGATCCAGGCGCCAGCAAGCAAAATGAGTGTCTGGTCGCCGGTGCGCTCTTTATATAGGCGTCAGGCGTACTATCGGGATCATGGTGGGGAGGACCCTAATTCGGCCTCTCCTGACGAGGAGTCGTCCTCAACGGCAGCATTTTGGGCTGTCTGTAGCCGCTGTAGATCTGGTGCTGCTGAGCTGCTGTGTAGTGCCCGTGACGGTCCCGCAACGGGCTCGTCGCTTTCCTGCAATGCTGAGTCCAACCTTACATTGGACTCATCTATTTCATTATCTGCAATAAGTGTTTTCTGTTATTAAACGTTATAGCGCACGTGTGTATCATTTTCACAATAAACGGAGTAAATTTGCTCTTTCATTCATCCCTCACATACGTAAAATTAAAATGCATTTTACTTAAAATAAAACATAAATAGGTACGTTTGAGAGCTTTTGTTACCTCCAGTAGACAGCGGTAGGAGACTACCACCCAGGCAGAGGCTTTGAGTCCGCGTGCCGTAACACAGGACAGAGGCATTGAGTCTGCGTATCTTTACAGAAGACAGAGGCATTGAGTCTGCGTATCTTTACAGAAGACAGAGGCATTGAGTCCGCGTGTCATCATTACACAAGACAGAGGCATTGAGTCCGCGTGTCTACGTGCGAGCACCAAAGTACACCGATAGCAATTTAACCCGCCATATCAGCTGATTTTATGATAAAGTAGACTAAAAATAAAAATAAGAGGTGTGTTATTATGATTAGTGTAAATGTGTATGTGTCACCTAGCCTATCTACATATTTTGATGTAATTTCTAATTTTATTCGACGAATGCCTACATGAAGGGATAAAAATAATATGGCAAGTTAAACCGCCTTGCCATATTATTTTTATCCCTTCATTCTGCAACGCTCGAAGAAAGCAGCGCAAGAATCGGGGGAGAGTGTCCACGCCAAGGCACCATATATTGAGCTGCAGCCTGCGTGGTCTTTCCATAAGACCCACTCAGCAGTCTCAGCTCATATCGGTCGCTTGGCAGGGACTTCAAGACACGGTACGGCCCACGCATACCGGAATCCAGCTTGCCTGTTGCCTGTGAATACTTAATCACGAACACTAAATCACTAGGACAAAATTTGCGTGGTGCACATCGCTTTTGATTGGCGCGAGTATCTTGCTGTGCTTGGTTTTTCTTAATCAACTCGCTAGCCTTGGTCCTACACGTTTCTCGCCAAGCTTCTCGATTCTGATGGTATTCTACGGCGACATCTCGTATAAGAGATCGAATAAGTGGAGTTGCGACATCGATACCTACTAGAAGGTTGATCGGGGAAGCTTGCGTTGTCTTCTGCTTCGTCATGTTAATGACCAGCTGAAGTTTCCATAGCTGTTCTGACCAGGAGGCACCTCTATGATTTGCTTCGATCCTAATCATATTTAGGACAGTCCTAACATATCGCTCGACTTGTCCGTTCGAGTTGTGCATTTCTGGTGTGATATAATGGATATCACACCCAATTTCGGAAACAAATGATCTAAACTGGGAGGACTCAAACATTCGCCCACGGTCGGTTATAATAAGCTTTGGGGCGCCAAATAAGGAGATTGCATTATTAAAAGTGCGTTTTAATTCATTCGCGTCTTGTCTCAAGATCGGATAAAGGAGACAGAATTTAGTGAAGGCGTCAACGATTAACAGAACGAACTTATAACCTTCAGATTCAGGCAAGGGACCTAGTGCGTCTAAATGCAGGGTATCGAATGGCGAGTTAGGTTTTTCCCAAGAGGATATGGGTTGGTGAGGGGCTCTAGGTACTCGTTTTTTGTAATGCATACAAGACAGTGGGATATATACTTAGCCACAAATTGACGAAGCCCGGGAAACCAAAAGTGTTTCAAAATCAGGTTTACAGTTTTATCTGTTCCAATATGTTCATGCTCGTCATGAAACACACGTAACAAGCTTAACCTATGCCCCTTAGGGATGAAACATAAAAGTTTTGACTCCTTGCCAACGCGCTCATAACGATAGTACAAGATGTCATTAATTTGTACATACCGTTTAGAGTCCAACTCTCCATCGCATACCTTCTGAACAAGACCTTGAGTTTCGCTATCGGCCGATTGAGCTATCTGCGCCCAAGTACGAGGCTTTGTAATTTGATAAACGCGGGTGGATGGGTTCCTGCTAAGATAGTCGGCGTGAGACATCATTATGCCTTTTCGGTATTCAATACTAAATGAAAAGTCTTGTAAATAGACCCACCAGCGTGCGACGCGTGGAAGCAGGTCCTTCTTCTTTTCAGTGGCCTTGAGAGCATTGCAGTCGGTTACTATTTTAAATGTTAAGCCGATTAGATAATGGCGAAAATGCTGCAATGCCCTCACGACCGCCAAAGTCTCCAACTCATATGAGTGGTACCTGCTTTCAGCGCCCTGTGTGGTCTTACTTAAGTACCCTATAACGTGCTTGAATCCATCCACCCGAGTTTGCATTAAAACAGCACTAAGGCCAACACTGCTAGCATTGGTATGCAATTCCGTTGCGAGAAGGGGGTCAAAGATAGAAAGGATGGGCTCACTCGTTAACCTAGCTACTATCTCGTTTCGAACCTGTTCTTGCTCCGATCCCCAGCAGAATTTTACATCTTTTTTGGTTAAACGCGAAATGCAAGCAGTCTTAGTTGAGTAGCCTTCAATATAGCGGCGGAAGTATCCGGCCAGACCCAAGAACTGTCTAACCTGCTTGACATTGCCTGGGACCGGAGCATTAACCAACGCTTCAACTTTCCTTGGACTCGGCCTCACCTGACCCTGGCTTACTAAACGCCCTAAATACTCAACCTCCATGGTAAGAAAGGTACATTTGCGCAAGTTTATGGAGAAGCCAGCTTCGGTTAGAGTTTTCAAAACCTCGCGTAATGTCTTGATGCCGTCATCAATCGTTTGCTCATAATAAGCACGTCGTCGACGTATACGAGAACGTTACCCGCCTCAAGATGCTTGCGAAGTGTGTTGTTTATAATGCGCTGGTAAACTATGGGTGAATTCGTCAAACCATAGGGCATTCTGAGATATTCAAAATGCCCTTCTGGGGTGACGAACGCTGTTTTGTGAATCGACTGCTCATCCAAAGGGATCTGGTGGAAACCAGTGGCCATATCAAGACTCGAAAAGTACTTGAAACTGCCCAGTCGATCCACGTGATCGTCGATTAGTGGTAGCGGGTAACGGTCCCTTACAGTTAATCTATTTAGCGCACGATAATCGACACACATGCGGTCACTACCATCCTTCTTCTTGACGAGGATGATAGGACTAGCATACTCCGAATTGGACTCGCGAATAATACCGATATCCTTAAGATCCTTAATGATCTGTCTGACTTTAAGTTTTTCATTATGGGAAAGGCGGTAAGGACGATAAGCAACAGGAGTGTTATTTGTGACAGTAATAGACATTTTACCCGTTCTAACAGTGGTCGTTGCAGTACCGGAAATAAAGAATTTTGAAAAGTCATTAATCACCTTCAACACGATCTTACGTTGTTCGCCCTCTAGCGGAGTGTTAACAGTAATCGACTCGTCAGCCGCAACGGCGTTGACTCGAGACATAGTGTTCACTAAAGTTTGCGTCAAGTATTGCCTGTCTTTAGTGCGTACATAAGTAACGCCCTCGCGGTTAAGGATATCCGTGCCTACTATGACAGGAAAGTTCATACATGATTTAGGAACGACAATAAAATCCGCCTCGATCGAAAGTCCTTCGAATTCGATAATCAGTGATACGAATGAGTCAGCTTCTACAATGTTATCGCTTATTCCTTTCAACGTGCACTTGATAGGCTGCCTATGGCAAGAAAAATGTTTTAAGATATCGGCAGAAATTAATGAAATATTTTAAGCGCCACTATCAATGAGCACGTCGACAGGAACACCCTGAATAACTGCCGTTGTAATATCACTATTCCTATAACTATCTGTCGGTTCGGTGCACAGATTGACGTTCCGTTTATTACGTGGTTGCGACCGTTCTTTAGCGAAACACACATCATCGCTATGACCAGGTTTTTTACAAAAGCTGCACAAGTTGCTATTCGTTTGACTACTGGTGCCTGTCTCTGAACTGGAAGCCGGGCGCTTAAATGATTGAGTATTAGATCTACCCTTAGCTAGACAGTCCACATGTTTATGCCCAGTCCGCCCGCAGCCGAAACATTTTATGTTACTGTAAGCAGGGTTAGGTAAAGTACGTTTCCTATTTTGCATCGGTCGAAATTCTTGCTTGCTGCGGACAGGCTTAGTATAGATAGAAAGAAAGGACACAATGTCTTCAGTAGTTAGGTTCGCATTTGCTGCTGCCGCTCGGACTTGGGGGTCAGTAATGCCTCTAATAACGATTAACACCATAAGCTCGGCACTGAGGCCCTTTACAATTCGCAAACGTAACAAGGTGCGGCGCGCGTACTCGGAATATGATGTAAATTTATCGGAGGTAGTGTTAATAGCCTCATAAAGAATATTGGCATAGTCCAGTTTACGGGGACACAATGGTTTAAATTCACGAACAAAGTTTGACCAGGTACGGTCACTGGTTACCCATTCATTAAGCCATGTGCGCGCGTCGCCCCTCAGACAGTTTAATACGCGAGAAAGGCACTCAGAGTCCTGCCAATTATTCGCAAGCCTGGCCCTCTCTACTTCCTCACACCACGCTTCGATGTCGTGCATGGCGGGGTCAAAATTGGACACAAAATAATTTTGAGATCTGGAAGAATTTAGTGATCGAATCGCTTCAGCTAATAAGCGAGTAGACTCCGATATTTCAGATTCACGATTATGTTGCAAAGAGGCGTTATGATTAATCTAGGGTGTCAACAATATTTCCGACGTATGTAAGCTGGGGGTACTTAATTCATTTGGTTGTGCCGACTCATTATTGCAATTTGTAATATCGATTTCATGAAGATTACGTCTCGTCCGGACCACCCTAGCATCAGACGTCTCTGATAGGTTTTGGTTACATCTCATCACCGATCGACTTTGTTCCGTGCACTCATTATTAGTAGAATTCATTAAAACAGAATTATTATTTTCGAGTGCATTCAATCGCGTCAAAATCGAGTGCAAAGCCTGCTGCATAACAACAGGGTCCCCGCCGCGAGACACGGGCGGCGGCGTTTGCGTACGATTGCGCGACCTACGGTCATGACTTTGCCTGCGTGACCTACGGTCATGACTCTGCCTACGCGACCTACTACGAGACCTACGTGTGCAATCGCGACGACGAGACCTGTTGTGAGGCGTCCGTGATCTATCGGACATTATTACAGTTAGAAACAAAAATAAAAATTACGTAGGTAGGCAAATAATGATTTTTATGAGAGAAGTTTTTAAAACTTGGTGTCTTGTTTTCTCTAAAAATGGCGAAGCGTAACAATAGATGAGTATGGATGCTTGAGCAATCCCACTTCTGAATTTAGGATTAAGTAATGAATATTCATAAAAAAAACTTAAATTACACACAAGTACAATTCTTTAATTACAACTAGTTAAATCAATTACAATTTATTCGAAACAAAACACCAATTTTACATTAACTGAAAATAAAGCTAATTTCTAAACAAATAAACAATTTTTCAACGATACCACATAACCAAGGTACAAACAGGTCTCGACGAGAGCGATGTGCACGATCCGGGCGCCAGCAAGCAAAATGAGTGTCTGGTCGCCGGTGCGCTCTTTATATAGGCGTCAGGCGTACTATCGGGATCATGGTGGGGAGGACCCTAATTATATAATCTATATGTCTGTATATTTATAACATTGGTCCCACATAAACACGAATCGTATAAAATCTTTGCTATTCCTGTATAGACAGTCTGACCGTCATCAGAAGAAAATAAGTAATCCTACTATCATAATATTATAAATGCGAAAGTTTGTGTGTATGTTCGTATGTTTGTTGCTTCTTCACGCTGCAACGGATAAATGGATTTGGATGAAATTCGGTATACAGATAGTTTATAACCTGGAATAACACCTACGATACTTTTTATCCAGATATTCCCACGGGAACGGGAACCACGCGGGTGAAACCACCCGCGTGGTTTTAGACCCAGAGATCCCAGGTACGATTCCCGGCGAGGGTACATATTTTTGTGCTCGATTTGGCTTGTTTGCCCGCCTGGCTAGTTACCACCATCTCATTTAAATATTTTGCGTTAACAGCAATGTTTGTAGCATTGTTGTGTTCCGGCAGCTAGAGATAAGATAGCCAGTGCCTCAGTAGTCGAGGATCCCGGGTGAAGTGCGCTTCCACCTTCGGTCTTATCATCACATAACATCAGGTGAGATGTCAACACTGTGCTTACCCGTCTAATATTTAAAAAAAAACATAAGTTCATCAATAAATACGCAAATCGCAAAAACATACAAAGACGACTACCCTACTTTTACATTGTAGGTGTAAGCATTTCGGTGATGCGATTGTATAATGTAGCCTTCATAAACTTGCAAGAACAATATTCAACACAAAAGTATATTCAGAGTAGAACATGAAGGTGTTTTGAATGACAATCACTCATTCTAATTACAAAGTGTTCAATCAATCCTTTATCATAATGAACATGTATTATTCAAATTGCATTTTAACACAATGCGAACGTGCCGAATTGAATAATATGAAACGTTTGATTATTTTAAAAGGTTTCGCGCGGAAGCCGGTCCGTTCTATTGTGTTATGTCTATTAAAATTGGAAGCGCCATGAAAACTAAAGCAGGCTACCTACCCACTTGGAGATGTAGCATGTAACATAAGTTATGTTGTAAATTAGTCTAAATACGAACAAATTTTGGGCTCAATGGCCTAACAAATAGAAATAAAAATATATATATATAAAAACCACTTAGCACTAACAACCACTAACAACATTAACAATTTAAAAAAAAAAAAACAAAAACTTAGAAATAGTGGTATTAAATAGGTTTCCACTCAGCATAATTTCGAGATACCTGGTGGGCACCCCGACGCAAAAAAAAACAAATAAATAAAAGGTAGGTGACTTCACTCCAAGCCCGCGCCATCAACCACATCAAATCAAAATACATTGTTTTGATCCCAAAATTAGCAAACAAAAGCAAAAGCAAAAGTAGCTACACTACAGTACCTATGATATAGAAAATCGGAAATCCGAAATCATGAAGGTACTATACTCGTAAATTAGTAAAATATATTAATAAATATACTTAGTAGTTAAGAGCCCTGAGTCAATAGTCTTTGGGCACAGGGCACATTCCTCGCAGGATTTATGGGTATGGGCGGAATAGTTCTGGAGTGGCGACCGCGCACTGGAAGTCGTGGTGTGGGCAGGCCTCCAACAAGGTTGACTGATGATCTGGTGAAAATCGCGGGCAGCCGCTGGATGCGAGCAGCAAACAATTGCTCATTGTGAAGATCCTTGGGGAAGGCTTTTGTCCAGTAGCGGACGTTTTTAGGATAAATAAAATAAAATAAATAAATAAATTTTCCTACACTCACACCAATTATCTAGCCCAAGAGAAGCTTCGTTATGAAACTCGTTATATGGTTAGGAACGGATAAACATACTTAAAATACTTAAATACATACTTATTATACATAGATGATACATGGATAGGATGATGATGATGACGATTATCATATTTTCATGCTGATTTTGTACAGTTTCATTTTTGTAAGTTACTTGTCAGTAAATCTCCCTTAAATATCTATATATTAATACGTGAAGCAAAAACTTTGTACCCCTTTTTACGAAAATGCGCGGATGGAGGAGTATGAAATTTCGCACACATATAGTTTATATAGAGAAGAGGTGCAGAATGCTATTTTTTTTTTAAATTATGCTTAAAAAATACAGTAAATTAAATAAACATTGTTTCATACATTTTAAAAAAAATCTAAAATGGAAGAGGAGCGGCAGAAATCTGTCAATGCCAATCCAAACTCACATTATTTTTTTTAAAGTTTTAGTTGCATCTTATGCAACACAAAATCTTATACAATCCGTGCAGCTTTGCAGCTTCATCATTCAGCCGAAATAGTAAACAGCTTTTTATAAAAATTACGGTCGAGTTTTGACCACTGGGCGACCACTAGTATACATAAATAAGTATACAAATTTTTGATATAATACGTGGGGTATACGTATTTAGTTCAAAAATTTGTAAACCTATATTATACTAAATACATTTAAAGTAAACAGTAAAATAAAGGAAAATTATACATAAATTTTAAGTTTGTTAATAAATTAAATCAACTTTATTAAATTTAGTAATCAGTATCAGATACATTACATGCTACACCTCCAAGTGTGTATCCTGCTTATTGTTGCGAGAAAGTAAAAAAAAAAACACGCGCAAATCCGAGCTCCACACTGCACGGTTCATTGTCAACGTTCAATTTCGAAGCTGCATAGTTACTAACTCCGAAATGGAAACTGGACGGTAGTAGGAAAAAACAGATTATCCATTTCATTCTACGTTTTTTGGTGTGATTTTTCGCATTTTGTAGGTACTGAGAGCTTCTCTTGACATAACTCGGTAGTGGCATACGCTAGTAGAACTGAAATATAATAGAATGATAGACGTATAGGGTTAATTAATATAAGCCAATCAATCGTAATTTATACGTATCGTTGGCTTATGTCAATCCCATACGATAATCATTCATCAATCATACATTATGGACGTCCTCCTATTGTGGAGTGGTTTGTACACCGGTTTTCATGGTGTCGCCATCTCTGAGGTCCCGGATTCGATCCCCGGTCGGGTCAATTTAGAAATTATTGTTTTTCTAAATTGTCTCGGGTCTGGGTGTTTTTCTATGTATAATAAGTATGTATTTAAGTATTTTAAGTATATTACATGGCGGACTTAATGCCTGAGGCATTCTCTACCAGTCAACCATAGGGTGGTGCAGAAATAACAAGGTAGGTGCAAATGGGTGAAGACAACAATTTAGAAATAAAAATGATATATTATAAAACGCACAGTATATACCTACATATATACAATTTATATAAATATACTTATATACACCAATATAATGTAATATACATTATCTACTATCTATTAACTACTTTTACAAATATAAAACAAAAATAAACTTATACATATAATACATAATTTATAAATAGGACGTTACTGAGATGATTCTGCCAAGGTTTTATCAAAATAGAGCATACGGACTTTCTTTTTAAAGGCGTCACGACTCGTAGCCATCCTGATTTCAAGAGGTAGCGCATTCCACAGGAGAATGGACTGAATATGGAAGGACGAGTGTACAACGCCAGATGTATGGGCAGGACAGAAAAGGAGAAGATTATTAGTAGATTGGAGATTCCTACTATGAGAGGAGCAAAGGTATTGAAAATGAGGAGTGAGATAAGAGGGAGCATTTGGAGAATAAAGCAGTGAAAAAAGTGTCGTCAGGGCTCGCACACGCCTCCGCTGGCGAATGGGCAGCCATTTTAGCTCGGATCTATGTTGCGAGATGTGGTCATATTTTTTGAGGTTATAGATGAACCGTATAGTATTGTTGAGCAATCTATCGAGTTTATCTATCAAGTCAGCATTAAGATCGAAATAACACACGTCACTATAGTCGATCATGGGAAATATTAAAGTTTGCGCAAGCATAACCTTTGTCTTAAATGGTAAAAAGTTCCTCAGGCGATTCAAGGAGCGCAAGGTCCAGGTCACCTTCCGGCCAACATTAGCGACCTGAGAGTACCAACTGAGCGTAGAATCGAGATGCAGGCCAAGATTTTTGACATTCGGGCTATATGGTATGACCGTTCCGTCGTACACAATTGGCTCAAGAGAGCTAATTCCCACTCTACCCATCAATTGCAAGCTGCCAACGAGTATCGACTGACACTTTGAGGGATTTACAGCCACACCAAATCTACGAGACCAGTCGTTAACCACTTCCAAATCCCGATTCAGTTTTCCAATGGCATCTGAGAGGTCATCTACACGTGCTTGAGTGTAAAGCTGAAGGTCATCGGCGTACAGATGATACGAACACTGAAGGTGGTGAGTGATATTATTAATAAATAATGAAAATAATAAAGGAGAAAAAATCCCGCCTTGAGGAACGCCAGCATCAAGATCATGCCAATTTGATGATTTCTCATCAACACGAACCGACTGCTGGCGCTCTCGAAGATAAGATGAAAACCATTCCTGCACTTCGGCTGAAACCATAAGATGGGAAAGGATGGCAAGGAGAATGTCATGATTGACGGCATTAAAGGCATTTGAAAAGTCGATAAGAACTAAAATGGTGACTTTCGTATCTTCCATACCTTGCCTAATGTCGCCAGGCACTTTAAAGAGAGCGGAAGTGGTGCTGTGCCCAGGTCTGAAACCAGATTGTAATGAACTAAGGAGGCTATTTTGGTGAATGAACTGTGAAAACTGTTTATGGACACAGGCTTCGATAACTTTGGACAGGAACGGGAGAATGGATATGGGTCTAAAATGGGATGGAATGGAAGGATTGGAAATCTTGGGTAAGGGACGTACATAGGCCCTACGCCATTGGGAGGGGAATTGGCCAGAGCCTAGAGAAAAATTTATAATGTGGGTAATTGGAGGAATGACGTGGTTTAAGATCGAGACAATCATACGGCGACTGACGCCATCATGTCCCACGGCTCCGGATTTGATGGAGAGGATAATCTTTTTGATCTCATCAGCAGTTACAGGTGAAAAATAAAAAGGGTTGATATTAAGACGAGACAGACCTACAATATAGTCTACCGTTTGACAAATGACAATGACAGTGAAATGACGGTTTATATCGTCCAACGCAATTGTGTTAGGCAGAATAGCACTACGCGTCTTGCCGATACCTAGTATCCCAAGGAACTTCCAAATATCAGCAGGGGTGGAGGATGAAATATTTTCAAGAATGTGTCGGCGTTTAGCGTTGCGTATCATCTGGTTGCATGTGTTTCTTGCAGACTTATAAAGAGACCAAGAGTCATCAGACCGTTCTTTTTTAAATTTACGAAAAGCTCTGTTTATCCGTTGTCTAGTAACCATATAACGAGTTTCATAACGAAGCTTCTCTTGGGCTAGATAATTGGTGTGAGTGTAGGAATGTTTGTTTATATATTTGACTTGTTCAGTCAATAGAGAAGCTTACAAACAACAACAAAACGATTTTATATTAAAGAAATTGTGTGGAAATGACGTCACCATTTTGTTCCGTCAACTCAATGTTTAATAATAACATTTAAAAGTTACAAAAATTCATGCTTAGGTCTAATGTAGCGACTTCGCGTTGAGTCAGTAGTTAAGCCCGTAGTCGTAGCGGCGTAGCAAATACCGCAGCCGCAGACGCCAGTCGTATTCCTACACGCGTTCCCACCGGTCTTGTTTCTTGTACTTAGTTCGTACTTTATTGGAGTGACACGCAATAGACAATTATTACGTAATTACATAGTTTTATTCGTTGACCCTATGTCCAGCAGTGGACTAAGATAGGCCGATGATGATGTTGATGATGATGATTCATAATTTTATTTAACTGCTGTTGGGTCACCGACGCAATGTCGCTACATCTAATATGAAATAGGTCAATGTTTTAAAGTGATTTCATTTATACGTTTAATGTTCTGTATTTTTTATTATTGTTGCCAATATCCCTATTAAAACTTACTGATCGCAACTCTGTATTTCATTATATTTTTTTAAAGGACAGACGTAGGATAGATAGAATGACTTGAACGGGTCGCAGGTCATTTCCATCCGCTTTTTTGTCGTATATCGACGCCCCGAAAGATGATGTTCAAATTCATTCGGCAGCTACGATATCCTCACAGAATGTCGGCGTGAAATAATGGCTCTTGTTGCGGTTGTGTTTCGTCCGGTGAGTGAAAGTAGCGGAGGCCCATCTCTCACCCCTCCCCCTTCCAATTCCTGCTCCCTCCTCAAGATCCAACTCCTTCCTCAAGGCCGGCAACACATCTGCGTTTACTTTGGTTTTGCGTGTCCATGGGCGGCGGTGATTACTTTCCATCAGATGACCCGCCTGCTCGTTTGCCTCCTTTTAATATAAAAAAAACGATTGAGCGCAGGTCGTTTCGCGATCAGATTCTATTACCTTCTACTGTCTTCTTCGATTTAGATTCAAACATTGAATTAGTTCTTCTCTGTGTGAAACGGAAGGCACGTGATTGAATTAAAATGAGAGTAACAAGCTAGCAACTAATATGAGACGACCAACACCTCAGCCTCCGTGTGACTACGGACCCTGCAAAGGGTTCGAAATGTCAGGATAAACATTATATCAAATGAATGTGTAAAATAAACGCGAGTAGATCCGTATAAAGTAGTTTCATTACAATGTGTGTAGTGTTCGCGTAAACTTTAGAAAGCAATATACTAATTTGTGCTTGTGTTCATCAATCTATTGTGACAATTTTCGTAATCAAACTAACTGAGGAGCTCTAATTTTGTGTGGTTTTCGATTGGACTTTGTGTGTGACGTCATTGGCCACGCAGAACTCTTGCGCAGGGACTACAGAACGGGAATAAAGATTGGTGGCATTTATATTGCGATTCGCTTGTAGACTATTTAATATTTTGTCTGACTTTTCTATAATTTCAATTTTTAATACTGTCCACACCCTGAAATATCGCATTTGTTAAATTAATTTGATAATTAACTAGCATTCATAATTATTTCATTAAGGTCCAATTTAAAATGGACATTTAAATGTATCACTAGTATTAATACTTAATGTAGTACTATGACGTCAAATTAAAATAACTTTTAGTACTGCTTTCGTGAAGTTAACACCCACAATATCGTGGTTAATATTGTCAAGTAATTTTGTATGTAAATTGGTAGCAGCGGGAGTCCACAAATATTATGTTGATATAAAAAAAAACAATGACTTAACGGACGTAAGTATATATGAACGAATGAATGATTGCATGAATGAACGAACGCAAGTAATATATATGAACGAATGATGATTGAATTAATAAACGAACGTATTTATCTCAATCAATCAATCAATTGATGAACGTATGTATCTCAATCAATCAATCAATTGATTGGGATACATACACTTGTTCATGAATTCAATCATCATTCGTTCATATACTTACGTTACTTACATGAACAAATGATGATTGAATTAATGAACGAACGTATGTATCTATGAACGAATGACTGGTTGAATTATTGAACGAAATTATGTATCTATTAACAAATAAATGGTTGGATTAATAAACGAACGTATTTTTCTATGAACGAATGAATAATGGGATGTACGAACAAACTTATTATTTATTTATTTATTTAAATCTGAATTTCCCATTACACTTATAGTTACACCAAAGCGTGCAGTAGTCCAATTACATTTTGTGTAGACAGATAACTATTTAATTTCTAAAAAACGTATAACACTATGTATTATAAATATATGAATAGATACACAAAAAATATCAACAACTGGTCGCTGAGCAACCAAAGCGTTGAATATACCCAAAGCTTGGGCAGTGGGTGCATATTATGCCGTTTGGGTGCGAAACAACGGGACCGCTATAGACGCCGCGTGCGCAGCCGCGACAACTTATTCGGCATGAAAAACGAACACTTTGACAAGGCTTCAGGATTATCTTCTTATTATTGAAGAGTTGGAAAATATAAAAGAAGAGCATATTTTCGCCTTAGCTCCTAAGTGTGAATACCCACCATGCCGGCTATGAAAAGGGAAGGATATAGATATGGGTATATAATATCCAAACATCTTTTTGCAAATATAACGCGTAAACTTTTTTGTACTTTTTCCACCATAAACTTATGTTTGGCTTCATGGGGATCCCAAATTAACGAATTATACTCTAATTTACTTCTTACATATGCGTAACAAAGAGTAAGAATGGTGGCTCTGACGTGAAACCCAGAACCGATTAACCGATTTACAAGCCCGACCACACGTTTGAGTAATATGGACATTGAATGTCAATTCTGGATCTAGGGTCAAGCCTAAGTCTTTAATAAGTGGAACGCGCTCAAGTTGTTCACCGATAATTTTGTAAGGGTAGGTAATTGGTGAGCGAGATCGAGAAAATGTAATGCTATTATATTTGAATGTGTTGAACTCAAGCTGGTTACGTTCACTCCACACCACCACATCATCAATGTCTCTTTGAATAGCCTCACACTCACTGGCACTTTACACACCTAGAAACAGTTTCATATCGTCAGCGAACATGAGACACTTAGACGTACTGACGACATACGAATCTATGAACGAATGAATGAATGACAAAAAACTCTTAAATGAATTTATGTGTTAAGAAATTATCATGAATGAATGAATGAATGAATGATGATTCGATAGGCTTCTATGCTGATCTGTTGGTCGTTTAAACAAAATAATCTCATTGCCCCCAAGTTCCAACATCAAAGCGCTAAAGTGTCCGCTACAATTTGCTCGCAATCTCGGCGCGAACATTGTTCGGGCAAGTATTCGAAGAGCATCACTACTTTGTATGTATATTGTGATACTCGGACTAACTTCCCGCTACTTGAAAGTTAGTTAAAAACTGGAGCGATTTTATCCACTCTTTGAATATAAACTCGATGGGTCTTCTTAAGTTGTTTGATTAGGTACCGTCCTGTTATTATGGCGAATGAGGTGAGTGGGCGGAACTTTGGAACCCTTTGGGCGGTGAGGTGCTCAACTTTTTTATTTCTTAAAAACTTTTTTTTAAAGAAAATGGAACGAATGGTTTTTGAGTTACGCACCGTTTACTGGAGATTTTCATAAAAATGATTAGAAAAGAAATAGAAATAGAAAAAGTCTGGTACAATACATCACACATAATAAATGTTTCGTGTTATTCTGTTATTGTGATGGTTTGATATTCATTTGTTTAATATTTAAGAGCGTTTACGCCGCGCAAGCGCCACTAATGAAAAAATAAACATATCTAGTAATTAGAGTAATTAGTGCCGCGAGGCAGAAACATTTGAAGTATGCTGCCTTGAAGTCACAGTACCACTTTCTCCCTTTCGCTGTAGAGACTTCTGGGGTGTGGGGCACGGAAGCGAAATCTTTTATTGCCAAATTAGGGCACCGTTTAGCGGATCGTGGGTACCATCGCCGCTGCGGGTCGTACCTGGTTCAGAGACTCTCCCTGCCAATACAACGTGGTAACGCTGCCGGTCTCATGGGAACCTTTGAGCCGGGGGTGGCCCGCGGTGGTCTTTTAGATTAAGGTTTTAAATTGGAATATTTAATTATTATAACTATTTGATTGTATCCATTTATTATTTTAATATTATTAATGTTAATAGAATTTATTTTATTGGATAATCTTATCTTGCTGGATAGCTCGAGCTACATTAAATCTATGAACTAGCAATATTAGAAGCATGTTTAGTTTGATTGCTCTTCTTACAACTTTGGTGAGTCTCATAATGAACAATTTGTAGAATTAGAGATAGAAAATCAAATTATGCTCAACAAACTATTTGAATGAAGTAATTTAGCATTTTTACGTCACCTAATGAACACCTCACATGTTATGGTTTAGTTATATAAGACGTTACGGCCACTTTTAACTATAACGCCATATTTAACTAAACCATAACATGTCAGGTGTTCATTAGGTGACGTAAAAATGCTAAATTACTTTATTCAAATAGTTTGTTGAGCATAATTTGATTTTCTATCTCTAATTACTAGATATGTTTTTTTATCATTACGGCGCTAGTGTGCGGCGTAAACGCTATAAGAAAAATTAGGTAAATCTACGAGTAGTACAGACAAATCACATTTTCCAAAATAATAATGGATTTTCTGAGATCGCACTATTCGAAACCAGAAGAGTCTCAAACACGAAAGAGAAGATAATGTCATTAAGACATCTTGAATATAATTATATATTTAAGGAGACGAATGGAATAGGCTACACCGACATGGGCACTCTTGAGTTTTTCAGAATAGCTACCTCCTGTACGCACAAAGCACTTTGCATTATCATTCATGATGCGGACAGCTAAGGAGTGGATTTCCCCTTCTGGGAATCGGTTTCCTGAAACTTACAACCTGAACATTTTTAAAGCAAAAGTTAACTGAATAGGCATTATCTGCCCCCGATCTGATGCGAACTCCTCAGAGAATCTACTAGGGCACGAGGACACGCACTAGTGCGTGATGCCGTTCCCTCTAGAAAACCTCCGAAGGTGATTCGTTTCACACGGCTTGAGCAACCCTTTCTTTCTCGTCGCCCCCAAAAAACCCGGTGAAGCTGAACATGCCGTCTGAGGCAATCTGCAAAGTCTCTGCAAAAAAAGGCATTATCAAGGCAGGTATGCTACATTCTAGGTCGCATAATCACTTACCATCAGTTGAGATCTCGGTCAAATTTTTACCTATATGGAATTTAAAAAAGAAGAGCGTGGCTCTTGAGGTGAAGAAGATAATGAGACATTGAATGGCCGCCTTTGGCTTTCAAAGTAAAAAAATAATAGTGTGTGAGCAAAATTTTGGCGGGCTGGTTAGAACCACGATAGCTAAATTGAGAGAGCACCTGACCCGGTATGTCAGAAGGGTGCAGGTTCAAATCCTGCTCGTGGAAATTTTTTCAACATTTGTGTTTTTGTAATTTGTTCGCAACAAAATTTGCGTTAAAAATTATTTAAACAAAACAAAAACATTTTATAAGATATATAATACAACGCATGTAGCAAATTTAACTGATGTATATTATACACATCATCGTCATCATCATCATCATCATCATCAGCTCATGTTTATGTTCCCAATGCTGGGGCACGAGCCTTCCCTATATGGATAGGGAGAACCGGCCATAAACCACCACGCGGGCCCAGTGCGGATTGGTGGTTGTTAACGACTGCTAATGCAGCCGGGACCAACGGCTTTACGTGCGTTCCGAAGCACGGAGGAGCTCGATGGCGCAGTAATTAACACAATCGGTCTAAGAATGCTGAAGTTAAGCAACTTTCGCAAAGGCCGGTCAAAACTTATCATCTCATTATATTATACACATCCACTTGCAATTGGATTGCTCGAATGACAATATTCCTGCAAACTGTGGCACTAAAACAGCTAGAAACTCATTGTTCAATGTACGCTGTCGTCTTTTATAGCTCACGGCATATAAACACCCTCGTTCCGCCCATCAAAACGAAACACCCTCAAATAAAATAAAAATACATTAAAGATGTTACCAAAGCCAAAGATCCACTTGCGTTGAGTAATCTTTTGATAAGTCTTATTTTGGTTGTAATAAGGATTAGTTTTCGACTGCTATAGGATTTGGAGGTTTGGTCAGCAATGTATCGCAAATTATTATCCGCCATGTTGAATTTATTCGTTGCGACATAAAATAATATCTTTATGACTTAAGTCGCTTCTTATGACACATCTTCTGAATTATTATATATATAGCAATTTGTCTAAGTGGGTATTTAAACATATTTAAGAAGCTCCAGTAAAAAGTTCTATCGTTACAATGAACATGATGCAAAGCTGTATTTTCATCAGGTGTTCAAAAGCACACAAGCACAGTATTTTTTTGAATTTTAGGATATTAGTGTGTTCTGGTTTTTTAATTTTTTTGCCTAATATCAAAATAACAGGAAGTTCAGAAAATCAGTATTTTTGTTGACTGATGTAACAATTTATTTAAAAAAGACATCGCTAATCGATTTTTAAGTAAACATTAATACTTGTAACTTGACACCTCGCTATATAATGTAAAATAAAATTTAAAATATAATATTATATAACATTCCTAAAAAATAAATTTCTCAAAGTCCCCAAGGGGGAATGGCATGGCCATCATCTCTCTACTACTTTTTTTACAATATAAAAATTATGGAATCCAAACCCGGGACCTCTTGGTCTGAGTCGTCGATATAACCACTAAACTACTCCGAGGCGTCTTTGTAGCTGCACTGACCGCTATTGCAATTAGAAATCTAGCAAAAAAGGTTTTCAGTCCAAAGTTGACTGAAATACGGTATCTGAAGATTATTTAGATTACATTTGGCATTTCGAAAGCAGCTATGAAAAAACTCAAAAACATTTTTTTTCTTTTATTTGCACCTTATATCCTAAGCGTTAAGGTCGTTTTTAACTCTCAGCAAATCATCACAAAAATGTGGCTTCCAAATTATTACTTCCCTGCAAGTTATAGCATGTGTAATGAAGCGTTAACCTGCGTCGAACGATATTATATTTCTCCAGGCACTTGATCCTTATTACGAGAATAATTCGGTTGAATGTCGCATCACTTGCACGCAATAGAATGTTCAACGCGATGGTATATTGGCTGTATAGCTGTATTGTAGCGTTAAATTGTAATAAAGCGACAATAGAGCAGATTGGAGTAGCGAATATCACCAATATAGCGCGTATAGTTGTATAATAATTTTATGACCGTGTGTGCCCGGTTACATACATTGCTTGTTGGAAGGTATAAAAATAAATACGTAAAAAAAAAAAAAAAAAAAATTTGCTCCAAAACATTATAAGTTTGGAACGAACAAACAGAGAAGCAAAAACAAAACAGTGTGGAATACTAACTTAAAATATTTGCTTGTTGGAATGTACAAAAATAAATACGTCTCTCTATAACCACAGTTAGACTGACTAGACTAGACTGCGCTGGCTCGGCCACGTTGAGAGAATGGAGTCGGATCGGGCTGCGAAGAGAGCATACCCGGGCCGACCAAACGGGAAGCGCCCGGTGGGACGCCCCAGGTATCGCTGGATAGATTAGGTTGAGAAGGATCTTAGCCACCTCCAACGGCCGGACTGGCGAGAGGTGGCTGAGGACAGAGCAGAGTGGCGAAATCTCGTGTCGGAGGCCAAGATCCACTTCGGGTCCCTGAGCCAGCGCAGTAAGTAAGTAAGTAGTATAACCACAGTTAATCTTTCTCTATCACACATTTTGTTTATTTTAACTATAAGAAACAATAATCCTTTGTTTCTTAGGCCGAGTACATTTCCTCTGTGTGTTCTTACTGTTAGTTCCGTTGTGGCTCTTGCCCAGTTTAACCGTGCACTACTCTTATTAGACACGACGACACCCCTTTCTAAATATTTAATAAATCTTTTATTACAAACTAAGTGTCGTGTCTCATTCGCTTCTATAAATCCTAATATTGCTAACTTTCATTATTGTAATCAAAGATTGTGATTGGGTATACCTATCATCATCACCATCTCATTTTATGCCTCCACTGATGGGACACGAGCCTCCCCTATGGGTGGATAGGGAGAACAGGCCGTAAACCACCACGCGGGCCCAGTGCGGATTGGTGGTTGTTAACGACTGCTAATGCAACTGCGACCAACGGCTTTACGTGCCTTCCGAAGAACAAAGGAGCTCGAGATGATAAAGTTTTGGTCACCCATCCGATGACCGGTCTTTGCGAAAGTTGCTTAACCTTAGCAATCGCAGACCGGGCCTGTTTACTACTGCCATCGAGATTCTCACCTACCTGAGACAGCTAATTCTTTACGATTTCAAACTTGGTCCAGTAATTAAATAAATAAAATAGTAAGTACTTAATAGTATAAGTTTAAGACAAAACAACGGCTTCAAACTCATGGTGTATGTTGTTTAAAGGGTTTCTTATGTCTTACTCTATGATTTGTATGATTATAATTAGGATTAATGAAAGGGCCTGCCAAGCGTGGCGATTACGGCAAATACTCCCCATGATACCCTTGGGGGAGGCCTTTGTCCAGCAGTGGACGTCTTTTTAGCTGAGATGATGATGATGATGAAAGGGCTCTTGTAGATACGCAACGTTTCATGATTACAGATTATAAAAAATATTTCTCTATAGAGCCACTCACAGCTGTCCTGCTTTTCTCTATTGATGCTATTTTATCGTAATGAAGTAAATCGTTTTTTGCGTATGTTTCTATTTTTTTTTAGTTTTATTGTAGGCAAGAGATTTTTTGGCAAAAACTGTACCTCAACAGCCATACTATCTCCGCTTTTGAGTTCCGGTAGTGAAGAAAAATAAACGAAAGACAGGATTCCATTTTATTTACTAAAATGAAAACCAACACCTTGGTCTTTAAAACTAACCGCTTATGTGATTAAGACCACCGTTAGACCCAGAGGTCCCGGGTTCGATCCCCAGCGGGGGTACATGTTTGTGTACTCGGTTTGGTTGGTGGTAGGGCTTATTTGTCCACCTGGCTAGACCACCATGTTATCTAAATATGTCGCCATAACATCAATATTTGTAGCATTGTTGTGCTCCGGCAGCTAGAGATAAGATAGCCCTACTACACTACACTAAAATGTTTATATAATTTTTTAACGCAAATTTTGTTGCGAACAAATTACAAAAACACAAATGTTGAAAAAATTTCCACGAGCAGGATTTGAACCCGCACCCTTCTGACATACCGGTTCAGGTGCTCTCCCAATTGAGCAATCGTGGTTCTGACCAGCCCGCCGAAATTATTCAACACTATTTACTTTTTACTATGAAAGCCAAAGGCGCCCATTCAATGTCAACAACTATTACCGTCATTAACGGTATGTCAGAAGGGTGCGGGTTCAAATCCTGCTCGTGGAAATTTTTTCAACATTTGTGTTTTTTTACACTACACTAGTTGAGAATGCCGGGTGAAGGGCCTTATCATCACTCAACATCAGGTGAAATCAAAGCACTGTGCATAACCGTAAAATATTCTAAACTGATCCGTTTATGGCGACGCACCGCTAAACAATAAATCTCATACTTTTTTTTCCTTCAAAATAAAACTACAAATTATTTTAAAAAAATGAGCTACAATATTGAAGTGTGTGTTAAGACTAATCTACTAAGAAAATTTAGATGCTTAAGTCGGTCTGGTTAGCTTGTAAAATGCAAGTCTATGTTTTAAAGTCAATTAAATGAAAAATCATCAAATATCATTTTCATATGTTTTGTTAATGTTGAGAAAAATCAAGATCCCCGCCACGTAAATTTCTAAGGCATGCTCTTTGAGCTCTAATTTACATAGTTTTAACTGGGACTAGACAGATTGGTATATGTATTACAGGCAGGCTTATTTATTATACCCAAAGTTTCGACGTTTTATCCCGATAAAACTTTATTTAATAGAACGGTAAGTACGCGAAAGCTTGAAAGTAACATGTTACTGCTCCATCATTCCATAACAAATTAAAATGGAACAACTTTTACGGATCTACTCACGTTTAATTTACACATTAATTTAATTAATGTTTGTCCTGACGTTTCGAACCCTTTGCAGGGTCCGTGGTCACAGGGAGACAATTAAACGCGAGTAGATCCGTAAAAGTTGTTTCATTTCAATGTGTAGTGTTCGCGTAAATTTTAGAAAACAATTCCATAACAATCTCAAATTTTTACTATTTGACTTTGCTTTGAAAACTCCAAATCCAACTACGTACTTCACGTCACTTTCAGGAACTAAAACTGATTTAAACCGGTTCATAACCAGTTTATGCCGGTCCGCGCCGGAAAACTCCGGCGCAAAGGCAGAAACAATACAGAGTGCGTTATTAAAAGTTGCGAGTCAAGGAATGTTGGAGTTGACTCGCTGGGACGACGAAAGGGCTTGCAGACGAGATGTTAGAATTATTATGATAACTATTTTTTTAATAATGATTAATTCAAACATAAAACTACATTATTTTCAAATAGTTTCTTTGGTATGGCTAGTAAAATATTTAATAATATCCCGAATGACATTAAAATGTCACCAATTAATCTGTTCAAGAAAAGACTATTAATTCTACTAATTGACAAAGTCTATTATAAAACCGAAGACTTTCTTACTGACTTTTTCATATGAAATTATAGGTACTTGAATAAATTTCGATCTTCGCAAGGTGGCTGGCAAGAGCTGGATGAGAGTAGCCGCGGATCGTGCTCGGTGGCGTGCACTTGGAGAGGCCTATGTCCAGCAGTGGACTAGTATAGGCTGATGATGATGATGATGATGAATAAAATTCTGACATGAATGTATTATTATTTACTATTTTTATTATTTTTTACTTACTTTTGACATTATAGCACAATTTAGTATTAATTTAATTTTTAACATAATGATGACATCGCATACAACTTGACATTCTTATACTTAACACAATTTAATACTGTAATTTAATTTATGTAATCAATCATGTCATATTAACGTCATATTACTTTTTCTATTAATTTAATATTGATTTTCCAAACCTATATCAAATTATTGTATACCTTGTTAAAGGTGGAAATGTAGTGAAACATCTAAAACCCAACAACAGCAATATGTATACTAACCTACATTTCACAATAAAGAGATTTGTATTTGTATTTGTATTTATTTGTATTCAATGTTTTATTTATCGCCTCTGTGTCCGAGTAGCAAAGCGCTCGGCCTAATACCCGAAGGTTACAGGTTCAATTAGCCCGGTTTTGGTGGTTGGCCCGGTGGTGATTAAGATTTCATTGATAGAGGCCTTGCCCAGCAGTGGGACAGTCACAGGCTGTTTACTAAACTATTGTAATTTTCTTATTGTGTTTTGCGCAGCTCTCGGTCAGCAGCTTGTACTATTACGTATAAAGTGCGCTTACACCTTCGGCCTTTTTTACACACCATCAAGTGAGATGAATGCCAATAGCTTTTCTGTTGTTTAAAAAGGAGACAATCAGTCGCAGCACCGTCGGTCGCCCGTCTGCCGCCGTCCTATACGTGCCGCGAACAACTTCCAGATGAGATTTGTTAGCGCCGCGCGATAGGGACGTGATTGTAATTAACTTAATTTTATTACCGGTACCGTTTCTTTCGGCGTTCACCGGAGTTTGGAAACTTCAACTTTTGATATTTGATACCTACATGAAATTTTGCCAAGCGTTATGGAGTATAATTTTGTATTACTCGTATTATACATAATATATCGTAAGGAAATTGTATACGAGGATGTTACGTGACAACGAGTTGTTTCACAAGTGAAGGTGTTGCTGCTTGAAGTTTTTGTATGATAAGTACTTATTTAATATAAATTTGTTGTTTTAAAAAGTATATTAGTTAGTTATATAAAGAATAATGTTTTAAAATTTCCGAATCAATTGATAATAAATCTATTATTGCATATAACTATAATTGTTAGATGGGGTATTATTTAGAAGGTATTAACTTTGTTAGGAATATTTGCAGAGATAATAAAAAAAATTACGAGTCTGACAGTAGTCGCATATGATATGTAACATTTAACATCTCACCTTAGTAATAAGCAATTTTAACATTATATTCTGAGAATTATCAATGATCTGCACTTTATTGAGACATATTCAGTAAATATTTATTAATATAGTTTAAAAGTCTATTACACACGAAATGGTTGAAATCTATATTACAATATAAAATAGAAAATAGAATTAACAATGACGTATATATTTTTCTGTAAATCATAAAGAGAAAGCAGTAAATACTTATTGGAAGACATGTCACACTATGTCTATTTCTAAATAGATCGTAATGTCAGCACCTCAAATATCACAATCACAAACAGTAAATTGTACTTACTGCGTTCATAAATTGTGCGGCAGTATCACACTGTTACGATCACATTTCTACGAAATCACTCCCACAAATTATTGTGTATATAGAAGGCGAGCCGATCTCACTGTTACGGATCACACTGTTACGACCATACTTCCGTCCCTTTTCAACGAAATCGCTCCCACAAATTATATATATATAAGGCGAGCGGAAAGATGTTACACATCAACAACTAGCTATTTATCAAAAAGCAAGCCTTATTTACTAAGTACCCAGTAAATAAACGGTACCTCTTGGTCTGCGACCGTCTTAGCCAATAGACCACAAAGGCAGTTAAGTGGCATAATATGCCGAGAAATCCTGCAGAAAATCCAAGCATCCAATCGCTATTGTTTACAGCGCCTTAAACTCATTTCGGGCAAGTTACTAAAATTTTAACTCTCCCCTGGCATTTGATATATATCCGCAGCCTTACTATGTAAAGAAATACTATTTGTAGATTCTGAACTATTTCGCGACTGCATCACTGAAAAAAAAATATTTTTATTGTAGATTATTTTCTTGTAGTATGTGAGGAGCTCGATAGCGCAGTGGTATACGCGATTGGACTGCGATGAGCTAAGCAGTATTCTCAAAATTCCAGTTATCCCGCGTGGTGTTTTATGACCCGTTCTCCCTGTGGAGTTGCTATTCAAGGCAATTTATAGAAGGCTCGTATCCCTGCAGTGGAAACGACAAAATGAGTTGGAGATGATGATGTCATTAGGTACGAGTAGCTCAAAACAGCGCCGAAGTAATAGATTCAAACATCACGTTTAACAAGAGAAAATAAATATGTATTTCTTATTAGACGATTTACAATTAAATGTTAATGCCCCGTGTGGTGCCGGGGATAAGAATTGCACCACCCCATCTCTTCCCGTGGGTGTCGTAGAAGGCGACTATGGGTCAAATCCAGAGGATGGGCAGCAGCGTCTCTCTGTGATTATTCTCACCTTACTGCGATCGCCAACCCGCCTGCCAAGCGTGGCGATTATGGCAAATTACCCTCAAAATGATTTATCCTTGAGGGAGGCCTTTGTCCAGCAGTGGACGTCTTTTTGGCTGAGATGATGATAATGATGATGATGTTAATGAAGAAGCCGTATGGCTACTAGATATGTTACGTTCGTTCCGGGAGATCTTCCTTTGGGATCATAAACCATAAATGGAAACCATAAAGTTATTATACCAACGGAATAGAGCAACAAACACGAGCTGTCAAACGAAACTGAAATAGGATGACATTTGTGTGTGTAAAATTGTTAATGAATGCGTGTCAGTGATGGTATATCATGTTGCTTTTTACATTAATATCGATATCGATAATATTAAATAGTAACATTATTAATAGAACTAAAAAAGGATGGGATGGAATTTCGCATGACTGAAACTACGATTCTTTAAGAAAAACTCAGAAGATATTTTAAATAATTTATTTAACATTTCTCATTGCCCTCAGAAAAGTATTATTTTGTTTAAGTAATTTCTCAAAGTTAGCTTTGATATATTTTCAATTTCGTTTTGTACCTCAATCTTACAGGCAAATGTGTATCAATGATACATTTGATAATAAGATATCTGTGACTGTTAAATGGATCTTGATCGAATGAATGGACAACCAAAGAAACAAAATGATTTCGCAAATCAATATGACGAATGATATCTAGAGCCGTCCTATCAAATTTATTTAATTACTAATGATAGTAATGATGATGATGATGATCATTCCGACCGTTTTCGGCCATGGCCATACTATTCTAACAGTCAAAACCTAATACCTATGGATCGGCTAAGTATCCAGGTGATTCATAATTATCTAAACGTACTAAAACTACAAACTTATGACATCTATCTTTACAGAGAAAGAAGAGTGAAAGGATAGGGTTGCACAAAAGATCCCGATGGGTCGAAGAATTACTGCAAGATGGAAACCTCAGCAGGCCTCACTAAGATAAGATAAGATAAGAAATTTGGTGACTCATTTCTTTGTCACACCTCCAAAACAAGGAATAGTTTGCCAGCACACGTTTTCTTTCCTTCCTATGATATGGGGTCCTTCAAACGAGGCGTGAAGAGGCACCTTGTGGGCCGGCGGAGTGAGGGTAGCTTATGCTGCGTTGTTTTCACGCTGCACCAGTTGCCCTCGCATCTGGATTCCATATTCACTTATCATCAGGTGAAATGGAGTCATTTGCCGTACTACGTATAAAAAAAATGCTTTTTTAGAATAGAGTTCGAAGTTAGAGTTCGCTAAACAAAGTAAGGTCATAACCGGTTGCTTTAATACCTAGTTGGTAATCCGAACGGTTCACAGCACCGATGAAACTTTTCGAATCCCAAAAGGCTCCGCAACAATTACTCCACACACGATATAAATGTTATTCCACATTGAAAACTCTGTGAAAGTAATGTAACTTCCAACGGAATGTAATATGCTCGTACTTTAAAACATTTTGATTTGATTCTTGAAGCAGTTCAAAATGTAAAAAAAAAAGTTTCTTTTTTGAAATTAGACTGAGTTTAAACTTGAAGAAAGGTAAGATTAAACTTGTATTAATGACTATGTTTGCAATATTTATGACAAAAGTTTTTTGTTTTAGGCTTCTAACGCAACTATTGGTAGATATAAGTATCATAGGCTATACTTATACTATACTTTTGATACTCGACGTTTCGATCGAGTTGCACCCATAATTCGGTCGAAACGTCGGATACATGTTCTAAGTAGTTATAGGTATAGATAGATACGGTATATTGTAATAACATTTTAAGAGACGCCTTTCCTTTTTATGTGTTAGAATCAGTTTACGATTCACGTACAGTAAAGAGATTAAGAAAGTATGAATATCTTAAGTTTTTCTAGAATTAAAAAAATATTAATAGGTAATACATAGTATAAATTTATATTGTTTTCTCAAGTTTACGGGAATACTACACATTGAAATGAAACAACTTTTACGGATCTACTCGCGTTTGCTTATTGTACATACAAATAGCTATTATAAGGTCAGCTCGTAATCGCAAGCCTACGACTCACAAACCAATTTGTACTGAATGCGAACTGTTTCCATTTCAAAACGTCTCACCGAGCTTTCAATTGCAATATTCCATTGGGGTTCGAACATAATATCTCTTTCAATACTTTAAAAATGGAAAAGTTTTCAAGTTTATAAGTGCCACATGCAAAGGTCTGCAGTGTGCTTCCACAATGCCCTGGAGTGTTTGACCCTTGTGCCCCAAGAGTCCTTTTCTAACAATTGACTTGTTCCATGGTCAGTCTGTTTACGGTACCGATACTGTTTTCTAACTGCAACAACTTCGTTTTTGTTTACGTTAGCTTGTGGCTCTGCGGTATCCTTTATTCTTACTACCTTTGGTATTTTTGCTTTGTACGGTAAACATTCTTGGTTGCGACAAGATAGTTGTCTGTATTGTTTGACAGAACTATGTTTTTACGTTTACTTTCGATTTGTATGCTTTATAGGGATAAATTATATAGTATTTGTTTTTTGTATTGCATTTTCTTGTTTTAACCAATAAGGGTACTAAGACGTAGACATTAAGGTGACAACGGTACAACAGTCATGCCGTGACCACGACCGTCTCAGTCGAAACGTCGAGTATAAAGGTTATCATACGTATACAAAGTAGTATGCGTTAATTCCCGTTATAAACCTTTGATTATAAGGGTAACAATGTTACTAGCATCGTTGTGTTTTAATAGTTATACGATAGATAAGTTTGTCAAACCCTCCCGTGAGTGTGTGTTAGCGATGTCGAGTGAAGCAATTTTCATATTATTATTGTAAAATTAAAAGAAATATATTTAAGTAAGTTTCTGAATAAAAAGTTATATTGGTACTATTCTGCTGCTTTAAAACGTCCATCAAACTTGTGTATGATTTAAAAAAAATCGTAGTCACTATCAATATCAGTAGGTATGCCAATTATTAAGATTCTGATTATTTTACATATAATTTTAAGCAAATTTTGTTGCGAACAAATTGCAAATTGAGAAAAGACAAAATGTTGAAAAAATTCCTCGAGCGGGATTCGAACCCGCACCCCATGATATTAAGATTCTATTAATAGACTTGAGGCCTTAATAAAATTACTGTATCACAATTTAAAGCGAAACATTCAACCATTCATTGTTCTTCCTCCATGTCGGGTAAGAACCAATACTCGTCCAACCAATAGGCAGTATATTGAGCTGAAACAAAAACTTAAGATCCAACTTACAACAGACAACAATCCGAAACACTAACTTGGGGGCAGTAAATCTCGCGGCCGGCTACACCGTAGATTAACAGCGGTGGAGATTAAACATATTGCGCGCCCGGCGACTCGCAAATAGTTTATATTTCAAGCTCAGTCGTAGTCGACATGCAATTATGGCTTTTGTAACTGACGTATAGCGGGTGGTTGCTTTGTGGTATGCGCTGCGTTTGACGCGTCAGGGTAATTCGTATGTACATGCAAAAGTATCAAATAGAGCCTCTCTTTCCATTGTATGTTAGTCTTAGACTTATTGAAGTAAAAAATATAAGCTTAAAGAGTGCCCACACACTAGGTACATAAATACATAATAAAATAAAATAAAAAATTTCGTAAAGTAAGTATTATTATTTCTTATGGGGACGTCGCCAGCCGAACGGACGATCCACCCGCGTTGTTGCGGACCACTTCATCCTTTTCCCCGTTAAACGTACAGTAAGTTAGTAAACAGCCAATAACTGTCCCACTGCTGGGCAAAAGGCCTCCATCATTGGAGTCAAGTCATCGCTTCAATGGATGGGTAATGGCTTAATCACCACGCTTGCCAAATGCGAGTTGGTGATAACAAACGCGGGCTATGCATCGAAAAAATCCGAAACACACTTTGCCCGACCTGGGAATTGAAACCGGGACCCTCGGATATCGAGCCGAACGCTTTGTCACTCGGCCACCGCGGCACAGATAGACTGTGTCAAAGATGATAATTGCAAAGAAATGAGTATATATATTGAGAACGGCTGATAACGGATTCAACGCAAACTACTAAAAATGGTATCTTGGCCACATTTTTTATACCCAAAGTTTCGATCGAGTTGTATTGATTGTGGTCGGTCTAGCTGTCAGCATGTGACCACGGCCGGTGCAACTCGGTCGAAACGTCGACTATAAAAAGTTATGCCTAGGATAATTTATACTTAGTAGTTTACGTTAGACTGCGTTAAAAAAAGAACGCGTAATTCTGATAGCGTTATAATTACGAGCATATAGTTGCTTGATCTTGACCACTCTTTCAACCAGGCGTGAATGTCTTTTCCACATAATATTATACACCATTTGACACTGCCACTTTGTATTGTAATAGTAAATATTATAGTTCGCCGGATGACCGTCGACAAATTTGCGTATAAATCTAATTTGAACTTATGACAATAGATGTTTAACCTGCCACCCAGAAGTTTGGCAGCCAGAGTCGTAAACAATCGCCCGATTGTCCGTGAAACAAGGCAATTTCGGGAAGGAGGCCCCCGGGAAGGTCAGCCGAGGGTTACGCTTTGTCAACAGAACAAATGCAGGCCTGATTGTGATGTCCGTTTGATAAATATAAAACTTCTTTTGCAAAAACTTTTTCACTGTTCTCAAATATTAGACCTACCAGAATATTGTTTCGTTGCCAAATTTAATGTCGGATTGTTGACTGCAAATAAACTACACTTATAAAATCCAAACCCGTTTATATACAGTATATTTGACAAAGTCATCTTACAAGTGATGAAATACACTGATGTTAAAAGTAAGTTTTTATTAAGGTATCTTTCGGTAGAACAATCATACTAACATAACGTTTTGTTTTTCAAAAAGCAATTAGTTAATTTTATTAAAACTTTTTATGCTTAAAGCAAATCTGGGGCACAGCAGTGCCCCCGCCAAGTCGAGCAAAAATGCGGCACGGCCGTACCAATATTTTCTCGAAGCAGTTCAGGATATTTTAGACCCCCTATAACTTAGTTGTGGATGAAACTAGAAGCCTGAATTTTAAGTAACCACGCTGGAATTGTATAAACACGATATATTTTTCAAATTTCATTCAATTTAAACCAGTAGTTTAAAAATTATAACTAGTCAAAGTTTCTAGTTTTATCACTCATATACATATATTTACAGCTATGGAAAATATTAAAAAACGTTTGCTTTACTTAATTTCAAAGATCTAAAGTCAAATAAAGAAAGTTTCATATCACATAAATTCAGTTACACAAACTATTTTAAAATGTTTGATGTTATACGAATCATCTTTTCCTTAACCTGATCGAATAACAAAGAAACTCCCACCAAGCTCTTCAAAGGCACGCAATCAGAACTATACAAAATGTGCAAGTCATCAGTTCTAACCCTACCGATCGAGCACTGAGCTGGGAACAGTCGCATGATGGACGAGCGAACAATACAGCTATTGATTTATGTCCCGCCAATGGGAATGTGCTGAAATCTTTTTTTTTCTGAACGCTTCTATAGAGCTATTGTGGCGGTTCATCAGAGACTAGCTTTTCAGCATTAGATATTTTTTTCGTGACTATTGTTTGTTGAACTTTGGCTGACGTTTTATAGGAAAAAGTAAACTTACGAATACATTGATGCCGTAACTGGTTAGGATACAAAATGACCTTTTAACCCGACGTTTTGGTTAGGTATCATAGGCATACATTTAAACCCAAAACGTCGGGTATAAAGATGGGTTGGTATAAAATTTTGATAATGGTTACAGGTATAAGCTATTTGAGGTAAAAATCAAGAAAACACATGTGCAAGCATCTTACTTGAAATCGGCAAGCTCTAAAAACTTAAACCTAACACACATTTGACTAATGTTAAAAGTAATAGAACCTCTATTGCAGATTTTACAACGCTTAGTTTCACGCGTTCACGAGTTACACCTCAAATCTATGGACAATGTAGCCAACCATAAAACAGGGAGTGATCAGCCGACATTGTGTACACAATGTCAAACTTCTTAAGGTCTTTACGATCCTCACACAATGACTTCTTTTACAGTATGCAGTGTATTATGATAAGCTTACATAGTTTTATGCTTACGATAATCTTTGAAGATTGAGGTCGATAATTAAAAGCATTGAAGGTATGCGATGTTACTATTAATTGATTACTCTCTTGGGTTGTCTCCCAATAAAAGTGTTCCCAATAAATAAAAATAACATAAAGTTATTTTTATTTATTGGGAACACTTTTTTACATAAAATGATAAAAAACTTTTCATAAGAACTTCGAGCTTTTACATAATTTCGATGTCTCTTATACTTATTTTTTTTAACTTTTTGTCTAATTAATATAACATGTCTGCATCATGCATGCATCGATCGATTTATGAACTCTTTTTACTAACTCATTAATTTTCTATATTTTTCTCAAGCATAGAAGGCGTTAGCACAATACTTAATGATATGAAATAATTTGAACTTTTTAGTGAGTATGGAATTCCGAAATGTATAGAAGCCTAATAGATTAAATCCGACGTTTGGGCGCTAACGTCAAGAACTGCTTTTGTGCCTAAACGGCCAAGCCATAAAAATAGAAATGACGACCTTAAAATTACACTTAAAGGCTCTAAACATTGTTGCCTGTTACAAAAATGTTGGTGCTTACTCGACAGTGTTGCCAGCCTATTCGCGGGTTTACGGCGTCGTTACAGTTTTATTTGTTGCTTGCAACATTAAAAAGGGCATTCTCTCACGTAATTTTCCCCTGTAGGCCTTAATCTAGATTATAAGGATCTTTAGAGGGGCTAACAAATTACTTTTATTAATAGCAATGTTAAGAAAATAAAATCATATTGCGGATTGTGTGTGTAAAATAAATGGTTTGCAAAATA
Organism: Eudonia lacustrata; assembly: GCA_947562085.1. Classification (NCBI taxonomy): domain Eukaryota; kingdom Metazoa; phylum Arthropoda; class Insecta; order Lepidoptera; family Crambidae; genus Eudonia; species Eudonia lacustrata. The sequence continues at coordinate 663,269 of OX387332.1, forward strand.
TCGATACCACTGCTCTCACATTCAGATTTCCCAAGTTCGATTCTCAGTGGGATTGATATTGAGCTCGCAGTTAGGTTAGTGGTATGGCTTGTTAATAGTTCACATTGCTAGATACCGACAGAATCATCCAAAAAAAGCCAAAACGAGCAGGTTAAAATCTTGTATACAAACCCTTTAAAATCGATTCGAACGAATTGGAGAATCTACAATAGCCATCTATAAAGCCTATGAGGATGTTCGAACACAGCTAGTGTTGTTAAAAGCCTCGAGCCTCATGAATCTAAAACTCATTGAAAGCTTCGAGCTCTATGGACGGCACGAGCCCCGATTCGAGTCTTGCATAGAGCCCAAGGCTCGAGTTGCAACTTAAGCCTTTACCTACAATGTTTTAGACTCGCGAGCCTCGTGCCTTTTAACAACACTGAGCACTACGGCTTTAAAGACCTTAAGTTCGCCGCCCTTTAAGCCTAGGCACGCCGAAAGGCGGCCAACAGTCTTTAAAAAAACAAGCATCCACCAATTCGTCACATCAACAGCAATCGTCAACCTCAAGTACGATAGACAGTAAAAAATTCCTCGTCATAAAAACGGAGTCGGCGCGAACTTCGTCGTCGCGATATATCTTCGGAATTATTTTGCGGTGCTTGTCTTTATTTATGACGTGCCGTGGAAACCGTAAAGTTGCCCGAAATATGCCGCGGCGCTAGGCGGCGCTGTAAACTGGAAGCGACAAAAAAACTAAATTCATTTTTTTATTCTAAATTAACTTAAACAAGTATAGAAATGAAACGACGTGACCACGGACCCTGTAAAGGGTTCGAAACGTCATCATAAAATTTATTAAAACTAATTTATAAAAGAAACGCGAGTAGATCCGTAAAAGTTGTTTCCTTATAATGTTCGCGTAAACTTTTGAAAACAATATAGAACCAGTATTTTCTAAACATCATTTATAAGCCATGACTTCGTAAACCCTACGGTGAAGACTTACCGAGAAGAAGCCGCAAGAAACTCGGCAAGGGCTGTTTCTTTCTCTGGCGGTGTTGTAGCGCAGTTCAACATTGAAATACGACCCACAATACATCGACAAAAGGAACTGCGATAACTCAGACAATCACGCTCGTTTCTGCAGCTTCGACTCACATCATCACCAGCTTATATTGTGTCCCCAATGCTGGGGCGCGAGCCTTTCTATGGATAGAAACACCACAACGGATGACAAACGCGAGCCCAGTGCGTATTGGTGGTTGCTAACGTCTGCTATGCAGCCGGGACCAACGACTTTCCGAACCTTCCAAAACACGGAAGAGCTGCAGGTGATCACCTATCCTATGACTCGCTTTTGCGAAAGTTGCTTAACTTCAGTAATCGAAAATTAAGCGCGTAAACCGCTGCGCCATCGAACTCTTCCAAATAATTACAAAGACGAACAGCAAGGACATTTCGCAAAATATATTTTTTTCGGCAAATTGTCTTACTAATTTGTGAATTTCTCATCATCATATTTTAATTTTTTGTTACCCACAAAAGAAAATATTGTTATGGTAATTTCTTTTCCTAGAAATGATATTTGTTTATTTCGCAGCGGAGAAGCGCATAGCCTTAATTTGACTTAAAGGTAAATGATGAAAGACCTGAATATGGAAGCCCACTTCATGGAGATCATTAACTCTGAAACTGTCTCTCTCATCTCTCATTGTGGGGGCACAACAATACTACCAATATTGTTGTCATAGCGACATACAGTTGAGTCTAATAAAATCACTTTTGTACCTTGTCAAGATTTCTGTCAACTTATATTCTATATATAGCCAGACACTTAATTTATTGAAATTCCCTTAGGATCACGGGACGCAGATGTAAATCTTATAAAGTCGCGGGCGATCGCTACTACATAAGTAGTTAATAGCTCATGACTATCCCATTCCTGGGCGAAGGCCTTGAAATCAAATCATCGCTACAATTGATGGGTATCACCAAGCTTGAAATGCGAGCTGGTGATCACCCTTAGGAATAAGTAATTCGGGAACTATGCCGCTTCCATGCGCTCTACATCCTCGTGTTGACCCATATACTCCCAGGCGGTGCATTCCCGAGACTGCCAACTTTATGACATTTGAACTTTGTTCGTGCCCTTTCCTTTGCTAGTTATAGCTGTGTTTCGTCTGTTCCTTCGTAAATAGCCGCTTCAAGTGGTTTATAGTGTTTTGTTGTGTTCTTTATTTGATAGTGTATTGTTTCATCTGTCATAGTTATGTTTTTGAGTAGTGGGGGGCGATGGGTTTCAAGTAGAACATTGTATTGGTCACGGATTACTTTAGTGCCTCCACTATGATCCATCTTCATCTTCATCCTTATGAATAACTTACTTTAAGTATTTGCGATTAGTTTTTACATATTTTGATAGTTTTTCTGGTCGACTAGTACATGATTTCTCGAGGCATTATCACAAATAGGTATATGAAGCCTTTTCTTGAGGTGATAACTGTTATTCTCGTTTAATCATGTTGGGCTATTTGTGGTATTCTATGGCTTAGTTTTTACATACTAGGGTCTGTCCATATGAGAAGGCCAAACTTGAAAGCTTAGGTATTCAAACATCATAAATAAAATGTCGCATACAAAATTACACAATGAGATACTTGAAAGTTTGGGTAGCCATCTTGGGAAAATAGCTAATCTAATTGAAAACAAATCATATAGGTATTGCGATATTTTTAAACCCCTTAATATCAAACTTAAGCTGGAACTAGTAACCTAAAGTATGAACGAGTATACGACAGGCTGCCGTCTCAACTTCAGGCTTTGTGTGCGCACAATGCGGCACTGTTGTTACCTTCTTATTAACATGACAATGGCTGAGCCGTCGCATCGTAAGTGTGGTGATTAACGGCTGGACGTGATGGGGGGCTTGGAGGCTTACACTATTTTGGAGGACTAGGATTTGGGAGGTTACAATTATCAGGAAAGAATTGACAATAGTGTTTTGAATGTGCAAATGAACATTCAATTGTCATTTATCGAGAAAGTAATCTATTTTTACCCGACTTTTACCGATAAATTAATTTCTCAGGAGGATTATGTTTTTATTACAAGCGTAGTTTTCTGGAGGAGCATTTTGCAGAGGAGGTTTATAAATATTATTATAATTTATTTTTTTATAATTTGTTCGCAATGAAATTTGTATAAATTGTGAATAGTAGGTATTAGGCTAGGTAATTAGTGTCCAAGTGCTGGGAAAAAACTCTGCCATTGAAATCAAGTGATCTCTACAATTTATGGGTTTGGGCTTAATCACCATGCTTGCCAAATGCGGGTTGATGAACACAAACCCAGGCTAATATGTATTAAAAATTAAAAAACTCGCTTTGACCGATCTGGGACCCAAGACTTTTAATTGTTGGGCCAAGCGCTAATACCGCAACCACAAAGACTTTCAGTGGAAATTTGTTCAATAAGGTACACACTACCCGCGCCTTCGTCCGTGTAAAAACGATTACGCTATGGTGGTATTACCAACTCATAGACAAAATACGAGTAGCTTTCCGAAGTTTCCCTCAAACATAACGAAATGGTACAGGGATGATAAAAACAAAGAAACAATGTTATGAATATAGCTCATCTTTTCATTTTTACGTGATGTTATTCTTAAAAAAAAAGCGTTGATAACATGTTTGAAAAAATCCACGAGCGGGTTCGAACCCGCACGCACCCCATTACATAAATCCGATTCGTGGAAATTTTTTCGAAAAATTTTTCAAATTGTTATTTGTTTGCGACAAAATTTGGGTAAAATTATATGTACTCAACCATAATCCTTGATATTTGTTAAAATGTTGTAGATTAGACGTCGTTTAGGAGTTACAATGCCTGACTTTGGCTTACAAATTCAGTAGATAGTAGATAGTAGTTAGATAGAATTTTGCATGGATCCTATATATCTTTGTACTCCGACAGCAAACACTCTTTCAACATTTAAATAATATGAATAGCGCAGAAATTCTCGCACCCTTTATCATTTCACATGGGCCCCCGAAAATGATAAAGTAGACCTAGTTCGCACAGAGTACATCTCGAGAGTGAGCGACATTACAAATCGTTGCTTTTAGTGGGACCATGGCACGTTAGGCGCCATTTTTACAAAATCTCATGTCGAAAACGAAACAGAAATACGTTATCACCATAAGCAAGAAAGGGACGGCTACATTCCGCCTATTCGTTTTGTAATGATTCAACCGCTTGTGTTAAGTGCTCCTGAGTTATTTTCGCGTCAAATTTGAGAGCTTTATTTGTCTTGCGATGCGTGTATTTGATTTGATGTTGAATCACTATACTTGACTATCACTCTGTATCTCATTGTTATTTGAAGGATACTCTTGTCTTTATTTAACTACTGTTTTCAATTTAGTTTTCTATTCATCATCGTTGAACTGTGTAACTTTTGCGGATCTTGCTTGGGGAAGCTCTGTTAAAGATTTAATGGAACTACCACTTTTATTAGCACTTTAACCGTCGCTGTGGTGTACATAATGGTTTTCCACAAGTCTGTCTTAGGTTCAGAGTTTTGATTTTTATAAGTTTGTACTCAGTTTTATTGTGGAGAGAGTTTGCTCATTGCCTCGCATTGGCGGCATTTTCAGTGTCACTGGACAATTTAGGGGGCAGCGGGAAACTTAAAAGGTTCCTCGAGCCGTGCGATCGAAGCACCGTCAGTAGTTTTCTAGAGGGAACGGCACCACGCACAAGTGCGTGTCCCCGTTCCCTAGTAGATTCTCCGAGGAGTTCAGATCGGATCGGGAAGTTAAGTTGGTGATGGAGTAATTTGAATTATTGTCGTTATTTAACGACCTCCTTCGTCGAGTGGCTTGCACACTGGTTTTCACTGGTTGGTTGGTGTCGCTATCTCTGAGGTCCCGGGTTCGATCCCCGGTCGGATCAATTAAGAAATACCTGTTTTTCTATATTGTTTCGGTTCTGGATGTTTCCTACGTTCATTAAGTATGTATTTCAATATATTAAGTATGAAAACACAAATGTTGAAAAAATTTCCACGAGCAGGATTAGAACTCGCACCCTTTTGACAACCCCTGACCCTTTTTTTCAACATTTGTGTATTAGTAATTTGTTCGCAACAAAATAAGCGTTAAAAATTATATAAACAAAACAAAAACATTTAATATTAAGTATGTTTATCCGTTGTCTAGTTAACCATTTATTGAGTTTCTTAAGGAAGCTTTTCTTGGGGCTAGATAATTGGTGTGAGTGTGGGCAACATTTATCATCATCATCATCATCATCATCAGCTCATTTTTATGTCCCCACTGCTGGGGCACGAGCCTTTCCTATGGATGGATAGGGAGAACGGGCCATAAACCACCACGCGGGTCCAGTGCGGATTGGTGGTTGTTAACAACTGCTAATGCAGCCGGGACCAACGGCTTTACGTGCCTTCTGAAGCACGGAGAAGCTCGAGATGATACATTTTTAGTCACCCATTTAATGACCGGCCTTTGCGAAAGTTGCTTAACCTCAGCACTCGCAGACCGGGCGCGTTAACCACTGCGCCATCGAGCTCCTCAATTTTTAATTAAAACATTTATAATTGTTTATGTTTTAGCCGTTTTAGGTCTGCTGAACAATTTTAATAGCTAGAGAGGTGGTATTCGGAACATTCCAAGCGCAGCTGTTCCGAGTCTCCGTGTCCGTGTGAGGTTGTCTATGTGTGCGTCGGTCGAACGCGTTTATACCTTCTACCGTCTCCTTACTTTGTGTACAGTCAACAGCAAAAGTAGATGATGTTTACTTAGATTTCAAAATTAAGTTTCGATAGTGTAAGTCGGTATTTTCTATATAACTACAGTCAGCCTAGGTACTAGTAGACACTCAAAGGTTTTTCGAAATGGGTTTAAAAAAAAGTTATGATTTTCATACCAATTTCATTGGTCAAATATCAAAATATGAAATTAGTATGAAAATCATAACTTTTTTTTAAACCCATTTCGAAAAACCTTCGAGTGTCTACTAGTACCTAGGCTGACTGTAGTTATATAGAAAATACCGACTTACACTATCGAAACTTAATTTTGAAATCTAAGTAAACATCATCTACTTTTGCTGTTGACTGAACGCATAAGCATAGGTGAAATTTTCGCTAAGGCCCGAGTACAGCCGTTGGTCCTTGCATTAGCAGTGAGTATCTAAGCCTTTTTATTTACAATTTCATTAAGACGCAGAAGGAATGGGCCTCTCTAACTTGGTAACGTATAGGTAGTTCCATGAATGCTGCAGATAAATAAATAAACTTTCCTACACTCACACCAATTATCTAGCCCAAGAGAAGCTTCATTATGAAACTCGTTAAATGGTTACTAGACAACGGATAAACATACTTAAAATACTTAAATACATACTTATTATACATAGAAAACACCCAGACCCGAGACAATTTAAAAAAACAATAATTTCTAAATTGACTCGACTTGGGATCGAACCCGGGGCCTCAGAGATGGCAACACAATGAAAACCGGTGTACAAACCACTCGGCCAATAGACTGCAAAGACCTTTTCATCAGGTCAAGAAGAAGATCAGGTAACTCACTTGCTTGGTGGCCGTTCTAATAACATTAAACGGACATACTAACGGGTAGTCTGTATTGATCAATTCAGTGTGGGGCTAACAAGGTCTTTTGTTGCTGTGCACCGTCATCCTTATCAGATTAAACAGTACAAATTTTACCGGTAACCTCGTTTAAAATTCAATTAAAAAGAGAATAAACGGCGCGTGAAACGGCCATTTTCTTTCTGCCGTATAGGTAAGACGCTTAAGCTCGCTCACTCTAGAAATATCACCGCCGCAAAATCCACGTAAACCCATATTAAATGGGAGAACAACATATAATTTTAATATGCCACCCAACCGACTATATTAAAACGCATAATTTCAAAATGTCTATCATAAACAACCCATTTAGGTACAGCAACGTTTGCAGGTGGAATGACAAAGGTACATTTGTCTTTTTCTTTTGCACGCGTGTTGTTATGTTCTGTCTCGCTTTTGGAAGCTTCCTATTTAATTTGACTAAAAGGAACGATTTATAATCCGAATACTCTGAACGGGTGCGTTCGAAGATGGCATGCGTTTTAGAGTTTAACGATATAGGCGCCTTTGTAAATATCTGGGTCATGCTCGTTGTATCATTTATTTATGTGAAATGCGAATATTTTGAGAGAGCTCGATCACGTAGCGGGTAACGCGATCGGGTTGGAATCTAGCGAGTTAAACAAACTTTACAATGATCTGTCATAAATAAGTGTCCGTTTAGCAGTAGGACATTGTTAAGCTGATGATGATGATTATGTAATTTATGTTACCATCAGGTAGCGAAGAGGGTTAGGACGATAAGGCCGTAGGTGGTATCGCACTTCAAATTTCTGTCAACACATTTTCAAATTTACATCACACAAAAAAACGTGCCATCCGAAGTACGGATGAGATTTTGGTCATCCATCCGATAACTGGCCTATGTGAAAGTTGCTTAGTTTCAGCAATCGCAGACATGCATTAACCACTATGCCATCGAACTTCTCAATTTAATATCATTCCGTTATAATTAATGATTTTTATTTAAATATATACAATATTTTGTTTCCCTGTATAAATCCCCATACTGACGGTGTTACGACCAGACGGCTTGAGGAACCCTTTATGTTTCCCGCCGCCTCCAAAATGTCCAGTGACGCTGAAAAGACCGGTTGGAGCCATTACCAAATTTTCTCAAAAATATAAACACTTTCGTTTTCATATCAAACAGTTGAAGAGTGTTATGCACATAGTTTTATTTCAAGTTAAGTACCTAGAACATGGAAGTAGTCTCCTTGGAACATTTAAATGCGTTATAACAGCGTTGCGGGCGCTTAGGCTAAGACTTGCGGCTTGCGGTAAAACGCCACGTTTTCCCACGAAATATGTTTTCCTTAAAACCTCATTTTCTCACAAGTTTTATTGTGCTACCAATTTTGTAGCCATAAGATACGGTTATACCCCCGACGGCTTTAACGTGCCGTTACAAAGTACGTTTTCGCTTGGCAAATGAATCGAATTTGTCGGCAATGTAAGGTTCGCAATAATTCTTCAATTAGAGACGAAAGAGAAATGGCGTGTCGTAAGCTACTGGCTGAGGCGTTTTAAAAACCTAATAGCTAAATGATGAGAAACGAATACTGTGTGCAATGTAAACATTAAGTTACTAGAATCAAATTAAAGTTTTATTTACTCAATATCTGTATATTGTATAGTTATGTATTTATTGTATCTCGAGCTGCGAGTGCTTCGGAAGGCACGTTAAGCCGTTGGTCCCGGCTGCATTAGCAGTCGTTAACAACCACCATTCCGCACTGGGCCCGAGTGATGACGGCCCGTTCTTTATATCTATCTATAGTAAAGGCTCATGGCCTCAGCAGTGGGGACATAAAATGAGCTATTGTAATCCAAGTGCGCTACTAAACAAGAAGCGCTATTAGTTTTAGCAATTTAATAAGTTGCTTAATAGATTCGCTGTTTAAAAGGTAATATATTTATGTATTACATAGCAATAACACATCAAATGTGAAACGCTACCTCTTATGCCTTGAGCTCCACCGTAAGACATCAACACGAATCAGTCCGGGGCTAACGATTTATGAGTTAACCCCCAAACGAAATTGAGTCGACACGATATTTAGATCGCTTGCAAACAACCCGACAATCATATTAGCGGGGTAAGAAATACCCCTTGTTGTACATGCGTGAGTCGGTAATGAAACGAGCGTGAACGTGTAATGGATGGTTGTAAGGTTAAACGATTGTAAGGAAAATAGTAAAATGTAAACTTCAACAATTCATTATTAGAAAGCTATACTACTCTTGAATAATATAGATTACAAAGTAGTTTTATATCCTCAGTTATTCTCAGTTCATGACAGCGGTAGATACCGGAGACGTAGTGACATAGAGAGTTCAATTATTTACACTCATGACTATATGAAAAATTCAAATGCTTTTTCATTAATTTCCACGATTTTACACTGAAAACGTTTGCGAGTAAATTTTTCGGCTCATTTACCGTATTATACCGATATTTAATGAAATGTGAATGAGTTATTCCTAAATCAATAAACTTACTTTATTTGATGAGACTTCATAAAAGACACTTTTTATTGGAGCTACGATTAGCTGGACGTAGTCGAGGCTGCGCCACTAAATTTCCATGATATATTAGTTTAGACACAAGAAAAAAAAAGTTCGCTCTGTGTCACGCGCTGCGCGGAACTCCTATCTGATGTTAATGGGACACACAGCTGTTTGGAGTCACACAAGAACTAAAGAGGTTATCGAAAAGTAAGCAATTGACTCCGTTATACATAAAAGTTAGCTGCAGGGGCACACAGCCCAGCATACCTATCCTACCTACATCAAGGGGTCCATTTTATTGTGATCTGGTTTAATTTTAATAATCTAATGTAATTTTATTGTATCTGAATTCCCCTGTGTGGTGCCGGGGATAAGGAATTGCACCACCCCATCTCTTCCCGTGGGTGTCGCAAAAGCCGACTAAGAGACCATTCCAGAGGATGGGCAGCAGCATCTCTATGAGGTTACCCTCAACCTACTGCGATCGCCAACCCGCCTGCCAAGCGTGGCGATTACGGCAAATACCCCCCATTACCGGTCTTTGTGGAGATCCTTGGGGGAGGCCTTTGTCCACAAGTGGAAGTCTTTTGGCTGAGATGATGATGATGATTGTATTTGAATTTGGTAATTGTGAATATGGACCATGGTCTGAACTATTTTTTTTTCATATATTGAATGAGGTGTGAAGAAGCAGCTTGCGGGTCGGCAAGGTGAGGACGGTTGGTGAGGCATAATCCTGCTCCACGCAGTCTTAAAGGACCTCGTTTAAAGGACTTCTTGTACAACAAGAAGTACCATACTGGTCTGGTACGTGCAAAGATTGTATCAGCTGCCTAACTTCCTGTGCATGTCGTAAGAGCGACTAAAGGACGAGGACTCCAAGGTGCTCACACATCAGGCGTTCGGCTTACAACCTATCAAGCCCGGGTTCGACTGCGAAATGAGCGAGGTCATTAATGAGCCCTCTTAACTCGCAACGATAATCATAGTTGAAGCTCTCCGCTAGCCTCTTCCGCGATCGAGCCTCAACTATGAAAATTATCGCAGCGAGTCAAGAGGGCTCATTAATGACCTCGCTCATTTCGCGGTCCAGCCCGGGCTTCACTAATTATAATATATTCCACCACGAAACCCTATCTTAAAAATGTGGCATCGAGCTCACTAACAGCGAGTTTTCTTCAAGTTGGTTATTTTGATGCTTTGTCTTTTCCTATTTGGGAGAAGGAGGTGAGAGTTTGTATGTATGTAAGCTGTAGAAAAAAAAAATAGAAAAAAAATTTATTTGGAACATTTTGACATATATAAATAAATGACAGGTATATGAAAATAGCTGCTTTAAATGTAAAACTGCATTGCAGCCATTAACGCCCACCTCCGGCAAACGGACGTGTTCCTAAAAAGTGACATTAATATTATCATCATCATCATCAGCTCATTTTCGTCCCCACTGCTGGGGCACGAACCTTCCCTATGGATGGATACGGGCCATGAACCACCACGCGGGCCCAGTGCCAGCTAATGCAGTCGGGACCAACGGCTTTACGTGCCTTCCGAAGCATGGAGGAGCTTGAGATGATAATTTTTTGGTCACCCATCCGATGACCGGCCTTTGCGAAAGTAGCTTAACCTCAGCACTCGCAGACCGGGCGCGTTATTAATCTTATAGGTAGAAAAAAATGTCATTTTCTAGTATTGAAGTCAACCACGCCTCGTATTATTATACTAAACGAAAACTATTTATTCATAAAAGCCTACCGGATTATAGCTTTTAAGGAACAGGGTAAGTCTACTCTACCGGCCGCTTAATAAAAGTTGCAAAGCGCTTTGTGTAGCCAGCGGGAACTTTTACAATAAACGAATGGCAACTTGGAAAGTCTGGTCGGCCGATCATGTAATGGAGATACGGTTATACTAAACTAAAGGCTAATGTTATTCCCAATATCTACCATTAATTTTAGTATAAGAGTTCGTGATTTGGTTAGGTTAGGTTTTAAAAAACAAATTTCAATTTTAAAAAAAGACTGTTAAAAAAAAATCTACGAGCGAGTTTCGAACCCGCACCCCATGACATGCCGGGTCAGGTGCACTATCAACTATGCTATCGTGGCGTTTGTTAATTGATGCCTTGGCAACTATTTTTGCTTATTCGTGTATTTTTTTGATTGATTATTGAAAATCCAATAAACAGTATTTAAGTTCATAACATACATACATCATGGAAGATCATGGAAGAGATCGCTTGTAGCGATAAGACCGCCTTTGCCCATATACTAGCTTTAAATTTTTGTTTAACTGTTGTTTCCATTTGTGTGTAAGCAATAAAGAATCTATTTATCTATACAGCAAATAACAGGTTTTAATGTAGAATAGTGGTAGTTACTACATATAATAAGTGTAATGTATGTATTATTGTCTCTGCGGTGGTGGCGTGTGCGTCGGGTCGTTACGTTCCCTAAAATAAGGTTGAGCGAAGCGATGGCTGATTCATATGTCATACTCGTGAACGGGTGCCGCCTGTGGAGGCTGGTCTGCTCTTGCATACTTATCTTATTGTTAGTATTAATTACTATAGTTTGACTTTGTTTTTCTTAAACAATTTTTGACTTTTAATAGAGTACTGTAGTGGTACTGTATGACATTGTGGAAATTGAAACTTTTACCGGATGTAAATTTGATAACTTAGATTTGTTTATTTTTTGTTTTTTTACATTGTGGTTGTCTTCTATATTTTTTGTGTTTATTTGTAATGGAAAGTGTCCTGCTATGATAGGGCATTTTCCAATATATTTTTTTGACGCTGTAAGGGAGAAAAGAGCTGGACACTTGCTGAGTTTCTTGCCGGTTCTTCTCAGTACAAGATCTCCCGCCCAGAGTAGACTTACGAACCGATGGCATAGCGACATTCACAAGAGATACTTGTAGCCTAAACTGAATAAATGATTTTTGAATTGAATTGAATCGAATTATGTAGGTACTCAGTGACGTGCACTTGGAGAAGCTTGTAACCAGCTATAGACTGATGATGAAGATGATAATATTACATATAAATGTAAAGGCCAAGCGATTACTTTATACATCTTGTAGGAATCGTTCGGCCTCTATCTCAGTGGCGGTAAGTGAAGACATCTGGAATTCCCAACTACAGACGCACTGACTATCTCATCTCAAACTATGATGTTACTATGGCGGCAGACTCAGATAAGATGGGGGTAGCTAGCCAAGCTTGCAAACATAATTTTATACATCATCATCATCTCATCTCAGCCAAAAGACGTCCACTGCTGGACAAAGGCCCAAGATGGGGGGTATTTGCCATAATCGCCACGCTTGGCAGGCGGGTTGGCGATCGCAGTAGGTTGAAAGTAACCTCAGAGAGATGCTGCTGCCCATCCTCTGGAATGGTCCCTTAGTCATCTTTTACGACACCCACGGGTTGAGATGGGGTGGTGCAATTCTTTATCCCCGCCGCCACACAGGGAATTTTATACATACATGGAATAAAATATTTACCATATTTACACTTTTTAGAATATAACAATAAGGATGTTACGGAGTAAATACTTCTTTTAAGATTTTATACTTTTTCTTCCTTTTTAAGTGTCATTTTCTTTTGTTCTGTTTTTCCTATTGATTGTCATCGTGGTTGCTGCTTTGGTAAGTTTTATTTTGTGATTTCTTCTTCTATTAATTATAATTGTACGTTTTACTTCGCCTCTTATTCCTTAACTAGCTGTGCTCGCGACTTCGTCCGCGTGGAATAGTGACTTTCGGCAGCATTTTTAAATTTTTAGGCTCTTTTCCCGTTTTTGCAACATTTTTCACTGATGCTTCGCTCCTATTGGTCGCAGCGTGATGTTATATAGCCTAAAGCCTTTCTCGATAAATGGACTATCCAACACAAAAAGAATTATTCAATTCGAACCAGTAGTTCCTGAGATTAGCGCGTTCAAACAAACAAACAAACAAACAAACAAACAAACAAACTCTTCAGCTTTATAATATTAGTAAGTATAGATACAGTCCACCCTTTCCCTTTCGCCTCCTTCCGTTACATTAGTATAGACAAAGCGTTCTCTGACCGCTGGGACTCACCGATGCTGAAACATTGGGTGCGACTACACACCGACCTTTAACGGTGGGTGGTCGTACCCAAGCGCCAAGCTCGTTTTGTTTAGCTTTTGTTAAATTATTGTGCGTTTTTATTTTTTTCTTGTAACTAACATGAGCGTTTAAGGTCTATTGTAATTACTAAAAGTCTATGGAATTATTCTGAAATAAATTCCTATTTATTTTTCTATACTTGCTGGATGCGAGCATCACAAAACCGGTCGTTGTGGAGATTCTTGTCCAGCAGTGGACGACTTTTAAGTGAGATGATGATGAAATACTTATTATTATTATTATTATATGATAATCTTCAAACCCGTGTGTCCCGCTAGTTTCGTGGAGCAAGCCCGGCGGCATCTTCTTTGTGAAATAACATTTTTGATAGTGTCATATCTCCATCCTTTGCAACCCCTTTGAGAATGCCATTCGTAGATATACATTTTTTTCATGTTTTGCTGTTTTATTACAAGCTATTTTCAAAAACATTGTGGGTACTTTTAGAAATCTTGATTTGTAACCATTACGCTTGTGTTATATAATTTTCGTTTATTCATATTGTACATAGTATATACCTACCATTAGGTTTGCCACAGTGGTCAAAGTGGCAAAGAGCTCGACCCGTTATAAGGAGGTCTTGGGTTCGATTTACTAGGTCGGGAAAATAAGGTGTGGTTCGTATTATTCGACGCATAGCCCAGATTTGTGATCACAACGTATTTAGCAACAATAGTTTGACAGGTAACCTAGTGGTGGAAAGTAGTCAAATATATTATTTTATAGGTATAGATAGATAGATGATAATTTTATTGCAACACTATGATACATAGACATGAACAAAAAATAATTTACAAAATTACAATTTGGCGGTCTTATCGCTTTAAAGCGATTTCTTCCAGACAACCAGTGTAATACCAAGATATAAAATATACATACATTATTATAATGAAATGAAACTACTTTTACGGATCTAATCGCGTTTATTTTTCTCATTAATTTGATTTAATGATTATCCTGACGTTTCAAACCCTTTGCAGGGTCAGTGATCACAGGAAAAACTCATGTGACCACGGAATCCTGCATAAAAAATAAACGCAAGTATTAATAACCAATAAAATTATAAATAAATTGTAAATGAATACTTATCGTAGGCAGGAATACCTCCTTCTCACGTTGACTAGTAAGAAAATACATTAGTTTGCTTTACACAAAGACTTTGGTATGAATGCCGGTCACGTTTTGTTACTACTTCGCAGAGCAGATGTAGGAAATGAGGATAGTATATTATGTTCATTACCCTCTTTCGCCGGGTGCATCAAACTCTTGCAAAATTACAACGTTGTAATAACAATTTGTATTTTTGTTATTTGTAATAATTGTAAAACAATTCAAAATCTTATATAATATTTGTTCAGTTTAGGCTACAAGTACGAGTAATTCTTATGAATGCTATGCATATAATGGCCACACAATGTTTATTCTAAGGCGCTCCGCTGGCAGAACAACTCTAAGCTCTTTATTCAGAGGAAACTTACAACTAGATGTTTCCATATAACCTAGAGAAACTATGCAGACATATCAAGTAATTCTACTTGCGATAATCGGCAAGGGTTTTCAGTTGCTGTGCTCGATGATAGAATCAGTTATTATTATTATATGTTAATTAAAGGCTTCACGTTAAGTATTACGCCAATTTCAAGTAGAACCTATTAGTGTTATAGTTTTAGGAGATTTTCTGAAAATAAACTTCATGTTTGTACTCTTAACAGCTTATTACGTTATTTATTAATTATTTTAAATGTTTGTTTCAGGTATGATACAATGTCAACATGCACCACTACAAATGAATGTAAGATTAATAATAAGAACAACAGGAGCTCTAAAGCTTCGTAGCGTATCAGTAAGCAAAGTTCGAGTTACGATCGTAAAATAAAAACTAGGCAATAATTGCTATGTCTGGTTCCCGGATGGTTGACCAAAGTCATTCATTATTTTCTCTTGCTTTTGAAGGCAAGTTAATATTTTGATCCTGTTATTTTTTGTGAGATGACAGTTACACCTTGACTGCAACACTCTGGCTAGGAAAAGAATGGGACTCCTGGGGTCGGTTTATTCGAAACCGGAGGACTTCAGGCTCTTCGCTCTTAAAGACGTTGCCAAACTTTTGGCATCTATCTTTACAGAGGAAGAAGAGTAAAAGGATGGGGTTGCACAAAAGATCCCGATGGGTCGAAGTGTTACTGCGAGAGGGAAACCTTAGCAGGCCCCACTAAGATAAGAAAAAATGTCGCTTTTTGAAAGTTTAGACCCAATTATTTATATCCAGAGGAATTCCAACCATGACTAACATCTCTCGTATACGATAGAAACGATGCGACATCAACTACAACTAACTATACAATAAGAGAAATAGAAGATAATAAAAAATTTATAACATCCTTAAATAATTATTTAATAGATAAATGCTTTTATAAACTTAATGAATATATACTAACGTGTCATAAGTAATACCTAAATAAGAAATTTTTGTTTTTTACTTTGTTTAACTGTATATTATATATCTAAGTTGTTATACCCTTGCAGGGTTCATGTGTTGATCTTTACCTATTTTTTTTTAACACCTCTTATGTACCACATGTTTAAGCAATAAAGAATTATTACTATTATTACTATTACTATTAACTTCACACCACGATTCGACTGGACCTTTCTTCCAGTCGTTCCTTCATAGGAAAAGCTGTTACTGGACGCTCACCTCACTATTTAAACATATTCTATCTATCTATTTATTCACTATTTATACTCATTATTTAAACTTAAAACGGGGAACCGACCTTCAACCAAAGTCAAAGTATTTTTTAAAAATAAACTTTAGAATAAGTGCTTTTGAATCTTTCATACATTTTTATTACCTGCAAAGTCATAAGGAAGGCAGATCAAGCATTCCAATTCACCAAGAAATAGGAACCCTAAAACAACTTCAAGCAGACATCATATGTTCTTAAAACTATGCAGCTCATCGTCACTGCCACATCTAGCAACATCTATATCCGTGTAAGTTTTAAAAAGTGGCCGTCCCCTTTACATAATGCAAGGAGCACTCTCCCCGGAATTTGCATCGCTGAGGAAGTGCCTGCTCCTCATATTTTTTTACGGAGTTAATATCACTAACGGTTGCACTTCTGCCCGCGCTTTGTACTGCATTGTCTTAATGCGGAGTGGATTACTGGATGCATAGAGCTGCTGGATGTGGCAATGTATTTTTTTTGTTTTAGTTTTAATTCTAAAAAAAGTCCTTTTTGGGTAGT
This sequence comes from Eudonia lacustrata, assembly GCA_947562085.1. Classification (NCBI taxonomy): domain Eukaryota; kingdom Metazoa; phylum Arthropoda; class Insecta; order Lepidoptera; family Crambidae; genus Eudonia; species Eudonia lacustrata. The sequence continues at coordinate 679,850 of OX387332.1, forward strand.
TATTGCTTTTTTCCACCGATATGACCTTTTCAGCGTAACGAGATTTTTAAAGGCGGCGAGAAACGAAAGGCTTACCACCACCACCACAAGCCGTGGTGATCGAACATCTTCCCAGGGTTTCTAGAGGGGATGGCATCATGCAAACGTGTCCCTGTACTCTACTAGATTCTCCGAGGCGTTCAGATAAGAATCGAGAGCTATTAAACTACTAACATTAAAATAATAATTAATGTTTTGTATTATGTTTCGCCAGAGAACCAAAATTACTGACATAGCTCTTAGAATTAGCAAGCTGAAGTGGCAATGGGCTGGTCATATAAGCCGCAGGACCGATAACCGTTGGGGTAGACGTGTTCTAGAGTGGAGACTGCAACTCGGCAGACGTAGTGTAGGACGCCCTCCGGCGCGGTGGAGCGACGATATACGCAAAGTGGCTGGCAGTGGTTGGATGAGAGTAGCCGAAGATCAGGCTAAGTGGCATGCATTTGGAGAGGCCTATGTCCAGCAGTAGACTGATGTGGGCTGATTATGATGATTATGTTTAACCGACTTCAAAAAAAGCGTTTCGTCGCGTATGGTCAATTTCGCAATCGGTCAAGTAACTGAAAAACCGTCTAAATCGCTTTCGGTCAAAATAGCGATTGGTCCATATCTCGAACTGTCAAAATAGCAATTGGTCCATATCGCGAATGGTCATATTCGCATTATTTTATAATCGCAAACGTTCAAATTCGCCAACTGTCAAGATCGCAATCTGTCGAATATTTTACATTACATGTAGCTCATGAGGAGGTTCTCAATTCAGCTGTATTTTTTTATGTTTGTTACCTCAGAACTTTCGACTGGGTGAACCGATTTTGATGATTCTTTCTTTGTTTGAAAGCTGGTGCTTCCCGTGTGCACCGACTCTAAAAATAACAATAATTGAACCTATATATTTTCCTAATCAAATGATTGTCTATTTACGCAGTCAAAAAATATATTTTTTAATTGTTTCTTTAAGTGGATTGCAAGTAAATATTTGGTACTTGCTTGTTTGTCATACTTAATATGTGTTCTGTTAGATGTAAAGTTAAGTATATGGCAATCGCATAGTTTTTAAGAATATAAGATTGAGTATAATAAAGGTTAATTGCAAGTAAATTGAACAAACTAATCTACGCAACAATTTTTTAATTTTTAGTGCATTTTGATCAGTCAAATTTTTTAGAGTCGGTTTGTTTTGTTAAAAAAATTTTGAGTAGGTATCAAATATTTTAGCTTGCAACTATTTCGAAATATCGTTTTAAATAACTAATTTTAAAGGTTTTTTACCAAATTGCATATACTCATTTAATATTAATATTCCCCAGCTTAAACTTAAGTTTAAGTTATCATTTCCGTATCTTACTCTTCCTACATTGCATTATAGTAATGCCACAAAGGCGAGGCTCTATAATTAGGCGTAAACACAAAAGTTTTGACAACTCACCGCTCGGCTGGATCTCAAAGACTATTGGGAACTCCAAAGATGCCTGCCACTGATGCTAAAAGCAATACTTTCAAGTTTACGATTCCACAAAGTTAGTGGTACCATTTTATTTTTATTCTCTAAGGAAGAAATGTATTTACTTTTAGTTAAACCTGTGGAAAATCTAACTGCCATCGTGGTCTAGTGGTTAAGATCACTGGTATCAGCCTCAGAGGTCCCGGGTTCGATTCCCAGCAGGGATACATGTTTGTGTGTATTAACCGCCTGGCTAGCTACCGCCATTGTGGCCTGTTCTCCCTATCCATCCATAGGGAAGGCTCGTGCCCCAGCAGTGGGGACATAAAATGAGCTGATGATGATGATGATGATATGTAAATAATCATGTAATTGTGTTTATTTATTAACAACAAAATCTAAAATCGAACACTGTCTTGTGCCATTACGATATGTTGTTTTTAAATAAATAAATTTCTTACAATCACACCAATTATCTAGCCCAAGAGAAGCTTCGTTATGAAACTCGTTATATGGTTACTAGACAACGGATGAACATACTTAATATACATACTTATTGTACATAGAAAACACCCAGATCCGAGACAATTTAGAAAAACAATAATTTCTAAATTGACCCGACCGGGAATCGAACCCGGGACCTCAGAGATGGCGACACCATGAAAACCGGTGTACAAACCACTCGACCAAGGAGGTCGTCGTTTTAAGTATCTTATTATTAGTATTGGTGTTATTGTTTGGAACAGGTGGGTGGTCCTCTGTTTTATTTTTTTCTAGCAGTGTAACTGTTCTAAAAACGATCGCATAAGTTAGGCGTTCATACACCGTCAAAATGGGCTAGTCAAAACCATACTCTTATCACTTCATTAACTACTAAAAATTCGCATTTTAAAAGTAACGAAATAAAAAAGTTTGTAAGTCACAGAAAAACAACAAAACAACAATTACTCTGTTATCTATGCCTTTTCAACGCCGCAAAACCTCATATTTCACTAAAACCTCATAATTTCACCTCTGATCTTACAGTTTATTAGCTCTTTTCATCCGACTGGTTGTCTGGAAGAAATCGCTTGAAAGCGATAAGACCGCCAAATTGTAACCTTGTATTTTTTTTTCTTTTGTTCATGTTTATGTTTTATAGTGTTGCAATAAAAGTATTATCTATCTATCTATCTATCAAAAACCCAACTCGTTAGTAACAACCTCTTCAAATCGGTATCGCATCCAGCGGCCCTCACGAAAGCACTCCAAACGGAATCCATCTAAAACAGCCAACTACTCAGACAATTGTGGGACCTCCGTCAGCGGGCTTATTATGCTGCTAAATCTAAACACTCAGTTAATTAAACGAAGTGTAGGAGAGGCGGCGAATCACGCCCTCCGTCAGGGGCAGGCCACTCGAAAAAACGTTGATGCGAGTAATATTTGTTTGCGTTCGGGCGAACGAACGGCGACGACTGACGGCGGCGGCGAGCGAAACGCGTTCTATATAAAAACAAATGTATTCTGAGGCAACGATTTTTGTTAGATTAAAATAAAAGATAATATTATGTTAATAAAACATTATTTTGTTAAATTAAGTACCTATAAACGAGCAAACTTAATCCTTCCAGATATTTTTTTTTAGATATAATTCAAATTGATTTTTTTATATATTTTAACGGATAAGTACAGTGCCTTGATCCCACCTGATGTTTAGTGATGATAAGGCCAATGATGGAAGCGCATTTCACCCGGGATCCTCAACTACTGAGGCACTGGCTATCTTATCTCTAGCTGCCGGAACACAACAATGCTACAACATTGATGTTATGGCGGCATATTTTAGATATAATAGATGGTGGTAGCCAGCCAGCGGACAAACAAACAAGCCCTACCACAGAATACTTAGCCCTACCACCAACCAAACCGAGTACACAAACATGTACACCCCGGGACCTCTGGGTCTATACCGGTGGTCTTAGCCACTAGACCACAAAGGTGGTTAAAAAATTGTGTCGAATCGTCATTGAGGCTGTTTGATCTCGCTTCATTTGCCTACGTAAACGTATGTTCAAAAAAATACTTTTAACGTCAAAGACAGACTGATGCCTGATTTCACCGACGACTACCCCTAAGCCACGATAGGATACAGTTGTTGGAGCAAAACCGTCAAATAAAATGGCTTAGGGGTCACCTAAAACTTAGGGGTCAATGGTGAAAATAGGCATTAGTCTCTTCTCCCGCCGACGACACGAGGACGTTCTGAATTATATGAGTGTCTTATACCTTCTTCACGTAATTTTGTTGAATATTTTAGTGTTGTGTGAACTGGCTTCACCCAAGGTTACGACCCTTCAGGGTCATCGGACATTGCGTGTCGATGAAGTGTCTGTGCAAATTACTGCTGCTACGCTGGAAGGAGAACATTGGCATTGAACATCTGGAATCATCATCATCATCATCATCAGCCTAACCAGATTCAAATACGAATACCAAATCAAATCAAATCATTTATTTACAAGAAACATGTTAAATACACAGATAATTGTTAAAATTATAAAAAGTTCATTCATAATTCGCTAATTTAGTATGCAAATGTCAATTCATTATAATTAGCCTACTACAATGTCAATTAATTAATAAGAATATTTATTAATCGATCTTTAATACAATTACAATGTGGAAATTCTAATAAATAAAATAAACTTAACTAAAACTATTACTAAACTAAAATATGGAGTCAAAAAAATCCTCCGCGTCGCTGTCGACTGGTAATGTACCCAAGAGACTGGCGGCATTGCCTCGTTGTATGGCAATGCTTAGCCTCTGGCCAAGGTAAAAGCCAGTCTTTGGGTCATGGGAAGAGTCAACCAGCCGTTTGGAGATGTCATTATACAAAGCATGAGCACTCGGACCCCACGGCCCGAGGGTTTCAACCCCAAACGGCTCGAAAATATAATTGCCGATAAGGTTATTATACTTTCGCCGCTTGAGGTTTTCTGCAGCCGCAGAAGCAGCACCAGCACAGCACGCTGTGAAGGAAGATGTGAAGAAAGATGGGATGGCGCAAGAATATCGACAAAAGTTGTATCCCAGACTAAAGGCCTACCCACCTTCCATGGAAATAAAGACATGCCGTCCGGTGTCTTGCCATCGTCGCGTGCCAAGCCATTGGGTTCTAATACAGCTGGAACGCCGACGGTGACAAGAGCACGTCGGATGATGTCATTAATGTTCGCGTGCCGGGCCGTGGTATCCGAGGCCGTTGACAACTTCGCCACAGTGACAGCGATGGGGAGAACAACAAGGAGCTCCTAGACGTAGGGAAGCAGCGAGGCGGAAAATAGTGTCGTCGAACAAAGTACCTAAGTTCGACGACGGTAGTGCATGAAGCCAAAGACCCGACTCCCACTTGCCCACAGCCAGCAGGCGCGCACGCTCCGCAGTAGTAGCAGACGTGACAAGTAAATTATTCAATACTACTCCGCAAAGCGGCTCATCTCACCGTCTCTGGGAAGATGGATTGTCAGGTGTATCTGAATTCGGGCAAGCGAGTCTCCAGGCATCCATAGCCTCAGTGAAGCACGGCACATCTAAATTAATCAGTGTCCCCACACTAGGATTTTCCTGATTAATTTTTCGGTGCCATGGACCGAGGAAAATGTCCAAATGAAATTATCCAAATGTCTGTTTATAAATTACAATGATAATACATTAATCCCTCAAAACACGTTGCTACATCACCTTTAAAGCTTAAAAAAAACTTTAATTGATAGATTTTGTCAGCCCTAAGTCTTGGTTTTTGGTAGACCGAGGACATTCAATGTACCTAGCCTTTAAGGGGTCACCAAAATATTTAGCCTTTGTTAATTGATTTAATATAATAACACTACGATAACTAAAACATTTAACGTAAAAGTACATAATTAGAGTATTATACGCAAAACCATATCTATTTTTAGCACCAGCTCCATTAAACACAATCTCATTTAAATATTACACTCGCAAAGTTCGTTCAAATAAAATTGAACGAAATCATTTATGCGAAAACTCCAAAATCTTCTCTCTAAACATTATTAACAATGGTCACTATATATTTCAGTAAAAAACCAATTATACGAACAATGTGAGCATGAAACGCAAATTTCAAGTTGGACAATAGATTTGTGCCAACGAGATACATACGAATATATTAATAACGTAAGTAAACAAAAACAGCTATGCTATTATTACAAGCGCGGGAGCACTGGGTGCGGGGTGCGGGGGTGTAGTGGGATTAAACAGTTTTAATCCTATAACCCGGTTTCGTCGGATTACGAGTGAACACACAAGCATCAACATTGTTTAGGCCAAGTATAGACGGCTGCAGACTTTAAATTGTTTTAGAAAAGGCAAGTTTTTATTTATTTTGAATTGTCAATTGTGAGACTTGCTAGAGTTTTATAAAATATGTATGCGAAATATCTTTGTGGAACATAATTATAAGATATTAAATGTGTAGTGGAGATAAATATGTAACCTTCAAAAGACAATAAAAAATAAAATAAATTTGGAAAAGTAGAAACAACGATAATCAAAGAAAAAATATTAAATCAAAATAACTCTTCGACTGTAAACCGATCTGTTTGTGTCTATTAAATTGATATTCTATTCATAAAGCCTGTTTTCTTAGGTCTTCTAGAAGACAAAGAAATTAAGTTTTTGATTTTCAGTGCACAGTTAGTGTTTGTGGTTTCGCTGGCTAATCTATAATATTATTACCTTTATATGTATACACTGTAGTTATCTTATCTTATCTTAGTAGGGCCTGCTGAAGTTTCCCTCTCCCAGTAGCACTTCGAACCATCGGGATCTCTTTCTCTCATACACTAGTTACTGCTAATCAAAAATTTCACCAAAACATACCACACACAGTCCGTTGTGTTCAGAGGCAAACATATTGAAGGAAACACATTTTACTAAACTTTCGCGAGGCCAACTACAGTAAGTTTCGCAAACTTGAAGTGAGTTCATACGGCCTTTACGACGATACACAAACCAAGGCTGCGGGGTTCGGGGGCACGTTTATTAAGGAAGTTGGCGAACTCAAAGAAAGTTCATTTAAAAAAAATGGGTAGCTATCCTACTAATATTATAAACGCGAAAGTTTGTAAGTATGGATGGATGTTTGTTACTCTTTCACGTAAGAACTACTGAATGGATTTGGATGAAGTTCGGCATACAGATAATTTATAACCTGGATTAACACATAGGATACTTATTATCCCGATATTCCCACGGGAACGGGAACCACGCGGGTGAAACCGCGAGCAGCCACTTGTGTATTAATATTTGTGTGTTTAATGTGGATTTGTCATTGTTTTCTGTGTTCTACAATTGGGTTGTTGACAGGCTCGTCAATAGAGAAATTTTTTAGCAACTGTCAAAACGGTTTTTTCAATAGAAATATTATCTTTACTAGTGGCCGCTCGCGGTTTCACCCGCGTGGTTCCCGTTCCCGTGGAAATATCTGGATAAAAAGTATCCTGTCTTATTCCCGGTTATAAACTATCTGTATGCCAAATTTCAAAGAGGAGCTCGATGGCGCAGCGGTTAACGCGCCCGGTCTGCGAGTGCTGAGGTTAAGCAACTTTCGCAAAGGCCGGTCATCGGATGGGTGACTAAAAAAGTATCATCTCGAGCTTCTCCGTGCTTCGGAAGGCACGTAAAGCCGTTGGTCCCGGCCGCATTAGCAGTCGTTAACAACCACCAATCCGTACTGGGCCTGCGTGGTGGTTAATGGCCCGTTCTCCCTATCCATCCATAGGGAAGGCTCGTGCCTCAGCAGTGGGGACATAAAATGAGCTGATGATGATGATGATGATGATGCCAAATTTCATCCAAATCCATTCAGTAGTTTTTACGTGAAAGAGTAACAAACATCCATACTTACAAACTTTCGCATTTATAATATTAGTGGGATTATTTAATATATACGTTAAATGTTCTGAAATTAATTAATGTTGATTTTACCAACCCTATTATGTTATATTTTAATTATCACTGTTGTTTTATATATTAGTTCACTGCTGGCCATAGGTCTCTTCAAATGCCATAACTGCGCATGATCCGCGGCTACTCTCATCCAGCATACAGCTTGTATGGTTGCTACTTAAGTCTTTCGTTTCCGGAATGAGTATGCTGATCGCCTCAGGCAGCAGAGAAACTTTTTTTTTAGGTCTACAAAACTGAGTACAATCCTAGTGGAACCTTACTTAACTTAACTTGAAAAATAATTAGAAAATTAAAAACTAAAGACCTCTGAATAAAAGATGTCCTCCAACTATGGGCTCATGGGAAAGGTCTCAAGAATGCTGGCAACAATACCCCTTTGGATTGCCAAACTAATACGCTGGCAGAGGTAGCTGGCAGAGGTAAGGCGAGCACTTAACTCTTTAACAAGCTGCTTTGCCTCTGGCCCCCATGGACCTATTGTTTCGACCGCAAACGGAACAAATAAATAATTTTGTTAATCTAGGTTTGCGTATTTGTGCGAATACAATCCGTTAATAATCTACTATACTCTACTTAATGCAGACACAGCGTGCACAAAAAAAATATACCAGATGAACAAGATTAAATAATTACAAAGTTAAAAAAAAACTTAAAGGATTCCTCAAGCCGTGTGAAACGAAACAACTTTATTTATTCTATATTATAGTAGATTATTTTTGCTAGTTTATTTTTATTCTATAATTGTAAAAGTAGTTTAAGTAAAATATACATTATATTTGTTTATAAACCTAAGTATATTTATATAAATTGTACATGTAGGTATATACTGTGCGTTTTATAATATATTATTTTTATTTCTAAATTGTTGCCTTCACCCAATTGCACCTACCTCGTTATTTCTGCACCACCCTATGGTTGACTGGTAGAGGATGCCGCAGGCATAAAGTCCGCCTTGTAATATATGTTGCAAAAGCTTTAAATAAATAAATAAACAACGTCAGAGGTTTTCTAGAGGGAATGGTGCATCACGCATTAGTGCGTGTCCCCGTTCCCTGCTAGATCTCTCCAAGGGGTTTGTGGATCGGACCGAGAACGGAACAACCTCAGTGCACCTCTAGCATCTCAGCTCGTGCTGACCGGCTTATTACTGATCTTTAAGTGACAGTCACTATCGCAACAATATGCAATCTATCGCTACCAAAACACATATTCGTACTAGTTGTCGCCCGCGATTTCGTTCGCGAAGGCTACACTACACAGGAACCTGTTACTAAGATAAAAAGTATCCTATATCCTAGTCCGGGTCATGGTCTGTCTATGTGCAAAGTTTCATTCAAATCCGTTCAGCCATTTTCACGTGATGCGCGGTCAAATAAACAGACAAACGGATAAAAATTCTAAAAACTGTTGGAACGTGTTCTGTTATCGATTCTAAGTATCCCCAGCCAATTTTTTTTCGAATATCTTCCATGTAGTACAGACTTTCGACCCTCTTTAGCTTTATTATATACAACGTTATTTTTAGTTTATACGAAATCTGAAAACTGTTTGTTCAGAATCAGTAATAGAATCGATTTCAATATTTTTTATACCATGTTAAATTTTGACCAAATAATATTTACAAAATCTCAAATAAAGTATACTCTACGCCTACTAAAAAACACAACGGGACAGCACAAAAAGCTTGTAACTTCGTGAGTTTACAAGATATTATTTTAATTTTTGAAGTGAAAACTTCTTTAGCGGCGTTGTACACTTTTTTTGTAATGGGTAAAAAATGTTAAATTCGTGTCAGGACACGTGACCGTCAGGACAAGTGGCCTGATCGAAAATTCGTAAGACGGATGACAGCCGGCGCGGGTTAGGAGAGGAAGTATCCCCCTCTCTTTCTACGGCGCGGCGAAAATGTATGCCTGCTGTTTCGTTTAGGCGGCGCAGGGCGCTTGCGCGAATGTTCGAGTGCTTTTTAATGTAATATAAATTGTCATGTTTGTGTACGATAGCGCAATAAATAAATATTGTATTCTACCACATAAATGATAGTACTTTTATACTGATAATTGAAGCAATTCGTGCAAAATTATTCCCTAACCATTCCAAAATATCAAAAATGCACAACGTTAATATTCAAGTTTTCACTTCTGCCAGCACTCCCGGAGTGCAACCCGTCGTTTTTTATGTACTGATTCTTTACATGAAAATATTTGACCCGTGTTTCGATTTTCGTATAAACTAAAAATAAGGTTGTATATAGATTACTTACGGAACGTAGAACACTCCGATAGCGCAACAAGCGAGCGATTGACAAACTAAAAGTGCATGACGGCGCTCCAAAATAAACCGACCGGTTTTAGCAACAGCAACTAGTACCCGTCCCGTTGCTATTGTAAAATCAGCAACTGGTTGCCTTTTTCGATAGTAAGCTTGCCGGTCGTGGGGCGATTACTAAAGACGTGTCTAGATAAAGCCACAATAGTGACAAAACAAGAGCCACATTCTTCAAAACATGAAACGGCCACGTTAACACAATCTTCGTCCGCGTTTTATTAAATTGTTGCCTCTTCTACACGCTTTGTTAGCCCCCCTTCGGCGTTATAATAAACTCGGATGGAAGAAGAAAATTCCTGCACTGACTTATTCGGAGTATTTTATTCTGTGGCTGTTAGCTATTCCACCCAATTAACTATGCAAATAACATTGTGTAATTGGATATCCATGAGATTGTACAACGGTTTTAACTTACGAGTACATTTTAGATTGTGTTTTCATTAGTATATTATGTCCAAACAGTTAGGTAGTTACTTCAAATTAAGTTTCGTTTGAGCTGGATGAGAGTAGCCGCGGTTCGTGCTCAGTGGCGTGTACCTGGAGAGGCTTGGACTAATATAGGCTGATGATGATGATGATGATGATGATGATGATGATGATGATGATGATGATGATGATGATGATGATGATGATAATTTTTTTTATATTAGTTTGTCTTTTTTAGGGTTCCGTACCTCAAAAGGAAAAAACGGAACCCTTATAGGATCGCTTTGTCTGTCAAGACTTAATCTCGGGAACGCGTGGAGGTATCGAGTTGAAATTAAAACCATATACTCAGGTCTGCGGTCCCTGGAAGCTGTGAAAAAATCAAACTTCTCAGTTTACGAAAAAAAAGATACGGCCGTTTATGTCGCAAAAAACGTATATTTCGACACTTTCAAAGGAATCAAAATTCATAGGGTACTTGCCGTTGACCTAGAACTATGAAATTTGGCAAGTAATATCTTAAATGTTTATATAATTTTTAACGCAAATTTTGTTGCGAACAAATTACAAAAACACAAATGTTGAATTTTTTTTTTTTTTTTAAGTAATATCTTCTTATACTACAAGTACAGGGAAAATTCTGAAAAATATATATATTTTATTAAATCACAAAAAAAACAGGGTCCAAGGGTTCTTATGCAAGGAACGGGGGTCCAAGTTTTGAAGTAAGTTAACCGTGTCTTGTGGGGTATCGTATGAAAGGGCTTCATTTGCACAAGCTTAAACAGAGTTTTAATTATTTTTATAATGTATAGTTTTAGATTTATGACGAAGAATGAAATAAATTTTTTTTTTGTGATTAACCTAACTATTAAGTATGAACTGTTACTATAATCACAATTTCACCTATAAAACACAATAAAGAAGTAATTGTAGGTTTTGGAAACTTAATTTCAGGAAAAGTTCGAGACTCGATTCCTGAACTATATAATATGTACCCATTTTGTACGGAAGCCTCGGTGGGTGAGTCTGATTCGCACTTGTCCGGTTTTTTAATATGTAACGGGTAAGCACAGTGTCTACATCACACCTGATCTTTGATGATAAGGCTGAAGGTGGAAGCGTTTCACTCATCCCTAACTACTGAGCCACATTATTATATTTTATCTCTAGCTGCCGGAACACAATAATGATACAAACATTGAAGTAGTGGCGACATATTTAGATTAGATAGTAGTAGCCAGCCATGCGGACAAATAAGTCATTCCACCAACCAAACCGAGTACACAAACATCTACCCCCACTGGGAATCGAACCCGGGACTACTCGGTTTTAGACCGGTGATCTTAACCTTGATAAGACTAGTATAAAAAAGCGTTTATTTCGGTTAACAGACTTAACATGGATACATATTGAAGATATATTGATTAAAAATAGACAAATTGAATTAAAAAAAGTTCAAAATTCAAAATTCAAAATCATTTACTCAGTTTAGGCTACAAATAGCTCTTATAAACGTCATTATGCCATTGGATTAGAAAAATCAAAACAGACTAGTGTTAGTACAAACATCGGACTATATTAAAAACTATCACGCGTCACAATTACCCTGCGCACCATACATACATCGGTCAGCCACCGTCCGCAGAATGCTGTTGCCACTTACACGCAATTTGTTTATGAGGGATACTGTCTTTTTGCGAATGATGGCATGAAAGCAATCAATTTGACATTCCGTAAAATTCCCTGATGAGCTTACTTTCTCCATTTCATTTTGTATCAGTAGCGTCAGCAGAAGAAATAGCACTGTTTGTAACGGAGCGCTGCTGTTGCAATGCATCCGCTTTGTGGAGCCAGCTCCTTGTTTCAGGAATTATGGCTACAACTATAAAATTTAAATTTTTGCTACGTGACGTGCAAGCTTTGAGGCAATAAAGGAAATACGAGAACAGTGCATTTTCAAATGGAACTCAACAAACTGTTTAAAAAAAAAATACGTATGCGTTTTCAAGTAGAATTGAGCGCCTTAGGGGCTTTGTCCCACCTAATCGCTAGTGATAATCTATATCCTACTAATATTATAAACGCGAAAATTTGTAAGTATGGATGGATGTTTGTTACTTTTTCACGTAAAAACTACTGAATGGATTTGGATGAAATTCGGCATACAGATAGTTTATAACCTAGATTAACACATAGGATACTTTTTATCCCGATATTCCCACGGGAACGGGAACCACGCGGGTGAAATCGCGAGCGGCCGCTAGTAAGTAATATGATAATAATACACAAATTAAAAAAATACTATTATTATAGTCATCATCATCTCAGCCAAAAGACGTCCACTGCTGGAAGTCTGCCTCCCCAAGGATCTCCACAACGACCGGTTTTATGCTGCTCGCATCCAGCGGCTTCCCGCGACCTTCACCAGATCGTCGGTCCACCTAATTGGAGGCGTGCCCACGCTATTCTTGTATCATAATAATTATGAAAATGTAAAGCGAAAGTGTTTTAAAGTCGGATAGAAGCGCACTCCACCCGTTATCCTTAACCAGTAATTATCATTATATTATCAAATATTGTTTAAACATTCATTTTAATAATATGATTTTTGTTAAAACACTACTTTAACAACAAAGTTTATTAAGGCGCGCTGTTGTAAGCTCGCTGCAAAACCATGGCTGCAATTAAAAATGCATTATTTTTCTAGTTCGTTGCTAAATTACAGGCATGTACGCGTCGGTACTCTAACTTGTACGATTATTTTCATGTTTACAGTTTTTACTCTTATTCCATTGTATTAAGAGTTACATTGTATACACTAACATGCTACTAAAACAGAATATCATTTCAACAAAATATTCATACCTGTATACAACCGGGTCGTTGAAACCCAGTCCATTTGCCCCCACATGCCCCGCCATGCATCACGAGTGGCCACTTGACCCGCCTAACCCCCTTCCTCATGTAGCGCGGCATTTCGCTACATTACAGCCACAAAATAAGTAGACCCAGAACAGAAGTTATGCAAGTTAACCGATTTTTTAGTCGGTGAAAATGAAACGTATGGAATTCTATGTTGCAACGCGCACGTCCTACAAAAGGTCGGTACTAAAACCTCGGCGAAGAAATTGGTCCGATTAGCGGTCATACAAAAAGTCAGTCGTAGGCGGGAGGGTGTTCCGAGATCCGTGTCCGTGCAAGGGGTCAATGCGTTCGTTGGTCGAGCGCGGTATGTATCAAGGTTAACTTCTGCAGTCTCCTTATGTTGTGGTTACAGCAAACGCTGACGCAAGGACCTACTTGTATTAGCTCGTATTGTTAACTGTATTTTACTGTTTTCTTTTATTGTTATCGTTTTATTTGTTACTAGCGGCCCGTCTCGGTTTCGCACGGGTTTTTAAATATAAGTAGCCTATGTTACTCAGTGCTAATGTAGCATTCTAATGGTGAAAGATTTTTGTAAATCGGTCCAGTAGTTTTTGAGTTTATTCGTTGCATACATACAAAAATACAAAGCTTTCCTCTTTATAATATTAGTATGACTAGCTGTTTCTCGACCCACCAAGTCGCATCGTGTCTCCTGAACCGGGCGGGTCACCAAGGTCCAATTCCCTATATGTCCAGTTTTCAAAAGTCCATTGTTTTTTTTTTTTTTTTTTTTATTGTCTGAAAGTCCATTCCTCAAATGTCTTATTCCTTGAATGTCTCTTCGTATTCACTCAGCGGTTTTTCTGACTTTTTTAAGGGTGATAGCGTGAAATATCACGCTAACACGCCTGCTATATAATAATATATCACAAAAATATGGGATATCAAATACGAAAATATTATTGGAAATCCCACCGGTAGTTTTAGAGATTAGCGCGATCAAACAAACAAAGCTCGATGGCGCAGTGCTTAACGCGCCCGGTCTGCGATTGCTAAGGTTAAGTAACTTTCGCAAAGGCCGGTCATCGGATGGGTGACTAAAACTTTATCATCTCGAGCTCCTCCGTGCTTCGGAAGGCACGTAAAGCCGTTGGTCCCGGCTGCATTAGTAGTCGTTAACAACCACCAATCCGCACTGGGCCCGCGTGGTGGTTTATGGCCCGTTCTCCCTATCCATCTATAGGGAAGGCTCGTGCCCCAGCAGTGGGGACATAAAATGAGCTGATGATGATGATGATGAAACAAACAAAACAAACTCTTAAGCTTTATTCTGCTCTTCAACTAACTATAGCTAGATGTTACAGGATCCTTTTACTGATATTAAAAGTATTGGTTATGGTCCCTTAAAGTTTGGGTTATGGTCTAAGTATGTGCAAAATTTCATCGAAATCCGTTCAGTTGTTCTGGAGTTATGCGCTTACGAACGAACGGCGTTTCATTTTTACCCGACTGCGTCAGAAGGAGGGTTATGTATTTATGTGGATAGATTTACGCCTGAGTGGCCGTGTGGCAAAGCACTAGGCTTGATATCCGGAGCTCCTGGGTTCAATGCTCAGGTCAGGCTAAGTATGTTTCGGATTTAACGATGCATAGTTCCGATTTGTGACCACCAACCAATTGATTGTAGCGCTAACTCGATTGCAATGATGGAGGCAGTGGGGAATAGTTACTATTTTGACAATAGACAAAGCAGGCAGAACCTCTAGATATTTGAAAATAGGGTATCACTAATAAATGGAATTCCCTCCAAGCACATGTATTTCGTCTTTCCTACAACATGGAGTCCTTTATGCGAGGTGTGACGAAGCAACGTGAGGATGGCTGTGGCAGGATTCTGCCATTCTGAATCACTTGCTGTCCTCGCACCTGGACACTCCTTCTGCTTAACATCAGGCATAGCAGAGTCACGTGCCTAACCTTGTATAAAAAAATCCATCTAGTGAACTGACGTTACGAGTGTAGCATAATATCATCATCATCTCAGCTGAAAGACGTCCACTGCTGGTCAAAGTTTAGTTGCTACGTAGTAAAGTACTACAGCCATATTGTATCACTATCAAATTCAATAGCTCAGATATGTAGTTATAAACTTAGGTATTGAATCCTGGACAATACTGCCACACATGTATGTACTGAAGATTATAATTATGAGAGACAATACCGCGGGCCTGGGTCGTCTGATGACCCATATCGATCTCCTTAATGTATGTAAGTGGACTAGTTTAGACAAAGGCGAGTTTACTGCAAGACGGACTGGATTGGGCTAGGGCTGTGGTTGTCGATAGTATGTTTTAACGATACTATTTTTCATCCTACACTGATCAGGGTCGTAAAAAAAATGTATCGGTCGCGTAACTCCCCGTGCATGTCGTAAGAGCCGACTAAGGGTTAAGGGTTCCAAGATACTCGTAGATTAGGCGATCGGCTAGCAACCCAACACTAATGGTTTCTATTCGTCGAAAGGAATGTGGAGACGGGTCACTTAATGGCTAGTATGCTAAAAATTGGTGATTACGTTGCTATGTCTACTATTTTTAGAAGAAGAATGTAAGTAAATAGCCTATAACTGTCCCACTGCTGGGCAAAGGCCTCCATCATTGAAATTAATTGACTGATTAAATATTGTTTTCTAAAGTTTACGCGAACACTACACATTAAAATGAAACAACTTTTACGGATCTACTCGCGTTTATTTTACACATTACTTATTTAAATCCCTGCCCCAACACTATACTGCCAGACCAAAAGATACTGTAAGCTCTTTTTGCGTAAAACGGAACGCACCTGATTAAATTTAAATGAGGGTATACAAGCTACCAACTAATTATGAGACGACCAACACCTCAGTCTCCCTGTGACCACGGACGAAACGTCAGGATAAACTTTTAATAAGTAATGTGTAAAATAAACGCGAGTAGATCCATAAAAGTTGTTTCACTTTTTGACTGATTGAACTTAAACGTTGAACGTTCTTGTTAGGGATTTAATACTGTTTTTGTAAAATAATACTTTTGTAGTGGAATGTAGGTAATACCTACCTAATGTATTCGTGGACTTACAATAAATATATTACAGACGGTGAAAGTGTCATGGCAATTCTTAAACTATGTGGTAATAGATACAAAGACCAGTATATTAAATGAGCATGCTACCTTTTTTAAATGAAATTAACATTCTCTATACAGTACACCTTTGAGCTGCTCTCATAAGGCCCTCATATACCCCGTGTTATGTTATACAGGCTCCTCCTTAATTTTTCATATTTACTTTATCCAGACGTTTGGAACCCATAACAGAGTCAAAGACTGAGGGGTTAGTCATCTCTATTCTCTTACTTCATACTTATTTTATATAAAGATAGTATATTGTTTTCTAAAGTTTACGCGAACACTACACATTGAAATGAAACAACTTTTACGGCTCTACTCGCGTTTATTTTACACATTACTTATTTAATGTTTATCCTGGCGTTTCAAACCCTTTGCAGGGTCAGACAGACGATGTGGAAAACGTCAGGAAAAAGTTGTTTCATTACATTATTGATAGTATTTTATTTTAATCGTTTGCGTTCCATTTTACGCCAAAGGAGTTTACAATATCTTTTTGCTTAACGTTTCATCGACATATCACCAACTAGCCGTCCCTACAGACAGGGTTGGCCCGAGCGTGTGCCAAGACACTCGACTGTAATTACCATGAGTTTGTGGAAGCCATGGTAATGAGATGGATGTGACACTCAAGTGATAAATTGTGATGAGTTTAACATGGGTTATCCGCACTAACCCTTGTTTAATGCGGATATTAACATTATTGACTTAAATATCGTTATAGCAATGTAAAGCGAAGATTTTTCGCACGTTGATAGTAGATTGTGTGTAAAAGCTTTATAACATAAAGCATTTTAGAGTACTGAGAGAGATTTTTAAAACTTTATTTTGTCTGATTAGCACTGCGGTACTATTTGGTAGTGCGTGCTCTTTGGTGGCTTTACCCCAATTGTACTGTCCTACAATAACCGACGCCATTTCACAGTTCCATTTCACACTACCCACTGTATTTACCTTGTACGTTGACGTTACGCACTTGGGTGGTGGCGTCAACCTTCCCTATTATATTAGCACACAAAAAATAACAGACCGTCCGTCCATCCGCAACGTTTCATACGCACACTAAGCAAGGAAACCCAGGAGGTCAGGTTAATGCATACCACGGTCGAGCAACGCACATAGAATAGAATATAATAAAATACTTTATTGTACCCATAAAAAACACATATCTACATGTGTACAAAGATATAAAAATTAAAATTGAAGTCGTACAAAGGGCGGCCTTATCACTAAAAGCGATATCTTTCAGGCAACCTGGGGATGGAGAGGATTGATAATAAAAAAGATGGAGGCGTTGAAAAAAAAAATGTACAGTAAAAATGTATTACATAAACATAAATACACATATATGCACACTTACATATATACCTACATAGATATAACCATATAAATATGTCGAAAATATACATACCATTTAAGAACAAAAATAAAAAGTGGACTAACAGTAGAATTATAATGACATATAGTGATCTTTGACGAGTTTCTTAATACTTTGCAGAGACTTCGCATGTATTAAAGACACAGGCAAAGCACTCCACAGGCGGGCAGCATGGACTGTTAAAGATTTGTCACAGAATCTTGTTGAATGCAGTGGAATCTGCAAACTCAAGTTCTCCGATGATCTCATGAAGCGCGAATGGGAGTCGTGCAAAAATCGGAAACGATCTTTAAGATAAAAACGGGTGGTAGGGTTAAATAATATATTGCAAAGTAAGCAAACAATATGAGCATTCCGGCAAAGACGAATTGGCAACCACTTGAGCTTAGTGCCATATGAGACGTGGTGATATTAGCGCAAACCTAATACGTCTCACGATGAGCGCAGTAGTTGCAAGATTCTGTGTTTGTGACAGGTAGTAATCGCCCGATCCTTTAATGCCACTACATATTTACAGAATACATAATACAAGAAACGAGCATATTCCTTCCTTAAAGGCCGGCAACGCATCTGTGATTTGGTTTTGCGGGTGTCCATGGGCGGCGGTGATTGCTTTCCATCAGGTGACCCGCCTGCTCGTTTGCCTCCTTCTAATATAAAAAAAATACACACTCGCATCGGCATAAGACACCGTGCTCGTAACGTACGACGACCCGGTTAACAGGCGGGAGTGGGGAGAAGCGACCAGGTACATTGTTTGTACCTGGTCGCTTCTCCCCCCTACGACCCGGTCAACCCGAGCCGAGGTCCAAGCCTTTAGAGAGCCCTCGGGTTGTTCCACTCCCAATCCGATCCGAACCCCTCGGAGGATCTAGTAAGGAACGGGAATGGTGCCCTATATAAATCCTCTGACAATGCTTTGTTTTACACTGCTTGAGGAACCCTTTAAGTTTGTCGCCGGCCCAAGTCAGGTGACGCTGAAAACGGCAATTGGCAAACTCCCTCCAAATAATAAAAAAGTTTGAGGTTGTATTGTATGTGTGCGTTGCTAAAGCGTATTTGTATGAAGGTTACCTTCTCCTGGCGCCTTGTTTTGCGGTAGGCAGCAGAAATATTATTTTTCATTCACACTACACCCGGGGCCCACAAAAACCGTTACTGCCGTTAAAGGGGGCACCGCAAATACGGGGGAGCCCGAAATACGGCCTCCACTATTTATGTTGACGTCAAACGTACGAGGAACCTGTAATAAGATAAGTATTTGCTGTGGATTAAAAAAATAAGGAAGGCAACGTTACATGGTTAGTTAAGAAATTATTTGTGTTCGACTTTTTACGTTACCGAAAAGGACACCGAGACAAGTGGCATAACGCTAATAGAATAGAAATCAAACAGAATTATCACTGTACGGGATTGACATAAGTCAACGATACGTTTAAATGACGTTTATGTCAATCCCATACAATAATCGTTCTATTTGATTCCTGATTGTCTGATGTAGAACCACCCTATATGGACGCTTGGAAGAGCCCGATGGTGCAATAGCTATAGCGCTCGCGCTGTGATTGCTGAAGTTAGGCTACTTACAAAGGCTTTAGCAAAGGCCGGTCAGCAGATTGGTGGCCAAAAATTTATCATCACGAGCTCCTCCGTGCTTCGGAAGGTACGTAAAGCTTTTTGTCCCGGCTGCATTAATAATAATAGTAATAATAATAAAACCTTTTATTTCCGTTACTTACAATTAACAGTGTTATTTTAACAAAATCTTATCCAAATATTTACTGTCGACAGTTTGTTCTTTCGACAAAGGCCTCCTTTAAGTCTTTCCACTTCGTCCTGTTTTTCGCTATTCTTGGCCACAAAATCTCTGCTGTCCGCTTCAGCTCATCATCCCATGATGTTTGCTACCTCCATTTCATTTGCCACTAATCCACACTGGCCCGCGTAGGTCTATTATCCCTTCTACCTTTGATGCAGGGAAGGCTCATACCCCAGCAAAAAGAAAATAAAAAATGAGCTTGTAAAATTTTTAATTCTTTTTTTCCCGACATACATTGTTGATAAAAACACAGTATTTTTATCACTCCCTTCCGTTTCCAATAAATTCCGAATGGCCCTTTTGTGATTCAATGTAAAAAAAAAGTTACAAATGTAATGACTAAGGCGTGCCTAGGCCGCTAAGCCGCGCGATTGGCGTCACGTTCTCGAAACGGATTACGGGTTGGGAACGTCACGGTAACATCGGAAACGTCATGGTAACATTGGAAACGTCATGGTAACGTCGGGAACGTCATGGTAACGTTGTGAACGTCACGGTAACGTCGGGAACGTCACAGGTAACGTCAAGGTTCGATTGTGCCTCTCACTGAGGTTGCTGTGCACGCTACCCTTAGCTGATGATAATTTTAGTAAAGTAAAGTTGAGTAAACAATATACCTAATTAAAAAATAAATAACTATTATATTGCCAAAAAACCGTCGTCGTGGTCTAGTGGTTAAGACCGGTCTGGTCCTGGGTTCGATTCCCAGCGAGGGTTTTGGTTTGGTTGGTGGTAAACCTTGTTAGTCCGCCATGGTAGCTACCTCTATCTCATCTGAATAGTACCGCCAAGACATCAATGTTAAGAGCATTGTTGCGTTCCGGTAGGGAGATGAGACAGCCAGGGCCTCAAAAGTTGAAGGTTCGTGGTGAAATGAGCAACAACCTTCGGCTTTATCACAGTTAGATATTAAAAAAATGCGTAGTTAATGTTAGTTTGACCAGCGTCGTACATTTCATCTGCTGCTAAGTAACGACAATATCGCGGACCAACCAACGGCTAAGCATTTCGGTCAGCTCTACCAGCCAGCTCCTACTGATTTCTAAATAATGTTAAACCTATCTATATATTTTCAATTTGAACTCCCATCTAATGGGTTTGCGTAAGGTGTTTAATTTGCAAGATTGCAACCTGAAAGCGCTTTTAATTGCTTCGCCAAAGGTTGCACATTACCCGACGACAGCTTTCGAGCTAAATGCATATTGCGTTACCCCTTTGACAAAAAGAAACTCCAGGGACTAAGAGCGTAGATACGTCAAGAATTCTAGTGTGATTTTAACATTAAAACTGTACAACAGAGCACTTTATGGATAATTCAGAATAATACAATTACTTACGTTAATCTTGTTACAATCTCAGGATGAACTGAGTACAAAAGGAATTGTGTGTTTGTGATAGTCGTAAAGGGCTTTACAGACCCAAAATCAGGGCGCTGAGAAACAACTGTTGGTCTGAGCTTCCATGTTGATATTCAGACTACTTATATTTTTTTTACAGAATCTGCCCGCCAAGACGATTGTAGACATTTCGATATGAAAGAAATTGAGGCTCCGGAATTTTTCAGCGTTTTTCATACTTTTATCATTATTTTGATAAATAATAGCTTCGACGCTGTGAGGTGCAGTCAGAAATACGAAAGCTACTTCAAATACTTGCGGTTTGCAAACGGTTCAACGTAGCTGAAAGGTTTGGTTGGTGGTAGGACTTGTTTGTCCGCCCGGCTAGCTACCACCATCTTATCTAAATATGTCGTCATAACATCAATGTTTGTAGCATTGTTGTGTTCCGGCAGCTAGAGATAAGATAGCCAGTGCCTCACTAGTTGAAGATCCCGGGTGAAGTGCGCTTTCACCAATTAGCCTTATCATCACTTAACATCAGGTGAGATCAAGGCACTATGTTTACCCGTAAATATAAAAAAGGAGGAAGAGGAATAGATCAGAATATTTTTTTGTTGTACATTTTTTCGTATTCTTTGAAGACCTTTTCGAAGTCTAAGAAAGATTTTCCGAAGTTTTTGACAACTTTTTGAGGTCCGAAGATATTTGATTCATTAGATAAGAGTTAATACGATCAGCTTATTTGCGGAATAAATAAATAATAAATAATAAATAAACCTTCCTACACCAATTATCTAGCCCAAGAGAAGCTTCGTTATGAAACTCGTTAAATGGTTATTAGACAACGGATAAACATACTTAAATACTTAAATACATACTTATTATACATAGAAAACACCCAGACCCGAGACAATTTAGAAAAACAATAATTTCTAAATTGACCCAACCGGGGATCGAACCCGGGACCTCAGAGATGGCGACACCATGAAAACCGGTGTACAAACCACTCGACCAAGGAGGTCCTCAGAATAATAATGGCATACGATCTGTACCCAATATATTTTCCTCTCCTCGTTGAATTACTTATATCAGTTTTAAACAGTGCAATTTTAGTCATATCTATACTTATGAACAATATAACCACTGAACAATGTAATCCGGGCATCACTTAAATTATCTGTTTTTATATGGCTTGTGGCCAAGTTGGTATATTTTCCGGCACTGCTGTTCGTTTATCGCGCCTACTTTTGTCTCGTGATATCGAAACCATTGCTTTTTATCTCCTTTTTGAGATTAACATTGGCAAACGTCGCTTAATTCTGTTAAAATATTATATCTTTAATTAATTAAACAATGTTATTTTTTTAATTTTATTTTAAATATCTTATCTGATCTGGCTTTCATCTTACCTAATGTTAAGTGATTATAAGGCCAATGGTGGAAACGCACTTCACCCGGGATCCTCAATTACAGAGGCACTGGCTACCTTATCTCTAGCTGCCGGAACATAATCAATATCTCTGTGGCACCACTAATCTCCGATCCAGGGTCGCGGGATTCCGTAAGAACGTGCGGTTTGCCAACCCAGAAGCTTCAGATGCATATTTGGCTTGTTATTATTACACATGATGTGGAGTCTACACTGGGACACAGTGCAAGACAATGCTGCTTGTCGGTATAAATATATATAAAGCAGTTAGCATTCTGGATAGAGTTTTAACACCAGGCGAGGTCATGGTTTTACATCTAACCTGGATTGCTGAAAGGAGCAACAGTTTCTTTATGTTAAACTTCGAATCAACATCATGCCGCTGGAGTCGCGACACAATGTCAGCTTTAAGGCATTTGTGGCGCGAGTCCCGACAACCAAGCTGGTCGACACCTTTATGAGGGAAGACTTTTGGCCGAAGGGCGTGGTATACCGGCGTTTCCGCGGAAGATTACCCGGCAACACCACCGGAACAGCACAAGCTAGTGCTTAATATACTAACATAGTTATAAGTTATATATCTACTAACAAAAAATGTTTTATATTGTATGTATGTTAGTCTGTAAGGTATTTATTATATAACACAAAGGGGGCCCCCCTTTGTGTTTTTACTATCTTGTACATTGTGTGTTGCCTGAAATAAATGATTTTTTATTATTTATTATTATTAGAATCATTATACCATCGATCTTAGATCAAGAGGTCCCGGGTTTGATTCTCAACGGTGGTTACATTTACAACGAGGGGTGCCATAACATCCATGTTAGTAGCACAGTTGTGTTCCAACTGATAGAGATAACGTACATTAGCCAGTGCCTCTGCAGTTGAAGATTCCGGGTGAAGTGCGCTTCCACCATCAGCCTTATCATCTTTACATCAGGCGTTACGAAGGCTTTTCCGATTTGGAATAAAAAAAGTACCGATGCCGTTTGCGTTCGATTCGTGTCACAGTGTCACAGAATAAACGCTCCACTGCCTCTATTTCACGTCCGACTCTCATAATAATCATTACGAATAACAAATTCTGGGGGCGGCCTCGCGACGCGCGACGTGCGTCAAATCCGCGTCACACTCGCGTACGTGATGGTGACGGCGCGCGTTACGCAAACGTACCTTCCCGTTTCGGAGTGGTCTGCAGTTGTGTAGGTTTTGTCATTGGGTTCGCAGCTACTTTTTCTCTAAGCAATGAACACTTGACAGAAACGTGAACTATGTTAACCTGGATTAATGCTGGTGCTCTCTCATTTTTTAGCATTTCGTTGCAGCCGCTTTTTGTGTCAAATCCACGTCACACTCGTGACGACGACGGCGCGCGTTACGTAAAAGTACGTTCCCGTTTCGGGGTGGTCTGGAGTTGAGTAGGTTTTGTAATATTTCTTCTCATTCATATTCGTAGATTCTTATTATAAAAATAATGCGTACAGTTGAAAGAGAGTAAGAAAGAAAAAGATAAAGAAATATTATTTATTGGGCATAAAAAAGACTAGATGTTCTTGTCTTGTTATTATAAAACGTGGGCTTATAACTATTACTTACTTACAACTTACTTACAAGTTTATTAACCTTTTTACCGCCAACAACTTCTATAGAAGTTCGAGATTTTCATGCCGTCCACGCCAGCACTTCTATAGAAGTTCTTCTTTGTACCTACTTTATTAAAATACATTAATACGTTGGCGTACAGCATGACACCGCGTGCAGGATAGTTGGGCGGTGAAAAGGTTAATATTGGTTATTATCATAATGGAACTTAGCTTGACAATATTTAGCTAGAGCTAGTCGAGATAAATAATTGTTTCACTAATATACTTGGAGACGCAAAACTAAAGTGCTTTTGACCCAACAAAACGTCTCTCACTGAAAATCGTTAATAATAAATATTAAAAAAATACAATCTTCGTAAAGACGCCCATTAACATACTTGTAGTGCCTAACGAAAGAAAAAGATTAAACTCTAAAACAACATTTCGAGATCTCTCAAAACTTTTACGAAAAAGAAAAACTCTGTATACTTAGTAAATAAGGCTCGACGCTGTGACGCGCGACAAAAAAAGCGCGCCATTTTGAAAAGCGTGATTTTTATTACGCCTCGTTGTGGTTTATGGTTGAGCGTCTATTGTTGCGCAAATGGACTTTATTGAATGTGACAAGAAATATTTTTGCCCTCAAATGTAGACGATTATGGAAAATTTCTATGGCACAGTTGTAAAAGCGCTCGGTTTGAAGCTAAGCAGCTTTCGCGAAGGCTGGTCATCAGATGGGTGACTAAAAATGTATAATTTGGAGCTCCTCCGTGCTTCGGACTGCACGTAACTACCGAAGCGACTAGGCCCGCGTGGTGGTTTATGGCGCATTTTCCCTGTTGTTTTTCCATCCATGGAAGGTTCGTGCTCGTTGAGGGACATAAAATTAGCTGTTGATGAAAGCAGAAATTTAACATTTGTTATGCGTAAGCGCGGATCAGCGCCGCCAAACAATTAAAATTCTATTCAGCGCAGATGACGGATTAAGTAATATTTGATGTTAAAACATTCGACAGAGTTAAGAATGTCTCTTTAGCTAAGTTGAAACCCGCAATGCTAAAGGTTATGAATTCGGTTGTCAGTTCTATTTCTATTTTCAGATTTGATACTAATCGTCACTACTTCAGCACTGTCTATCTAAACCATTTGTTTTTCAAAATTGAGCCGATTTAAAAGCCTCCGAATCACCCTTAATTGAAGGCCAGACAAACATGTCCAACGCCGAACGGAAAGTGCGAGTTGCCACGTCTCGCGATCCGTGCAGAGCGGCCCGTAACGACCGCGTTTAGGCGGTTCCCACACGATGACGGATGACGGATGACGGAGTGTCAGGTGACTGCGTCAATGCAGCTGCCGTAGTAACGTATCTCCTCCCACGTTCAACTCGAAGCAAGGTTCAAATTTTAGAAGCGTCTTCGGGTTGTTCCACTCTAGATCCAATTCGAACTCCTCGGTGAATGTAGTAGGGGAAGGGGATACGCTTATGTGATGCCAGAAACTATCTGAGGATGTTTTGATCATTTGGCTTGAGGAATTCTGTAAGTTTTGCCTTTGACGCCTATGGCTTTGGAAGTCATAAGCGGCCGGCCACCAATTTCTTACCAAGAAAAAGATTGTGCGCCATACTTTGCGACATCGCCATACTAACGGACAACAGTCCGCTTGCCTTTGACGCATGCTTGCTGCATTGTTGCGCGTTAATGCGTCACCGAATTGTGCTTCTACGAGTACGTGCGGTTTCATACAACTCCTTAAGTATAAGTTTTTTTGTTTAGACAGTTTGCTGATTTCAAGAGGTATTTTCAGCGTCACTGGACTCTAAGTAAAAGTTGATGCATTGACGCATGCCGCAACGGCACCCGGTATCGTGTGTGATGCGCCTAACTCCTCGCCTATTGGGCTACACACGTGGCTTCACTCGACGTTTGACGGTTAAATCGATCACTAGCACTTGTTTGGGAAGCGCTTTACCCCGTGTTCCCAACTTACGTAGTTAATTGACAGACGGACACGCTAGACCTAGGGTTCTGCATTTCACGGGTTTTTTATGCACATGTATGCTGGCATAAGGATTTTTGTCTCTTCGTATTTACATGCCTTGAGAATTGGGGTACAAATTGCGATTCGAATTTGAATTGCATATTGAAATTAAACACATTTTACGAATTTACTCACGTTTTATATAATTATTACTTTTCCAACATGTTTAATGGTTCTAAGAATAATAACGTATAATAAAACGCGAGTAACTTCGTAAAAAGTGTTTAATTTCACGATTATTATTTGCTTGTGTTAAAACGCTGCTATCCGTAAACAACTATACAGCTCTTATAACACTGTCGGTCGCATAGTCATTAGTTGAGCAAAACGCGCTTTGTAATTTTTTATCAAGAGAGATAGTGGCAAAGCCCTTTTCATTAGGGAATAAAGCCTTTGACACACATATGGACCCTCGGCAGCACGGGCCACTCCGTACGATGTGGCTCGGCACTGCTCAATTAATTTTTCATCTGCCTTGCTTGATGTAGTACGGACATGGGCCATCAGTTCGCTGTAAAACATTAGAATGGACGTTAGAATATGCGTCGATTCAGAATTGACTATGCTGTGTTTTGGTAAGATTACTCCTTCTTCTACTTCTTAGGGTGCTTCTTTAACTAATCAAGGTTGGCAGGCAGCTTTACATAATTCTTCTTTTTGACAAGACCATGCTTCTGTGGTTAGGTGGTTAAGACCACCGGTACAATACCGGTACCAAATAAATATGTTTTCTAAATGTTTATATAATTTTTAACGCAAATTTTATTGCGAATAAATTACAAAAACACAAATGTTGAAAAAATTTCCACGAGCAGGGTTTGAACCTGCACCCTTCTGATTGTTTCAACATTTGTGTTTTTGTAATTAGTTCGCAACAAAATTTGCGTTAAAAATTATATAAACATTTATAAATAGCTTGCCTACTTCTTAACTGATCTTTAGTATTTGTAAAAATATTATGATCGGATGTTAATGATGGTAGTTGATAACATTGAATGGGCGCCTTTGGCTTTCAAAGTAAAAAGTAAATAGTGTTGAATAATTTCGGCGGGCTGGTTAGAACCACGATAGCTCAATTGGAAGAGCACCTGACCCGGTATGTTAGAAGGGTGCAGGTTCAAACCCTGCTCGTGGAATTTTTTTCAACATTTGTGTTTTTGTAATATGTTTTCTATTTCTATTTCTAATTCGTCTAATAATCGTGTCGCTGCGATATTCTTTGGCTTCGACTAGTGTCAGACACGAATGTAAGCAATTATGTATTTGCATTATTTTTGTTTTAGCACTTCACTTGCTTATTGCAATATGACATGGCATAAATGGCGCCGCGTGGCGCCTCGTAGCTATAATTAAGAGAATATCATGAACTAGGTAGGTAGAGCTATAAAATATTTAGCAATTAGCAATAGCGACATTCTTTTTCTTTTTATTTCACGTCACGAATTAACAGTTGTTTTTATTTGTATATACCCAATGGAAAGGGCTAAGGAGTTTCGGTATTTCTGACAACGCTTGCTTTTTTTTTCTTATATCTGTCTCATTTGTTTCGAATGTATTTGTATTGTATGTGTTTTGAGCGTCGAGTGTTTGTTTTTGTGTCTGTATATGGTTTTTTCTAAGTTGTAAACTGAGAGATACTATATATATAGACATCAATTTCGTAAATTTCATGTAGAAGGAAAGTTAATGTATTGTATGTTTTTTAAATAATATTGTTCTGCACCGCGCACCGGCGCCGGTGGCAGGCTCCGCCAGAATACCAGCGTTGTTACGCTTCGCTCGCAACAACAAAAGATGAGACGGGGTCCTGATTGACCTTTAGTTTGTTTTTTATTGTTATTTTTATGTTTTATAGTATAATATGTGGTCAATAAATGTTTCTCTCTCTCTTAATTCTATTTCTCAACCCCAGAGGACTTGAATTCAATTCCCAGCGACATTTGTTGCGTACTCAGTTTGGTTGGTGCTAGCGCTTGTTTATCAATGTTAGTAGCATTGTTGTGTTCCGGCAGCTACAGATATGATAGCTAATTCCTTCAGCAGTTGAGGATTCTGGATGATGTGCGCTTCCATCTTCGGCGTTATCATCACTTTCCTTATCCTTTCACTTTTCCTCCTCCGCGAAGATGACTGCAATGAGTTTAAGAACAAAGAGTCTGAAGTCTTCTAGTTTCGGATAAGCTGATCGCTCTGAAGTGCCATTATTTTTTAACGAGAGTCAGTCATTTGTTTTGTGGCAAAGCATTACGCGTATAACATTTGCCTCGTCGTTTTCATAATTTTTTTTCATGGTTTGAGTTTGAAACTCTTCCATAAGGATCCCCGTGGATGATAAAAAGCTTATACGGGACCCTCGATTCCTCTCCTCACCACTCCATCGCGTGCGGTTCGTTAGCTCCCAATTAGTTAGTCACTGAGTGCTGTGGAGCCATCGATGGCAGTCCACTTTAAACAACGCTATTCCTCCTCTAGTGGCATTGAAGCTGCAATTGAAGTTTCATTACAGTTCGGATTAAACTTTTGTACATTTCTCGATTCAAATGTGATTGAAAGGTCAATAGGACCTATTTATGCACACGGGAACCAACCCACCGCAAGCTAGTTTCGAGAAAACGAGAGTTTTGGGAAAAGAGTGTGCAAAATGTACAGGCAGTTTAATAAAAAATGAAAACTTAATGACTTTATGTGGGATATTGTAAACTTTATATTCATACTAGATTCGTTAATTTTTTATGTTGTATTCTATTGATTTTATGGTAAAAATAAAAAAAACTATTTATTCGCATTTTATACACTTTCTCTTCTTGTACACTTTTTAAATACTTGATACATCCTATCCATCTCTTCCTGTGGGTGTCGTAAAAGCCGACTAAGGGACCATTCCAGAGGATGGGCAGCAGCATCTCTCTGATGTTACCCTCAACCTACTGCGATCGCCAACCCGCCTGCCAAGCGTGGCGATTACGGCAAATACCCCTCATATCCTTGGGGGAGGCCTTTGTCCAGCAGTGGACGTCTTTGGCTGAGATGATGATGATGATGATGACATCCTATCGCAAATTAATAACTTATCTAGACTTCCTCAGATGCTTTCGCATTTAGTAATGTTTAATTAAAAGGTGACAATGATCGCTTTCTATGAACGCCGAATCGTTTATTGCACAGATTAGTGGCAGAAACGCTTAAGTTTTTATCCTTGTGATAATACTATAAGTTATTGTGAGTAAAATTAAATACCTACTTCATCTATAGAAATGTTTATACTTGGCGTAATGAGACAATGAAAACTTTGACCGAATCAAAGTGATTATGCCATTTAAAATAACATCTAGGTCCTCAATATTATTCTTCATAGCCAAGTCAAATATACTTTATGTCATATAATAGCATTTTAAAAATCAAACCACCTCTTAACTGCTCTCGAAGTTTCTTTCGCACATTTCCGCATAGCACAGCATTAATTTACAAAGCGCCACGTCAGACACGCAAACATTCTAGCAAAGCTGCTAGTTGCTTGCGCTATAGCCTGTGTGATCCCGGCTACCATGATTGCTTTGAAGAGTTAGCTCGCTCAGCAAACTTAGTGTGTAGAGGGTGGGTAATTTGTTTTTCATTCGTTCATTCCGTGTATACCACAGCGTTAATATGCGAAGGACCAGTCCAAATAGCAAAGTCAGTGCTAATAAAAATTTCAAGCCTAAATTATTAATTTTTAACTATAAGCGTGGAATTGGGCGCAGTTATAAGAGCGTTCTTTTCTATAACCATCTTATAAACAACCCTCATAAAGTTACTAAGCTCTATAATACACTAAAAATACGCAATTGCTCCTATAAGGATCAGACAATACACGTTTATAAGCTTTGCTCCGAGATATTTTCGTTTGTGACGTATTATTATTATATCAAACCACTGCTAGTTGCTAACAAGTTAGTTGCACGATAGCCGGCTTGATCCTACCCACCAAGATTGCTTTGTGGAGTTAGACTCAGAGTGTGCGAAGGGTTATTTGTGTTGGGGCTGTTATAATAATGTGTAAATGTCAGTGCAAATGTCTAACTTCATTTTTAGGGTTCCGTACCTCAAAAGGAAAAAACGGAACCCTTATAGGATTACTTTGTTGTCCGTCGGTCCGTCTGTCTGTCTATCAAGAACCTTTATCTCGGGAACGCGTGGAGGTATCGAGTTGAAATTAAAACCATTTAAACTCAAGTCTGCGGTCCCATATAGCTGTAAAAAAATCAAACTTCTAAGTTAACGAACAAAAACGATACGGCCGTTTATGTAGCAAAAAACGTATATTTCGACACTCTCAAGAGAATCAAAATTCATAGGCTACTTGCCGTTGACCTAGAACTATGAAATTTGGCAAGTAATATCGTCTAATACTACAAGTACAGGGAAAAATCTAAAAACTATACATATTTAATTAAATCACAAAAAAACAGGGTCCTTATGCAAGGAACGGGGGTCCAAATTTTGAAGTAAGTTAACCGTGTCATGTGGGGTATCGTATAAAAGGGCTTCATTTGCAAAGGTTAAACAGATTTTTAATTATTTTTATGATGTGTAGTTTATAGATAGATATGACAAAAAATTAAAAAAGAACCTTGAAAACTTAATTTCGGGAAAGTTAAGAGATATCCCTGATCTATATAATATAATATGTACTTACCCATAAATTTGTACGGAACCCTCGGTGGGCAAGTCGGACTCGCACTTGTCCGGTTTTGTAAGCGTAAACATTCATAGTCTTTAGCTTTCATTATTCACCGTGTCTATGAAAGGTTTTTTACGACGTACGAGTCAAGCAGTAGCAATACCAATCTCCAACCTTATTTTATAAGTGTAAGCATTTGTAGCGTAATGTTGTTTTTTAAAATATATATTTTTATTGAACTAAATCAGTGTTGAAATAGCGTAAGTTTTAGATATTCTACGTTATTATCTTTCTTATATATTATAAGTTATAGTTAAACCACAATCGTTTTTGGTCCTTCGAGCCGGATAAAGTAGCATCGAAATAAGAGAAGTTATTATGAATACAGTTTATTTGATTTGGTATACAATATCTTCAGTAATATCTTAGTTCACTACAAAAATGTTATTTTTACAAGATTACCTACATGTTTATTAAAACAAAAATGCCATTATATTAGAGAAGGTTATCAAGATCTCATATTATACGTACATTACAGAGGCACATTACCAAAACCCCCTGCCCCCATTAACCGTGCGAACCCGCCATGATCGTCTGACAATCGACGTCTTACTACCAAAACACTCTCGTTTACATCGTAAGCTGTATATAAATCCCATTATTGATATGGTAATGCTACAGTTGAACGTTGATGCGTAGAATTGCTGTTAATTGATTAATTCACTAATTAAACGCAGATCGCTAGGTAACCGCATACATAATTCATGTAGCATATTGGTTGGGTACGTTGCTAGCCCGCTGTTCACACGGGGAGTGAAGCTTTCATAGTTACGATAGACAACATCACATCTGGGGGCACGGCAGTGGCCCCGCCAATTCGAGCAAAAAAGCGGCACGGCCGTACCATCCCTTTCTCGAAACAGTTCAGGCCATTTTCGACGCCCTATAACTTTGTTGTAGATAAAACTAGAAGCCTGAATTTTCAGTAACCAAACAGGCATTGTATAAACACGGTATATTTCAAGTTTCGTTTAATTTGAACCAGTAGTTTAAGAATAATAACTAGTCAAAGTTTCTTAATTTTGTCACTCACTCACTCACTTACTGACTGACCGATCATCAAAACTTTAAGGCACTTCTAGCAGACATAGAAGCTTTAAATTTAGAATAAAATTAGTCTCCCTGTGACCACGGACCCTGCAAAGGGTTCGAAACGTCAGGATAAACATTAAATAAGTAATGTGTAAAATAAACGCAAGTAGATCCGTAAAAATTGTTTCATTTCAATCCTACTAATATTATAAATGCGAAAGTTTGTGTGTATGTATGTTCGCATATTTGTTACTTCGTCACGCTGCAACGGATGGATGGATTTGGATGAAATTAGGCATACAGATAGTTTATAACCTGAAATAACACATTGGATACTTTATATCCAGATATTCCCACGGGAACGGGAACCACGCGGGTGAAACCGCGAGCGGCCGCTAGTCCCATATAAATATATATAGGATTACAGTTACATTTGCACTGAATGAATCAGTGTACCTGTATATGTTTATATTAAATTTTGGATTTTTGACACTAAAATCGCAGGTCAACAAAAAATAATAATAATAACAGACTCGGTCTAAGACAAGTGTGGTTCAAAATGTTCTAGATGGACCATACTAACATCCCCTTAAGGCTTTGCACCGACCTTCCAAACACCCTGTATATTACAAACTGTAGGTAAAGTTACTAGTTTACTGTCCCAATGCCATGAAAAGTCCTTCATCATTGAAAGCATGTTATGTATGGTTTAATCACCACGCTTGGATTGTAGGGTAGGGCCCTACAATCCAAGCGTGGTGATTAAACCAATACCCATCAATTGTATCGATGACTTGACTTCAATGATGGAGGCCTTTTGCCCAGCAGTGGGACAGTTATAGGATATTATACATATGCGTGTAGGTGATCGATCACTAACCCGAATCGAAATCTCTAAAATCTTGCCCACCCTGAAAATCGCTCATAACAGCCATAATTACAAAAAAATATGGATTTTAGTGATGCAAAGAGGAGCTCAATGGCGTATTGGTAAACGCCCATTCTGCGGTTGCTGAAGTTAAGCAACGGTCAGGCATCGGATGGGTGACCAAAACTATAACATATTTATTCATTACACAATGAATAGTTACATGATTAGATTTAGCAAATATTGTAATAAGCTCAGTTCTTAAAGCAGCTTCGATCTTTATGAACAGTTTAAAACTATGTTATTTCCTAGACGAGTGCGGATGACTTTTGTTTTCCTAGTTAATCCTATTAATATTATAAACGCGAAAGTTTATTTGGATGTTTGTTAGTCTTTCACGTATCCAAAAGAAAAGCTCATAAGACAGTGAGTGTAGGCTTTAAGAAAATCCTTTGTTGGTATTTAAGAATCAAGAAGTAGAAGGTACCGGAAAGGAAAAGTGTAGGACTATATACAAAAAGAAATAAGATGTCATCAAAAATCGATCTATTTATTTAAAATCATAAAATATTTTTAATATTGATAGTTATGGTCACTATAAGATATTGTTAGGTTAGCTAATTACGTTATAACTTAAGACAGAAGGTCCCTTAAGTAGGGACTGAATAAAGTAACCGACTTGGTGTTACATGGATCTCACAACTTTTTACGGTATAGAAGAACTGAGTAGCGAGACTTGGTTTTTTTTTACGTATGTTTTTGATGGCTGCATTGTTCTGATCCCAAGGTATGTTGCTAAAGCACTCGTTTTATGGAAATCAATGACAACAACCAGCAAGACCCAAAAAAATCGTTTTCGATATTGACTTGACCGGAAATCGTACCCGGGACGTGAGAGTTAGCGCCGCCCGAAGTCGGCGTCAGAGACACTCGGCTACGGAGGTCGTCAAGGAGGTCGCTCCGGTTTTCTTATTATTTTATAGGGGTAGGGTCCACACATCAGAAACAATACCTCCACGATTAGCAAACAATATGCCCTCAGAAAGCCACACTGTCTTGATCAAAGCGAAAGTAACATTGAGTTTTTTTTGTTAATATTTATCTGCTCTCAGTACTATCTTGTACACATATCTGGTCATAGCAGATGTGTTTAATAAGCAATCTCAGGTAGTATTTTCCAGTAAGGATAGCTTATCATTCGTCGACAAAGCTTCATAAAAGTGGCCCTCATAAAATGTCGTTTCTTTTCTATTTGCAAACGAAAAACGAGTCAAACTTGTGATTGATCTGATTTTGTATTCATAAGATCGTATTTACTGTAAAGTTGTGACTAGGTACCCAATTTATGTCTTTTTATATAGGGTTGCTAGTACTTTGATGTAAATAAAATATACTCGTTATATAGTAAGATATAAAAGGTCACTATAAAATGACATTGTTTATACTTATTATCGGTTACGTTGTTATTTTTTTAATATTAGAAGGAGGCAAACGAGCAGGCGGGTCACCTGATGGGAAGCAATCACCGCCGCCCATGGACACTCGCAAAACCGAAGGAATCGCAGATGCGTTGCCGGCCTTTAAAATTTTTCATCGCCTGCAAATAGAACAGACTTTAATTTAATAACACAAACCGTTTTTGTCGTGACGAATTTAAATTTAGAACACCTGAGTTAGCTACCATCAAAGTTGGTACCAAAATAAATATTATTTGTCGCACCGATCCGCGGCCGTCACATGAAAAACTAGTTAATTGAAGCGCACTAGTGTTAATGGGTTTACGTGATACAAGTCAGATGAACTCGAACAAACAAACAAAAAACAAACTGTGCGGTTTTAAATTTGAACGTGGTGCACAACTCCTGTCTATTTCAATTTTAGTTTCGTGACGTTCACCATAAAGGTATCTGCTACTAGACCGTACCTATCATGCCATGGCCGTGCTAGGAACGTATCGGACACGGAAAGTAACACGACACTGATCACTATGCCCACTACAACGTATCAACAGCGTATCAAAAGTATTTTAATATCGAGCTACAATAGTCCAGTATAGTACTTTTTATTACTATGAATTTAATGATCAATTCAGTTTGTATTCCATATATAAAAAAAACATATTTATTATTTTTAAATAAATTATTTTAAACTGTTTTCTAAAGTTTACGCGAACACTACACATTGAAATGAAACAACTTTTACGGATCTACTCGAAACGTCAGGATAAACATTAAATAAGTAATGTGCAAAATAAACGCGAGTAGATCCGTAAAAGTTGTTTCATTTCAATTATATTAAACTATTCAAATTAAATAGATACTTACCAAAAATTTTCACAAAAAATACTGTTGGGTTTTCTATCCCGTACGTTACGGGCACCGGCAAAATATCATCATCATCACTGCTAGGGCACGAGCCTTCCCCATGGATGGATAGGGAAAACGGGTTATAAACCATCACACGGGCCCAGTGCGGATTAGTTGTTGTTAACAAATACTAATGGCCTTACGTGCTTTCCGAAGCACGGATGAATTTGAGATGAAAAATGTTTGGTCACCCATCCGATGACCTCTGCGAAAGTTGCTTAACCTCAGCACTCGCAGACCAGGCGCGTTAACCACTGCGCTATCGAGCTCCTAGACCACCAATCCTTTTGTGAGGTAATATTACTTGGACCGTTAAATCTGACTAGACCATCACCCATTTAATCTGACTAGACCATCGACCAGAGAACACTAGACCATCCTCTGGGAACATTCCAGATACTGATTACACTAGTTTTACAGGAGTTGTATGAAAATTGATGTCCTTCCTAGATGTACCAGTTATACAGGTTGAGCAAATAATATGGGTCAGTATGGGGAAGTTTGAAACTTTAAACTTAAGACTTTTTCTTACAAATAAACAAAGAATAACCTTCGAATAGTTATTCCGTGTTTTGTCTCTGTTACTCTAATTTGAAATGACGTTTACATGACAGGAACAAAACACGGAATAACTATTTGGAGCTCATTCTTTGTTTATTTGTAAGGCACTAAGAGTAAGAGATTCATGATTTAAGAAACTAAGAAGTCAATTTTCAAATTTTGTAAATGAAAGAAGTTACCTAAGTAAGATAAAAAAAAGATAGGATGAAATCTGGCAAGTTATCTGAATTTAAGTATTTTGCTTTTATTGTGAAAGCAATATTTATTATCAACAACCCATAATACACGACTATAAAATACTGTATTAAAACTACTTGTAACAAATTTCAAGTATATTTTTTTAGTTAAATGATATATATAAATACTAGATTTTAAGTAAAAGCGGAGTCCAGATCCAAAGGCAGCTTGCCTACTTACTTACTTACTTCGCTGGCTCAGCGACCCGAAGTGGGTCTTGGCCTCCGACGTCAAAGTACGCCATTGTGTTCGGTCTTGTGCCAGTTCCGACCATTCAGGCATGTCGTTCCTTCCGAAGACAGCTACTGAAACATATTTTTAAGTAACTCACACTAACCTTGGCCAGTGTCAATTACCACTCTTACGTATTAAATGTTTTGAAAATTGTTTCAACACAGCTTCAATTCGTTTTGAAATCGACGATATTCCATAGATCACAATTCTTTATCTCAGTTTCGGACTTCCTCCGACTGACCCATACAGATTGCTCACCCTGTATAGTTTGAAACTCCATTTGGAGCTGGAAATTAATTTGCAAGCTCAAATGCACAGCTATCTAGTGGATTAAGTGGCGAATCTATTTCAATTTCGATTAAATTTAATATAACGAGATGAGATCTATCGTGTATTCAATCAGATCAATCATAATATTTTAGGTGTTAAGTAGTGAACATTGTATTATTAATTTCAATTTAAATTTAATTTGGAAAAAGATTATTTATAAATGAAATTAAATATATTTATTAGAACACACAGTATAAACTTATGTAGAACAAAACAAAAAATAAAAAACTTGAGAGGTGTCAAGGGACACCCGGATGGAACGAAGTTCTTTTCGATTAATTAGTGAAGGAATTGTAATAAAATTTCGGTTGGTTTTCCCGTAATAACGCAATTCCGGGAGGCACTGTCTGTACAGCTTAGGATCTTTGGCAGGGTTGTCGATCACTAGATCTTAATGTTTTTATTATATTTAGTTAAAATACAAAAATTTCAACATGAAATGAAATGAAATGAAATGAAATGAATGAAATGAATGAAATGAATGAAATGAAATGAAATGAAATGAAATGAAAATAAATTTATTTAGGACATAACAGTTTAAACATAAAGATCAAAGTGAAAATTTAAAAAAAAAACAGGAGTCCCAAAACGGTTCCGACTCAGCAAGATGCTAGCCTTGAGGTTAGCGCTGATCTTCCGTCGGAACCGGTTTCAGTGATGCTGCGATAGCAACATAAGCGTAACACACAAAAGTAAAAAAATAAAAAAATATATATATAAAAACAAAAATAGAAGATTAAAAATATAGGCTGTATATCCCAAATCCCTACATCCAACGGTACAATAAAAATAAAAAAGAATCATAAAAAAACAAGACAACAACAATGATAATCATTGACAGACAGACAGACAAAATGGTTTGTAAAAATTAATAAAAAGGATATTATTAATAGACTAACAAACAAAAGTGACGTCACATTTGGGTAACAGAATGCATATAATACAACAACTAAGAAGAAGAACTATATTGTACACAGTTATACAATAAATAATTTCTACTTTTATTTCTATAACGACTCATTGCTAAACAGTTTAAAGAGCCATTACAAGACGCCTCGTATCGTAAATGAAACATGCATTTGGGACAGACAAACAAGGTAAGAGCTGTTATAATGCGCTTGTATCTAACAATAAAGTCTCCTGCGCACTCTGAAAACTAGACAAATACAATTTCAGTTTATTCTTAAAACTATTTTTACTTTGCAGGTCCCTCATCGGTGGAGGAATATTGTTCCAGCATTTTGTCGCTGCGTATCGGAAACTTCCTCTGAAAGCAGTAGATGTGTGACTTGGAGTAGACAGCTGCAGAGCATGTCTTCGGGCTCCATAAGGCCTAAGACTCGAAACCCCAACATCATCATCATCAGCCTACATTAGTCCACTGCTGGGCATAGGCGTATCCAAGTACACGCCACTGAGCACTATCCGCGGCTACCCTCACCCAGCTCTTGCCAGCCACCTTGCGTCGTCGCTCCACCTAGTATGAGGGCGTCCTACACTACGTTGGCCGGTACGCGGTCTCTACTCAAACATTTAAAAATATAATGTTATATAAACTTTTATCTACACTAATGTTGTAACATTCTACTTATGTTTCCAATACTTGACTTATAATTACTACTGTTATAGCGCAGACAACAAAACACTCAATTTAAGCAATTTCACATGATGGTATAATATCCACATCGATATCGTAAAATCTCATTATAACATCAATAAAACGCGACCAATTAACCTGGCGAGCCTTATGTCAAAATCATCATACAAGTTGTATAAAATTTTGATATTAGGCTGGCTTTTGAAAACAGTTGGGTTATACGTGAAAACTTCGTCGAAACTACTAAACTTACATACACAAAACTCTTTGGTAAGATCTTGTGCCAATTAAATAAAAAAGAACAGCGCGCGCTCGCTCCTGATTGGCCCTGCGCGCGCAGCTGCGCTCTCATTGGTTAGATTTTAATGGCGGCAAGTTCACTGTGACAATACACGTAAGCGTGAATTTAATGTTTCGCAATGTGTTTTGTTTTTAAAATACAAATTAAAAGTTAAAAATGGACAGCGACGATGATATTTGTACGCCTCCGGATATTCTAGAATTGGCAACAAAAAGTTACTCACAATCTTTTGCCAGAAAAATCTAGAAAATTATATGAAAAAGAATATAATAACTTTTTGGCATGGAAGATCGAAAAGAAAACTACATCATTTTCTGAAAATGTCATTCTTGTGTATCTCAAAGACCTCTCCGACAAATTCAAGCCATCTTCTATGTGGGCTAAATATTCTATGCTCAAGTCCACACTGAGTATCTACAACAATATTGATATCACGAAGTATTCAAAAGTCATAGCGTTCCTGAAACGCAGTTCAGAAGGACACAAGGAAAAAAAGTCTTTGACGTTTACATCAGGTCAAATAAAGATGTTCCTGAAAGATTCACCAGATATTTTGTATCTTTTTGATAAGGTAAGTGTATTTTAGTTCTGTTATTTAATCTACCTAGTACTTACGTACTACACACGCAAGTTATCTAGACACTCCGTTTAAGCGCTTTGTGTATAAATTAGGTAGTAGGTACCTACACTTTACTACTTCATAAATCATAGTTTTTGCCTTGGCTATGTACCTCAAGCTTATTATATCGTTTATTGTTACAGGTTGCACTAATCTTAGGCATAATGGGGGCATGCCGAAGGCAAGAGCTATACAACATCCAGTTCGATGAAGTCTCTAACATAGACGACAGTACAATCATGGTGAAAGTTTCGAAAACAAAAACGAAAATAGATCGTTCTTTCGTTGTGACGGGCAACTGCTATGCCGTATGTAAAAAATACATGGAACTTCGACCCACCCCCTGTCGAAACCCTGCCTTTTTCTTGAGCTATAGATCGGGGAAGTGCGTCGATCAAAGAACTGGTATTAATAAATTTGGTGCTCTGGGAAAAACTATCGCAAGTTTTTTGAATCTGCCTAACCCAGCGTTGTACACGGGGCATTGCTTCCGGCGCACCTCGGCGACCCTTCTCATAGATAGCGGTGGTGATTTGACCGCACTGAAACGACACGGGGGGTGGAAGTCTTCTACTGTGGCTGAAAGCTACATTGATGAGTCTTTAATGAATGAAATTCAAGTCTCAAATACGATCTTGAACAGAATAGAAAATAAGACGAATGAAGTAATTATAAATATTCCAACTCCGTCTACGAGCTCTACTGCTTGCCCCGCGACCGCTACAGCTGCTGGATCAATAATTAACATTAACTTTCAAAATTGTACCATCCAAAATTTGAACAATTATTATAAATAAACTATTGTCAGCTTTTACTCTTGTTGTTTGACTAATTGCATTAGTGAAGATAAAGTAGTGTATGCAACTGCATATAACACGGGTATTAAAACACTCGTTACTATTATGAAATTTGCTGCGCTCGTTTCATAAACTCACACTCGTGTTTTAATACCCTTCATTATATGACAGTAGCATAAACTACTATTATCTACACTAATGTTGTAACATTCTACTTATGTTTCCAATACTTGGCTTATAATTACTACTGTTATAGCGCAGACAACAAAACACTCAATTTAAGCAATTCCACATGATGGTATAATATCCACATCGATATCGTAAAATCTCATTATAACATCAATAAAACGCGACCAATTAACCTGGCGAGCCTTATGTCAAAATCCTCATACAAGTTGTATAAAATTTTGATATTAGGCTGGCTTTTGAAAACAGTTGGGTTATACGTGAAAACTTCGTCGAAACTACTAAACTTACATACACAAAACTCTTTGGTAAGATCTTGTGCCAATTAAATAAAAAAGAACAGCGCACGCTCGCTCCTGATTGGCCCTGCGCGCGCAGCTGCGCTCTCA
Organism: Eudonia lacustrata; assembly: GCA_947562085.1. Taxonomy (NCBI): domain Eukaryota; kingdom Metazoa; phylum Arthropoda; class Insecta; order Lepidoptera; family Crambidae; genus Eudonia; species Eudonia lacustrata. The sequence goes on from OX387332.1 coordinate 719,930, forward strand.
TTGGTTAGATTTTAATGGCGGCAAGTTCACTGTGACAATACACGTAAGCGTGAATTTAATGTTTCGCAATGTGTTTTGTTTTTAAAATACAAATTAAAAGTTAAAAATGGACAGCGACGATGATATTTGTACGCCTCCGGATATTCTAGAATTGGCAACAAAAAGTTACTCACAATCTTTTGCCAGAAAAATCTAGAAAATTATATGAAAAAGAATATAATAACTTTTTGGCATGGAAGATCGAAAAGAAAACTACATCATTTTCTGAAAATGTCATTCTTGTGTATCTCAAAGACCTCTCCGACAAATTCAAGCCATCTTCTATGTGGGCTAAATATTCTATGCTCAAGTCCACACTGAGTATCTACAACAATATTGATATCACGAAGTATTCAAAAGTCATAGCGTTCCTGAAACGCAGTTCAGAAGGACACAAGGAAAAAAAGTCCTTGACGTTTACATCAGGTCAAATAAAGATGTTCCTGAAAGATTCACCAGATATTTTGTATCTTTTTGATAAGGTAAGTGTATTTTAGTTCTGTTATTTAATCTACCTAGTACTTACGTACTACACACGCAAGTTATCTAGACACTCCGTTTAAGCGCTTTGTGTATAAATTAGGTAGTAGGTACCTACACTTTACTACTTCATAAATCATAGTTTTTGCCTTGGCTATGTACCTCAAGCTTATTATATCGTTTATTGTTACAGGTTGCACTAATCTTCGGCATAATGGGGGCATGCCGAAGGCAAGAGCTATACAACATCCAGTTCGATGAAGTCTCTAACATAGACGACAGTACAATCATGGTGAAAGTTTCGAAAACAAAAACGAAAATAGATCGTTCTTTCGTTGTGACGGGCAACTGCTATGCCGTATGTAAAAAATACATGGAACTTCGACCCACCCCCTGTCGAAACCCTGCCTTTTTCTTGAGCTATAGATCGGGGAAGTGCGTCGATCAAAGAACTGGTATTAATAAATTTGGTGCTCTGGGAAAAACTATCGCAAGTTTTTTGAATCTGCCTAACCCAGCGTTGTACACGGGGCATTGCTTCCGGCGCACCTCGGCGACCCTTCTCATAGATAGCGGTGGTGATTTGACCGCACTGAAACGACACGGGGGGTGGAAGTCTTCTACTGTGGCTGAAAGCTACATGGATGAGTCTTTAATGAATAAAATTCAAGTCTCAAATACGATCTTGAACAGTATAGAAAACAAGACGAATGAAGTAATTATAAATATTCCAACTCCATCTACGAGCTCTACTGCTTGCCCCGCGACCGCTACAGCTGCTGGATCAATAATTAACATTAACTTTCAAAATTGTACCATCCAAAATTTGAACAATTATTATAAATAAACTGTTGTCAGCTTTTACTCTTGTTGTTTGACTAATTGCATTAGTGAAGATAAAGTAGTGTATGCAACTGATATAACACGGGTATTAAAACACTCGTTACTATTATGAAACTCGCTGCGCTCGTTTCATAAACTCACACTCGTGTTTTAATACCCTTCATTATATGACAGTTGCATAAACTACTATATCAGTAGGTTTTTTTTTTTCTTGTTTTTTTTTTGTTTTTTTTTAGGTTATAGTGCGTACTTGCTAAAAATACAAAAGCATTTATTATTATCTCTACTTACCTAACTCCATCAGCAATATCCGGAACTTGTGCAGAAACACTGTCAGGATTCATTATTATTATTATTTTTTATTATTTATTATTTACAAAAAACCTGTATACATTACAAAATATTAAATCAACGAAAAAAATATAAATAAATAAATAATTTACAAATAAAATTAACAAAATAATATTTCGACCGTGACAGGACTCGTACCTGCAATCTTCGGATCCGAAGTCCGACGCCTTATCCATTAGGCCACACGGTCTTGTGATAACAATGGCGAAATTAACGTACACTTCTATTGATAAAAAAAGTGTCGTGACAACTTTTTTCGTAAGAATTTTTTCCGTCCAGCCCCCTTTCACAACGCGCGATAAGGAACTTCGTTCCAATAATAAAAAATGTTTTCACTCCGCATTTCTATTACAAAATTTGTAATGAACATTTCTTTTAGTTTAAACTACAATAAATTAAGCTCTATGGATTGCGCTTTCGCTTTGTATAGGAAACTTTGTACTAAGAAGAACCGGCAAGAAACTCAGCAAGGGAATTTCTATTCTCCTGTTCTTATTATAGCGTACAATATTGGAAAGCCCTTAAAAGAAAGACATTAGAAAAATATAACTATAGACAAAATATTATCTTAAATACATGATATTGTCCCTCGAAGGGTACCTATACATACATACCTTCATAATTTAGACAATAGCTGCCATTTTTGTTTACTTGCAATATGACAACAAATCGGTATGTGAAACTGACACTTCAACTTTTCTTGGTCTAACGATTGATAAAAAACAAAACTGGAGACCCCAAATAGAGAAACTGTCAAAAAAAGTAAGTTCTTCTTCATATGCACTGTATAAACTGGCCCCTGTTATAAATGCAGAAGCATTGATAACCGCATATCAGGGTATGGTTGTTTCAATTTTAAGATACGGTAGGTATAATCTTTATGGGTTATTCGGTTAATATGGAATCAAAAGCGATGTTTACGTGTAAATGTTTGGTCTCAAACCCATAGAAAGCAGCCAACCTTAACTGACTCGACTGATGTCTATGGATCAAATTGGTCTGAAATAAAAATTTATTATTATTATTATTATATATGCAGCCAGATTGTGGAATAAACTGCCTGCCAGCATTCGTGAGAGCCCATCAGTAGCATCTTTTAAACACAAATTGAAAGAGCACTACCTCTCTAGCTTGAGCAGTAATCAGTAACATCATATAGTTATGCAGTCAGATGATAATATGTATATGTTAGATAATTATATATTTATATATGTATATGTGTCTAGGTATGTATGTATATGCATTATAATTAGTTTAAGTACCTATTTATTTTATTTATTTATGTGTAAAGGTATTTACAATTGGTCCCGCAAACTTTCTTTTCCAACTACAGCTAGGGTTGGCTGGAAGAGATCTCTTTTAGAGATAAGCTCACCCTTGTATATGTTTTTTATAATGTAATTTAGACTGTAATTTTTAATGTACAATAAAGGATTGATTATTATATTATTATTTCAAAAAATACAAGTTGTTGACTTTACCTTCGCTCAAATATGTAATTTGAGGTAGTCGTATTTGTAAAAACGAATCCGAAGTTATTTAAGGAGGTTACATAATGTCAGTCATCGCATCCGTGCCAAAAACTCAAAACTTTGTGTCTGCAAAGCTAACACTGCACTTAAGCTTAAAAGTATTTTCGGTATGGGGCCAATCCTTAGAGCATTAAACCAACATCATATAATAATAAGTTACCAGGAGACATCTTCATCATCATCATCAGCCTATACTAGTCCACGGCTGGACATAGGCCTCTCCAAGTGCATGCCACTGAGCACGATCCGCGGCTATCGTCGCTGCGATGTTTTCAAGACAGTTTCATAAAATGTTTCTTTTATAATGATTGTTTTTATTGTAATTTAACATTTGTATGCCTTAAAGGCCAAAACATGTTAAGACATCACTAACTAATAACACCTGCACCATGTGTATATCATTTTTTAACAAATAAATATATCTTTATCTCTTTTTTCTTTGCAAATATTTATATACTTTAACCCCCTTACAAATAAACAGAGAATAAAGTCCGAATAGTTATTCCGTGTTTTGTTCCTGTCATATAAACGTCATTTCTTGTTGGAGTAAAAGAGACTGAACACGGAATAACTATTCGGACCTTATTCTTTGTTTATTTGTAAGGCACTTACTGTTTGTTCACGTGGATGTAAACTTTTATTTGTTTTTTTTTTCTGAATAAAGAATATAATATTAAACCCGCGTTCTATTAGTCATAGCGTGATGTAATATAGCCTTATAGCCTTTATCAATAAATGGACTATTTAACACAAAAATATTTTTTCAATTCGAACCAGTAGTTCCTGAGATTAGCGCGTTCAACCAAACAAACAAACAAACTCTTCAGCTTTATAATATTAGTATAGAATACTAGCTGACCGGCTGACTTCGTACCGTTTTGACGGTTTCCATGACAACAAAACAAACAAATCATTCGTCCGCTTAAGAACACCCGTATCCCATGATGGACCCCTATAGCAGCGCCACCTACCGTGTCCAATTGTAAATCTAAACCATTCTCGAATCCACTTGAACACACACACACACATAAATTCATCCAAATCGGTCCAGCCATTTAGGAGTTCAATAACATAAACACGCACAGAAGGTTTATATATTTTAAATTATTTATATATTTATTTGAATTATTCGAAAACGACGTGAGCATTCCATTTATATTTGACTGTAGATATATAGAAAATATATCTACAGTCAAATATAAATGGAATGCTCACGTCGTTTTCGTTCTTACAACATGGGGTCATTCAGACGAGGCGTGTAGCAACTTGCGTATCGGCTAGGTAAGAACGGCTACTTAAGTACACACAATCCTGCTCTACTAGCTTTCTTCACATTTATGCGACTTCAAGTTACTTAAAAGTTTTATAATAGCATTAACCAAACCATCACATTATACCTATACTAGATATTTATTTTACGTCATTTCAATTGCGTGACTATAATGTCGTACTATTTAAGGTAAATCAACGTTTTACCGACTATATTCTACGACCTACGACATCATAATAAAGATGACATTGTATATGCTAAATAAATGTTTATCCGACTATAATTTGTTATACCTTTAAGTTCCCTCGATGCGACCGATGTGCACAGGGTCAGGGAAGACATAATTAATTAACACGCCTCTGTACTTAAATTATATTTATTGGATAAACCGGCACACGACTTTACACGGTAAGAAGCCCGGGGGAAAGAGGTCGAGGGGAGGTGCAAAGGAACGAACTACGTGCTTACTACAGATAATGTAAATATTAATAGCAACTAAAATTTGGTGTTACCACACTCTCCCCCATAATATCAATGTTTGTAGCATTGTTGTGTTCCGGCAACTAGAGATAAGATAGCCAAAGCCTCACTAGTAGAGGATACCGAGTGAAGTGCGCTTTCACCAATTGGACTTATCATCACTTAACACCAGGTGAGAACAAGGCACTGTCCTTACCCGTAAATATAAAAAAAATCATTTGGCTCAATACATTTATAAACTAACTAGTGACCCGCCCCGGCTTCGCACGGGTGCAATGCTGATACTAAATATACTACACAATGTCTTTATATACCACATTCACAACTTTTTTGTCATTAGACATTACAAACATGTTTTCTTTAGAGGTTACTCTTGAAAGAGCGACATATAATTGGCCAGGTGAAAAACACTCAACGCTGAAATCTAAGCCTGCAACGTTGAAAGTTTGACCCTGCGATTTATTAATGGTCATTGCCAATATATCTTTACCGGAAATTATAGGCGTTCAAATTGGAATGGTAAACCCGATGGTATCAGAGGAATTCGGGGAATCAATACATCTTCTCCGTGCACACTATTATGAAAGTTTTTAGTGATTTTACCAGCAAACACGTGCCATTGCAAAGTTTAGGTGGATTCAGGTTTCTTAATAAAATAACAGGACAACCTACTTATAACACCATTTTATGAGGAGGGAGTCCAGACGGGTTCAAAGAATTAAGAAATTCTGTAGGAAAATGGACAGCTTCTTCCAAATCGAGAACAGTATCGACCGAGTAGTATATTTGCGTCGGCGCATCAATCTTTGAAAGAATCAAGTTACCTTTACCTTATCTACTTGTTCGTTAGTTGGTGACAGAATCGCTCTTTCTTTTTAACCAAGATACAGCCTTACAACTTATGTTATCAATGTCGGGATAGATATTGTTGACCAACTCTTGGATGTTGTCTGTCAAAACACAAAGGTTTTCTAGGTTAATCCTTCCATCACTTTGTGTTAACTCTCCATTGCCAACTTTTAGCAGCATCTCTGAAAAAAGCCTGTTCTTACGTGAAGACAACGAAACCCTCATGTTAGTTTTAAGCTCTAATTTATTAACATGTGGCCATGTCCCTTTTTAGAGAAGCATTTATTTTGTCAGCACGTGTTCCTCGAGTCACAACTGGTAGGATTTGACGAAAGTCTCCTGAGAACAGAATTGTACATCCACCCATAGGTGAATTTTTGCTGCGCAAATCGCGCATTGTCCTATCCAGTGCCTCCACAGACGTCTTGTTTGACATGGTGGCTTCATCCCAGACTATTAATGAGCAGTCACGCATCAATTTTCCTATATTGCTCTGTTTAGAAACACTACAGACGCTGTTATCATCATTGGTGGCGATTTTCAGCGGGAGCTTGAATGTAGAGTGTGCGGTTCGGCCTCCTTCTAAAAGCGTAGCAGCAATGCCGGATGATGCGACAGCTAATGCAGTTTTTCCGGTAGATCTCACTTTTGTTAAAAGCAAATTGATTAAAAATGTTTTTCCTGTACCTCCTGGGGCATCAAGGAAAAATATTTTTCCTTCATTATTATCATTTGATGATAGTAATGTAGTGAATACTTTTTCTGATCGACGTTCAATCGTGGCTCATCTTGAGCTACGCTATGTGCCTGCATTTTAAATCTGTAATATCTTCGAAAATATTCATTTAAATTACATGCTGTAAAGGGCCACATTGATCTATATTAAATGCACAATGTATTTAAGGTACTTCATTGGATAAGGATTAATGCTGTATTGCTTAAAATCGCTTCGTAAATAGCCCCCCGGCTGGTACCGCCGCAACCGCTATGTCCCTGCATTTTAAATCTGTTATATCTTCGAAAATATTCAATTAAATTACATGCTCTAAAGGGCCATATTGATCTATATTAAATGCACAATTTATTTAAAGTACTTAATTGGATAAGAAATAATGCTGTATTGCTTAAAATTCTTCGTAAATAAGCCGTTATTTCTCGTAAAAAGTAAAGAACAAAAAAATGATTATTGTGGGTTATCCCTAAGAGATAGACATATACCATTCCGAACTTTTTTGTAGACCTTTTTAAGGTGTACAATACTGTAGTACATTATTTTGATCTATCTCGTAGGGTTCAGCCAGCGTTTGCAATGTAAGCGCAAAAAAATGTGAAACCTCTTCAATTATCAGTGTTTCTCTACTATATTATGCATGCATTGCACACAAACCTTCCTTTTGAATCACTCTATCTATTAAAAAAAACCACATCAAAATCCGTTGCGTAGTTTTAAAGATCTAAGCATACATACATACATAGGGACAGCGGGAAGCGACTTTGTTTTATACTATGTAGTGATATACAAAACTTATAATACTAATATATAAATTTAGTCAATAGTTTAATGCTTATTTTTAAAATATATTATGATAAACTACTACCTATTTATTTACTAAGTTTATTTAGTTACATATACCTTTATACCTTATATTTTTAAACGTCATAATTCTTACGGTGTCATTTGCCTTCTCCTCATTTAAAAAGCACTCAACTTATCAAAATGCTACAACTTATTGTAGGATGCGCTTAGGCTGATATTTTGCGAAGGCGTAGTTAATTCACATGAAATTTTCATTTTTTAATAATAGAGGCTCAAGAAAGCAGAGGCGTCACGATCCGCAGTAAGACATCTGGAGTGGCCACAAGTGTGGAATTAGCGAGGAGCAACCCTCGAGAACAACAATACCCTATTTACGAGGAGCTGGAGTGCAAGGAGCTCTTCAACCGATGTTGTGGTGCCAGCTATTGTCTGTGGTTGGAGTTAAATTGACGTTTGGTCGCGCCTAAAACTCTTATACAGCTTATATTATTTAAATACAGTATGTAAAGAAATTCTGATACGCGAAGGAGATCCGACTCGATTTTGGATCAAAAAATGCACGGCCTTTTTTTGTAACTATGCCAGTTTTGAAAATATACAAATACATGGGTGAAATACCCAAGTGTGCCTTACAGTTACAGATTGCAAAATTCAAAACTGTAAGAAAGAACGTAAAAATAATAATAATCTTTATATAAAATATATAAATCTTCTGTGCGTGTGTATGTTATTGAACTCCTAAATGGCTGGACCAAATTTATATATTAGTATTATAAGTTTTGTATATTAGTTTATAAATGTATTGAGCCAAATGCTTTTTTTTATATTTACGGGTAAGGACAGTGCCTTGTTCTCACCTGGTGTTAAGTGATGATAAGTCCAATTGGAGAAAGCGCACTTCACTCGGTATCCTCTACTAGTGAGGCACTGGCTATCTTATCTCTAGTTGCCGGAACACAACAATGCTACAAACATTGATATTATGGCGACATATTTAAATTATTATTATTAATTATTATTATTTTGTAAGGCGGGGGAGAGTGTGGTAACACCAAATTTTAGTTGCTATTAATATTTACATTATCTGTTGTAAGCACGTAGTTCGTTCCTTTGCACCTCCCCTCGACCTCTTTCCCCCGGGCTTCTTACCGTGTAAAGTCGTGTGCCGGTTTATCCAATAAATATAATTTAAGTACAGAGGCGTGTTAATTAATTATGTCTTCCCTGACCCTGTGCACATCGGCCGCATCGAGGGAACATAAAGGTATAACAAATTATAGTCGGATAAACATTTATTTAGCATATACAATGTCATCTTTATTATGATGTCGTAGGTCGTAGAATATAGTCGGTAAAACGTTGATTTACCTTAAATAGTACGACATTATAGTCACGCAATTGAAATGACGTAAAATAAATATCTAGTATAGGTATAATGTGATGGTTTGGTTAATGCTATTATAAAACTTTTAAGTAACTTGAAGTCGCATAAATGTGAAGAAAGCTAGTAGAGCAGGATTGTGTGTACTTAAGTAGCCGTTCTTAACTAGCCGATACGCAAGTTGCTACACGCCTCGTTTGAATGACCCCATGTTGTAAGAACGAAAACGACGTGAGCATTCCATTTATATTTGACTGTAGATATATTTTCTATATATCTACAGTCAAAGTCTGCAGGTACTAGTAGGCACACGAAGGTTTTTCGATGTGCGTTTAAAAAGTTTTGATTATCATACTCATTTTGAAACTTGACCAATCATCAGTTACCTTTGCTGTTGACTGCACATACGTTTCATTCATTATTTTCTATGATTGTTAGTCTTACATCGGAGTTTAACATTCCAGTATTTTATTAATAGTCGTGTTATTTAATGTACGGACAGTATAAACAGTATAAATTTGATCAATGCTATTAGTTAAAAATATCTGAGTGCTTAAGGAAACAAAACCTTCATCATCATCATCACCATCAGGCCTTCCCTATTCCCGAAAACGGGACCTAAACCACGCGGGCCCAGTGCGGTGTTAACGACCGCTAATGCAGCCGGGACCAACGGCTTTACGTGCCTCCCGAAGCACGGAGGAGCGAGAGAAGATATATTCCATCCGCGACAGGCGTTTGCAGTTTAGCCTCAGCACGCGTAGATCGGGCGCGTTAGCCACTACGCCACCATCAAGCGTCACTTTACTGTTATAATCGAAATATGTTTTTGACTGACGTTGTCACCATGAAGTTGTTTAAATCACGCCTTTTCACAAAAATATCTACTAAAATCCATAATATTCAATTTATTGTTTAAATAAAATGTAAATATTTCACCAATACATAGGGATAGACAGATATACGTTAATGCAGAAACTAGATATATTGTAACTACACAGGTTTCAGTAAATTCATTTTAATAGCGGAAACACTGATTGCCCCAAATTCATACGCTCAAGATGTGCACAGAATATAACTAACTAACTTGTTTTGAGACAAAATTCGATGGCGTAATAGTCACTTAATATGGAGACCTGTTTGGGAGCGTTCCCCGGAATAATAAGTGGACGCCATGTAAATATTTAAGAAAGTCGACGAGTGGTAAATCTCCGGGACATGGCGGGCTTAGTAGTGAACCTTTACGTTCGGATTGCATGGCAATGAGTACATAAACGTTGGGTAGCACATCAACGGTAATGCTTAGAGTAGAGAGAATGACACTGACATGCAAATCAATGATTTGATTTGATTTGGTTCCTGTTTACACCTCTATGTTTTAGGTGATCACTGAGTAAATTTTGGTAACACTTAATCTATATATTAATACGTGAAACAAAAACTTCGTTCCCCTTTTTTACGAAAATTGCGCGGACGTATGAAATTTCGCACACTTATTTATTAATATAGAAAAGGAGTACAGAATGTTAATTTTTTTTTAAATATACATAAAGATGCATTAAATCAATAAAACAAACATTACACACACTACCATGTATTTGACACACACACATATATACTCTTTTCAATAATTTCAAAAATGGAAGAGAAGCGGCCGAAATCTGTCAATGCCAATCCAAACTCACATTCTATCTTTTTTAATTTTTCATTGCTTAGGATACAATCCGTGCAGCCTTATTAACATTACGGTCGAATTTCGACCACTGGACGACTACTAGTCTGAGTAAATCTGTCACCTGAATTAGGTGAGGCGTCACCTAAAGTTTAGAGGTGCTAATGGGTATTTAGGGTAATATAAACTGTATCATAACCAAAAGTTAAAAGCCATTGAAACCAAATTATCATTACTACGATATCCAAGTGCGGGTTGGTGATCACAAATCCGAACGGATAGAAATATTTTCTATGCTATTCTAAATCTTCGATTATGTCTGTCTCGGTTTGTATATGTCTGTCTATATCTGTATATGTTTGTTTATATCTAGCTATGTCTGTATGTGTCTGCTCTGTCTGATTATGTCTTGTCTATATCTGTCTATATTGGCTAGGTCTACACCTTCTTCGTTTCATAAATCATAGTGTGAAACATAAAAGTAGATTTATAATTGTCATAACTCTTCAACTCTGCGGTTTAATCAGGAAAGTGCTCCATCAAACCCCATTAAAACAACCTACCATCTTAAGAAGCAGCTATTCAAATCTCATCGGAATTGATTAAAGCACCAGGATAGTGGTCCCCGCAGCATCAATACAAGTGGGTCCAGTAAATCTCCGGACGTGTCATAACACTCCACTCTCGTCGCGAGAGCAATCTATGTGAGAAATCGAGCCGCTTCACGGAGGAGCTGGCGATTTGTCCGATTTTTTGTCGCATCGCCTCGTCCGAGACATGCTGGTGGTACAATAGAAGCGATGCGGGGCGATAGTTAAAGCAATACTTATGAAATTCTTATGCAAAAGGGACAAAAACTAATGCCTTGAGAGTATCTGTAGGGAAATTGAAAGTCATGCTGAGAAATACCAAACTGCTGACCTTTTCAAAAAGGTTAAACAAATAACGCGCAAATTCAAATCTACCTCATGGGTGATAGACGACAAGGATGGCAACCCGATTCACGAAATCACTGAGGTCGCGGAAAGATGGAGAGAATATTGCGAGGAGCTTTACTAGGATCAACCACCTCACTCTTGCTTACCAACTGATGTCGTATTAGAAGAGGGACCAGTATTCTCATCTCGGAATTTGAAGAAGCGATCCGAAAGTTGAAAAGTAACAAAGCTCCAGGGCCAGATCTAATCACAGCGGAAGCGTTGAAAGGGTTGGGTCTGAATGGAATAGTCTATTTACATAGCATCTGTAATGAGATATGGCACACCGGACACTGGCCGGCTGACTGGATACACTCCTCCATTCATCCTCTTCACGAAAAGGGTTTGGTACGTAACTGTGATAACTACAGAACAATATCTCTAATATCGCATGCGAGCAAAATTCTACTCTATATCATCAACGCAAGATTGCTATATTTCCTGGACTGACAGATACCACCTAAGCAGGCTGGTTTTTTTAAGGTACTGGAGAGCAAATACTAAACATTCGGCTCGTTGTGGAGAAGTGCTATGAATATAACACACCAGCCTTCATGTGTTTCGTGGACTACCAAAAGGCCTTCGACTGTGTTAAATGGGACAAACTATAGCAAGTGTTGACTGAGGCAGGTGTTTCCTCCCACCTTGTAATGTTGACCCGCAAGCTGTATGTGTTCGAATATGGCACGGTCACTGTAGGAGATGTAACATCCAGCCGATTCAAATTCCACAAGGGCGTTCGACAAAATACACCTTGTTCAGACACTTGTTTTTTCTATTGCTTTGTATGGTGTGATATTGACATGGTATGTCGCTGGTATTCTATAAGACCGTATGAGGACAGCATTAGCCATAGAAATAAATGACTAAAATACAGCAGGTTTTAAACGAACATTAATAGTTGAAGGAAAGGTCATGGAGAAAGTTGTTTTGCAAGAAATAAGGAATAAACCATATTTTATACACCAAAAGTATGTTCTGTACGCAAGATATAAAAATAAATGCAATAAATAACAATAACAACAAAAATACTTTGTGACGGAAATTGGTAACAAAAAAAAGTAATAAAATAATAATAGTAAAATAATACCTATGTCATACGTGATATGAACAAGATGTTTCGACATAATAAGAAAGAGGAAAGGAGTATTCAGAGTATTTCTTTGACACCAAGATTTACCCCAATCTCTTAAAATAAGTAACGTAACTCCCGGTAACTATATTATAGCATCTTGAGTCAAGTCAAGCATGTGCGAAAATGCATAATCATGATTTTTTTAAATCGAAGATTTGGCAAATGTCCCCCCTCTGTGACAGCTCCCCTCCGTGACAGAGTCCAGGTACGAAGACAGTTTGTGGAGCAGGTTGTGCCTTACTAGCAGTCATTACCTTGATAACCCACGTCTCCACACCTCGTTTTGACCCAATGTTATTATCGAAACGCGTGTGCAGGGAGAACAATAATTTTTTTGTGGTGCGACAAAGAAATAAATCACCAAAACTCTTTGTTTGCGACGGAATACTTGCAAAATTAAATCAGGGGCTATGTAACTTATAGCGAATCATCGCTTCGGTCCCACTGGTGTACGTACCCCGACGGGCGCGATTTCTGAGTGCGGCTATAAATTATCCCGAATGGGTTGTGATGCTCAGGGGTTTCTGAGATGTCCGTCGATTGCCTACAGGTAAGTGTCCATCGAGAAGATTCATCTGGAAAAGTGCTTCCTTATTAAACCATTGTTCAATTTTGAAAGCGTTACCACTCGACCACGATACTAGCGTCTTGAAACGAGGCGAGCCGATTTCTATGAGTGGTTGCTTTTATTCTATAACCGTTGAGACAATATCAGTTTTGAGGCATTTTTGGTGCGGGTCCCGACAGACTACGGGTCCGGCTGTCTTGTCAAGGGTACCACAGGAGTTCCGGATCCTAGGCCCCCTGCCGGTTATGCCTTTGCGGGCGTCTCCGGCAGGCCCCGGACATGGGTTGGACTTGTGGTGGCATGTGGTTAGCTGTAGAAGTAGGAATGTTCGTCTGCCTGGTTGAGGTCTGGCCAGGCTTTCATTTCATGCACAGCGAGCGGGTCTTAGTAGCGATCCGGTGGGGACCTGAAGCGAAAAGACCTGCGGGGCACGTGAGTTGCCTTTAGTTGGTTGTGCTGCTTCAACTTCAACATCTCCGGCACTAGTCTGGAGAACTAGTAGAGGTGCCCGCTAGATGCAAAAGCCTCCGGTTCAATCAGCCGCGTAGGACTTTGGAATTGATCAGGTGCCTGGATGAGTACCGAGAAGTGGGTGTGCTTACAACTCCGCCACCAAAGAGGACATTTGGTAGTCGACTTTAGAGTTGACGGCCCGAGCAGTGGTACACTGCGAGTTCTGCTCTCAGTGCAACGAGAAGTGAGCGAGCTTACAGCTCCGGTAACCTATCTGGATATTAGGTAGTGGACTATACGTGTCCACTGGGCAACTAGCTCGAGACACTTTTCTTAAAAGTACCGGATGAAGGATACGTAACCGGCGTGTTCTGATCTGGCGTTATGACCTGACCCAGATGGTCCCTTGTGCTTGCATATGGATGTCTGACACCTAACTTTATAACCGTGAGGTTGGTGGAGGGTGTCAGTATAAACTTTAAAGTAGTCAAGCTGGATGACATCGTTATGAAGGAGGATGACGTCTTTAGGGTCAAGGGCGTAAATATTTTATCTATCTTTCTATCTTGCTATTATTATAGATGCTATAGTACAACGCGCAATGAACTAGATACCACAGTAAGTCACATAAGTCGTAAGCATCATGAAAAAGGTCACCACAGTTGGTTCCTGTTCTAGAGATGGACATCAACGTCACCAAGGTCGGTTCAGAAAGGGTGGCTAGATGACTTGGATGCTAACCAGACCGACTAGCTCGGTGACTCGGGATATATATGTTATGGACCATATTGTGATTAATAGAGCATTATAAAAAATGCCCACGCAGTTTGAATAATGTCTAATATTCTCATATTGGAGCAGTGTGATTGAACGGGCATTATTTATAATGTTTATCACCTTATGTGGCAGAGTAATTAAAACCAGGTTTTGGTCTGGTCGCTAATTAATTGAAATTAATAAGCGCAATGTACTGAGAACGTACAAATAAATTTAAATAAAAAGTATTTGTCGAACATAAATATCTTCGTAAACCCTTGTACCGAGAAAAAGCCTCAAAAAACAACACGGCCAATCTAGGGCGATCGTGTATCATCATCATCATCATCATCAGCTCATTTTATGTCCCCACTGCTGGGGCACGAGCCTTCCCTATGGATGGATAGGGAGAACGGGCCATAAACCACCACGCGGGCCCAGTGCGGATTGGTAGTTGTTAACTACTGCTAATGCAGCCGGGACCAACGGCTTTTAAAGCCTTCCGAAACACGGAGAAGCTAGAGATGATTTATTTTTGAGTACGGAACTCTAAAAATGCTGAAGCTTTTCGTTTTCGTTTATAACAACAAAACATATATTAATTTAAAACCAGTATTATTCATTTATATTAAACTAAATAAAGTTCGGGCTTAATGTTACAACATTATCTTTTTACACATTAATTTATAATTATTTATCAGTTCTATTGTGCTTTAATAAGCCTTCTCCAATAACAATTCATTCAATTTGCGTAGACATAATAATTATGTTGAAGCTTTCTTTCATTTAATGCGATGGTACTTTATTATTACCTGTGGAGCTATAGAAAATACATTCTTGTTTATATACTTATCATTTATTGTAAGGTCTAATGTTGTTTTCTAGCCTCACCACAGGTGAAGAAAGAGTTCCACATTAAATTTGGCGCCCAAACAGGGACAGGAGGAGAGAGGTATTATGTAGGAGTTAACAAAACAAGAACCCTAATATTACAGTTAATATATATCTACTAACCAACATTACAACTAACATTACAAAGGTAGTATACAGAGTATACTATGTTCTGCAGTACAAAATAGGACGAGATACCGGCACTGCCTTGCCTAGGCTTGCGGCAGCCGTGAACGTATTTTATTTACCTTTAACGCCTCGGTAGCCGAGTGGGGAAGAGCTCGGCCTGAAGACCGAGGGTCCTGAGTTCAATTCCCAGGTCGGGCAAAGTGTGTTTCGGGTTTTCTGATGCATAACTCGGGTTTGTGATTCCAGCCTGCATTTGGCCAGAGAGGTGATTAAGCTAATACATAGGTATTAGCTATTAATTATTATTAATACATAGGTATTAGGTATTAGCTTAGCAGTGATAGCACTGTAGCGATGACTTAGTTTCAATAAAGGAGGCATTTGCCCAGCAGTAGCACAGTTATTGGCTATTTACTTACTTAATTAGTTTTATTTGATTATTACGATTAGTCTCGTAAGCTTTCAGAGTGATCCAAAGCGCCTACAAGCTAAAATGAAATATATACTCCATAATATATCTATATTAATATAATAAAGCTGAAGAGTTTGTTTGTTTGAACGCGCTAATCTCAGGAACTACTGGTTCGAATTGAAAAATTCTTTTTTGTGTTGGATAGTCCATTTATCGAGGAAGGCTTTAGGCTATATAAGATCACGCTGCAAACAATAGGAGCGAAGCATCAGTGAAAAATGTTGCAAAAACGGGAACAAGAGCCTAAAAAATTAAAAATGCTGCCGAAAGTCACTATTCCACGCGGACGAAGTCGCGGGCACAGCAATAATTAAATGTGTAGGTACATGTTATGCTAAAAGGTTACGATTAACGATAATGACTAAGAGTAATTAGACTATAAAATCGTTAATGCTGAAAAGACGAAGCATAAAATTATGGAAAGTGTATAATTAATGTCACTTGATAAGTATGCAAAACAAATTAACATTATTCTGAGTGACCAAAGGTCAATTTACATTATACATAATTAAGAAGCTATAGAATTGGAAATTAGTGAGGTCAACTTGTAAAATAAATATACTTTTTTCTGTTTTATCATACTGAAGCAAACGAGCTACCCGCCTACGTCCGATAATCGGTGACCGATTTTGTAGTTTGCGAAAATAAAACGTATGGAAATCTGTGGTGCAACCCACACGTCATACAAAAGGTCGGCCACAAAAGCGGTAACTACTAAAATCTCGAAGACAAAATCGGTTCGATTATCGGTCCTGCAAAAAGTTGGTTGTAGGCGAGAGCCGTTCTGGAAAGCGGCTACCACTGCTTGTAACACTAAGGTGCTTTGCAGACACAGCAACTTTGCGTACCATGTTTCGGCAACAGGCAACTCGCAATCAGCTGTTACCAATTACAACGAAAAAAAGCTTCGCAGACATAGCAACTCTGGTTGCGAGTTTCGATGGTCGACAACAGTTTTCAGTTGCGGCGACTAGAAATTGTTAAATTTGTACTAGTTGTGTCAAGTTGCCAGTTTGTTTAGATTTGCGGTAACCGTAAACCGTTGCTGCAACTAGCAACCTTGAACATAATACTTTTAAAAAGTTAATAGTTTCTTAAACTAAGTTGATAGTTTCTTCAACTAAGTTGGTAGTTTCTTCAACTAAGTTGGTAGTTTCTTCAACTAAGTTGATAATTTCTTCAACTAAGTTGGTAGTTTCTTTAACTAAAGTTGCCTGATCGTAAGCGACCACCGCAGACCATGAACGCGCGACACCAAGGGTTTATTGACCTTTAAGCTTCAATTCTTCAATGCTTTTATGCTCTGTTATTTCCCATGCTGGTCTGTGACTTGAAAATAATGTATCAGCTGTCTAACTTCCCGTGCATGTCCTAAGAGACAAGGGTTAAGGGACAAGGGTTCCAAAATGTCAAAGTCAAAGTCAAAGTCAAATATTCTTTATTCAAATAAACTTTAGAAAAAAGCTTTTGAATCGTCCATAATTTTTTTACCTACTACCCATTCAGGACGTCTATTTTTTAGCTGTGGAGAAGAATGGGCGCAAGAAACTCCACAGCTTCAATTCAATATGTAACGACATTTACAAAATTGTATGCCGTTACGTTACCAAGTTATACAAGTTTAGAAAACCTTAACAATATTTTGGATTAGAAATACCTGTTGGAGTGATTGGAGCATTTTAAACCCATGCTGTTTTGTCTTCAATATAATCAGACACTTATAATAAGCTTTTTAATAAAGCTTTTCTATAATAGCGATTTTAAATTTATTAATATCTAGTTTTTGGATATTACTTGTTTTGTATTATTATTAATGGAACTTGTAAAAACGTACACACAGGCCTCTAAATGAATTATTTACTTTGTGGAGCCTAATATGAGGTACTGCTAGTTTGTTTTTATTTCTAGTATTTACATTGTGATGATTGTGATGCTCGCACATCAGGCGATCGGCTGCAACCTATCACTGATGTTATCTGTTCCACCTCGAAGCCCTACTTTGATGATGCTAAATGTGGCGTTGAGGTCACTAACGGCGATTTTACTCTGGTGATTTCGATGGTCTGTCTACCCCTTTTTGGAGGAAGGTCGTGAGAGTATATATGTATTAAGTACTAGCAACATATCTCATTCTGTCACCGTTGCTTCCAATGTACGGAGGATCGTCATGTGATTATTTTATATTCATACTAGCGGCCCGTCGCGGCTTCGCACTGGTGGACAATTTTTTTTAAATATAGCCTATGTTACTCTGCATTTCGCAAACTCCATCGGGTCTTCTCTTCGCAAATACTGTAGAGCCCTAAGACGAAAGTCTACAACCAGTGCGTCCTACCTGTTATGATATACGGAGCCGAGACGTGGACACTCACGGTACGACTAGTCCACAAATTTAAAGTCACTAAGGGGGCTATGGAGAGAGTTATGCTAGGTGTTACTCTAAGGGATCGAATCCGGAACCAAGTAATTAAGTAAGCCAGAGAACCAAAATTAATGACATAGCTCTTAGAATTAGCAAGCTGAAGTGGCAATGGGCTGGTCATATAAGCCGCAGGACCGATAACCGTTGGGGTACACGTGTTCTAGAGTGGAGACCGCGACTCGGCAGACGTAGTGTAGGACGGCGCTGTGGAGCGACGATATACGCAAAGTGGCTGACAGTGGTTGGATGAGAGAAGATCGGGCTCAGTGGCATGCATTGGGAGAGGCCATGTCCAGCAGTGGACTGATGTGGGCTCACTATGATGATGTTACTCAGCGCTAATGTAGTATTCTAATGGTGAGAGAATTTTTTAAATCGGTGCATTAGTTTTTGAGTTTATTCGTTACAAACATACGAAAATACAGAGCTTTCCTCTTTATAATATTAAGTATCATTTAATAATATACAGTGCCACAAAGGTGTTTCACTGTTGCGATCATTACCAACATATTTATTTATTATATCATTCTGACTCAAACAACAGCGATGCAGAGATGCATACAACCATTTAAAAACGGTTAAATATGTAAATAACCAATAATAGTATAAGCGACAGCTAAAACACGAAAATAGCATAGTGTTATCGAATACAATCCATTAGGTAGGCAAACATTTACATGTTATAAATCAACATATGCTCAATATATGTGTGCGCCAAACGCTATGGCGGATAGAGCGTAAAAATGCTTTGACCCATATATTACAGCACGGGGAGCAGACAGGGTTGTCATTTCTCATTTTTGTCAAGCACTCTGATGTATTGGATCGAAACTCTTTGTATGGAGTTACTCGCGTTTATTTCATTCCATTTTAGCCTTGTGTTTAAATCTTTTTGTTTTATTCAACACAACACAAGCGCTTGGGTCTTTCGTTCATTTGGTTGTACTTGTAGCTATCATTAAGACCAATGGTGGAAACGCAGTTCACTCGAAATCCTTAACTACTCTCCTCTACAAAAGCCTCTTCTCTATACGTCTCTACTCGTCTCCATCCTGAGCAACCTCATACCACTCCAACATAAGTGTTTAATTCGTCCCTTCATCACCGCTTTGGCTTGACGCGTCTCCGTTGTCAGTGAAGATCTTTCACCACCTCTCTGAGCCCACGCAGCTGACGTGTTCAGCCTGATTTAATTTCTTACTGTCGAAACAGACTTAGGTCATATGGTAGAAGTTAGATGTAAGGAAACGCGATATAGATAAATGCGAGTAGATCCGTGAAAGTTGTTTTATTTCAATTAGATGGAAGGACTTATAAAAGTTTTACCAACAACCATAGCTTTTACCCTCCGCCGAGGAGAATAAAGTCCTGGCAATAGCGGTCTTTGTATATCCTGGGTTCGTTTCTGGGTAAGGGAAGTATATTATTGTTGGTAATTTGGTGACAGAGTCGTTCCTAGTTTACTTGTGTGTCAATTTTAGTATACCTGTGTTTCGACAGTGACAAGTAATTTACTAAGTTTCATCTGAGAATTCCGACGAAATGCACTTTAATAGATGAGGCGAAGACAAAGAGTTTCCTCGCTGTCCAAAAAAGTCCTTAAAATCATTATCACGAGAAAGAATTACTAATAATAATAATGTTCAACATCAACCATCCGAATCACTTGTCACACAAAGCTGTCCTCTGTATCAAAGAAAGCTATATTACTAGAAGTAATGAGCCGGCCGACAGCCCTGCGGTTAATAAATCACTCACATTATACCAGGAACTGGTGACGAGGGAAAATGAGACTATCCATTCCGGAACAAACAAAATGTATACGCGACGCGAGCTATGGCCGTCCGTCATAAATAAAGTTAGGGGCATCTTCGAGTATGTCCTCATTCAGAGAGAAGAAATCTTGCATTTCCTGGTAAGTATTCTCGTTACATTCTGTGTCGTACTCTTGTTCTTTATAGACGGTTAAAGTGAAACAGTATGCGGATATTTGTCTTAGATATGAGCTTACCTCTAAAGCATATGTCAGGCCCAAATACTGACCTTACATTATTACTATTTATAAGAATTAATTTCAACTTTGATTGCAATCAACATAGCTCACGATAGTCAAATGTTTCATTGATAAAAGAATCTCCCGAAAAATATTATTAAGCAGAGCAGAACAAACATCAGACAATGATTCGCTAAAAGTTTATATTGAAGTAACAACGTTAAAGAACACTGCAAAGGTTTAAAACTTCAGGTGAAAACAATGTCAAATAAATTCGACTTAATCTGTATCATCCATCATGCAAATGAACTTCATACTCAGATTTTCCCGTATGGACTATAAATTCAGGCTAGAATTCACCTCGCTGCTATAATGCTGGTTAATCAACATCTGTCGGATCATGATAGGGTGGTTTAGACAATTATGGGTTAATGTTACTTCTAAAGCACGGCAGAGTTCAACTTAAAATACCCATACATATTTAAAAAAATATATTATCAAAAAAAAAATTCAAAATCATTATTATTCAGTTTAGGCTACAAATAGCTCTTATGAACGTCATTATGTCATCGGTTCGTAAATCTACTCTGGGCGGGAGACTTAGTACTGCGAAGAACCGGCAAGAAACTCAGCAAGTGTCCAGCTCTTTTCTCCCTTACAGCGTCAAACATAATTATTGGAAAATACCCTATCATAAAAGGAAACTTTCCATCACAAATAAAAACACAAAATATTAAAGACCATCATAAAATGTTAAAAAAAACAATAGAGAAAAAATAATAATATCTAAGTTTGCAAATTTACATCCATTTGCGGACTCGTATTCCGAAAGTTCTTTAACTTGTACGAACTTGAAGACGCTATCCGCTGCATCTATACTCTACTAGATCCGTACAAAGTGTTTCATTTCAATCCAAAGAGTTAAGCAACCAAAATCCTTAAAGAGTTTTTGAGAAAATGGATTGCAGACGCGGTTAGTGAATTCATCTAAATTTCTTTATCTTTAATGTCACAGCTTTATTACAAAGATTTCAAGCTTCCAAGTATGTTTATTTGGTCATCGTGATAAACAGTAGTTTCAGTCCTATAAGTGCTTATGTGCATACAAGGCTATCGGCAATCGTCAGTTATTGGCAGTTAAGAACCGTTGTTTCTATGTTCTAGCGATAAAACCAGATTCAGACTAGGCTAGTGCCGCTAATTCAAGTCTGTCTCAATAAAACAATACTAGGTATCACGTATTTCAAAAGTTAGAGATAAAATAGCATGTTCTTCAGTTGATGAGTAGTCCTAGTAGGACGGACACTCTTCCATCTTCATTTTTATTACCACTTGCCAGCAGGCGAGGAGGCTTTACAAAAATAATACATTTTTTAATGCAGAAGAAGACGCGTGTCTGTCTAGTGTTAAAACGAAGTCACCGATTCCCTATATAAGTGTGTAATATTTATCTTGCCTTTCAACCATCATTATGGGTAAGCAAACATCGGATGGCAATTTACTTCCGAAAAGCACACATTTTTTTGTACGCACATTAATCAAAAGGATTTTCTTTTGATGCGCCCAGCCGAACGGCACCTCCTTTGTGCGTCATTCATCACGTGTCACGTAAGTACCGGTTTCAGTTACAATTTGTCAAACTCACCGTTCGGAAAGCCTCGCCTTTTAATGTAAACTGTCATGTGTGTGTTGAGGAAGAAACTGTCTATACTTTGACAGTGCGTGATTCTGACTACTAAATAAATAATTTTGTGTGGATAAGTACCATTCAAAGTTAAAGTCAGATGAGCTGTCCTGAGATTTGCAATACCCAAATGGTTACTACGATTTTAAGTAACTTTTTTGTCATCATCATCATCATCATCATCTCAGCCAAAAGACGTCCACTGTTGTACAAAGGCCTCCCCCAAAGATCTTCACAACGACCGGTTTTGTGCTGCTCGTATCTAGCGCCTTTATAGCATAGTAAAAGAAAGTGTAATAACATTACAATTCCTTATTCTGTGTTTATAGATTGAGTTTTTTCTGTGAAATATGTCATAACGCTATCAATAGTATGGATAACCCGATAAAACCATAGGAGAAAATATAATTTTACTCAAGTTAGTTAATGGAATTAGGCGGTACTTTGCGAAAATCTATGGCACTCAAAAATGCAATTGAAGTAATTGCATTAAATTCAGCTTTAGTGCAACAATTAGCACTTAGAAATAAAAAAATAAAATTTGCTACATAATTACTTTAATTGCATTTTTGTATAATTTTACTCCTTTTGGACATCAAACTATTGTAATGTGATTTATGTGATTATTTCAGGAGGTTTTTTAAATTATACTTTGTTTTATCCAAATTTCGGAAACAACTAAGCTTGCGTAGAAGTATCCTCGCTAACATTGCACCACCTTTTCCGATCTATGCTCATAGCTCATACCTCAGAATAATAACTAAAGCTATAGACACCGGACTAAAATAGCAACACTCATTCATCAGTTCGTACTATTTTAACTAATGAACCTAAGTGATGTATTGGAAAGAGATCGATTGTCCCTTTTCTTTCGTTATTTCGAAGGTGTCACCAGATTTGTGACGTCATATTTGAGGTAATGTAGTGAGTGACTTTATAAAGGACTTGATCACCGGTTATCTGATGACCGTTTGACATAACAATACAAAAAATAAAAACTAAGTGTCAACCATTTGTCGCACTCCAACCTCCTTTTCTAGTCATAAGATAGAACGGAACTAAACATAGTTGCACGATATTTATTTTAGCC
Organism: Eudonia lacustrata; assembly: GCA_947562085.1. NCBI lineage: Eukaryota > Metazoa > Arthropoda > Insecta > Lepidoptera > Crambidae > Eudonia > Eudonia lacustrata. Next base: position 742,934 of record OX387332.1, read on the forward strand.
ATCCTTCTATAGCTTTAGTTATTGTTCTGAGGCTCATACTTACTGTAAGTTTTCTTAATTATTATAGAATAGTTTGTAAATAGCTCCGCTTCTCCTGATGGTGTTAATAAGCAAAAGCAGAGTCCAGCCAGATGCGAAGACTTATTAGACGTCCTCACCTTCATCATCATCATCATCGTCAGCCTACACACGTCCCCTACTGGACATAGGTCTCTCCTTGTGCACGCCACTCAGCACCATCCGCGGCTACTCTTATCCAGCTCTTGCCAGCCACCTTGCGGAGATCGTTGTTGCAATCGTTGCAAGGGCCAACCCGTAAGTTGATTCTTCACATCTTGTAGAACCATTCGTTGTAGGAAAGAGACAGAAGAGGAGAAGAAGAGAGAGAGAGGATAAAAAAGATTCGTACATAAGTAAGGATGGATGGAGTTTAGTTTCTATTCGATATCTTTGTTACTTCTCATGTACTTTCAGACGTTCCTTCTACTATCCTCGTCTCGTTTCCATACAACTCGTTTCCGTTCATTGTGAAGCCCAGCACACATCCATCAAGCGGATGGTCCCCATCAAAAAAATCATAAATCACATCAGCAACGACAACTTGCGTCGGCGGAACTTCACAACTTTTTAAATCCACCATTTTGTTCCGTAAAGTTGGCAACAACTCGTATTAATCACGCCGCCATCTCTTTCTATTTATTAAAGATGCTAACTTCAGATTTATGATTGCAGATTAGCGTGGCATTAAAGTTGCGACTTGGTACGCTCTGAGATTTTTTATTACGTACGAGATAGACCGAAAGTTGAAGTTTTTCTACCCGAGCGTTCACAGGCATTTTTAAGTACCACCCAAAAAGTGGGGTGTTTTGAGTTTGAAGCAATGTCGGTCTGTATGTCAGCTTTCTGTCTGTATTTGTCTGTGTTTGTCTGTATTTGTCTAAGTTTGTCTATCTTTGGCTGTGTTTTTCTGTGTAAGTGTGTCTGTCTGTCTGTCTGTTGGTTGGTTGGTAGGTATGTGGCTTTATAACTCCTAAACGTATAAACTGATTGTATTGCATGCGTTATTCTTTTCTTATTCAAAAGTAAAGTCTTTATTTATATCTGTCACTCTGTAGCATTTTCGCTCTTAAAAAGGTTAATTGATTTTAATGTGTACCTAGTTGTTTTATCCAAGAGAGCAAGTAATTCTTAAGGGATCGTTATTGGAAAAAAAACATGTTTTTTTATCCAACCTGTAAGTATATGTAATTGAATTACCGTCGGAATAGCCCTCGCTCAAGGTTTTCCTGTAATATTAAATATTCTGGCCTGTGATCGTAAGTAGCTATTTTATTTTGCAATTATGGATTTTATCACCCAGTCTTCTCCGCGATGCTTTTAATATAAAGACGTGACAACATTAGGGATCATTCGCGACGTCAAAACGCGTCTCAGTGACGACCCGATCAAGCAGAGTTGAGGTTTACTCTTTAGAAAGAAAGAAAGAAAAAAAAAACATTTATTGACTCTCACATCACATAATATGATTAAAAATAGAAAAAATAATTAAAAAAAAAGGACATGAAATACAAAAACAGTCTTTAGAGGCGCCCTCGGGTTGCTCCGCTCTCGATCTGATCTGAACGTCTCAGAGAACCTAATAGGGGGCGGGGGCACGTTTGGGTGATGCCATCCCCTCTCAAAAACCGTCTGAGGATGTTTGGATCACACGACTTGAGGAACCCTTTGAGTTTCTCACCGCCAACAAAAGTCCGGTTATGCTATAAAGACGACAGGCGACCAACAGTTATAAATCATCAAAAAAAGTGATCCTAGCTGGCTATTTATTTATAATTACCTAGTTCTAACAATAACTACGCAACGCTTTTGGTAAAAAGATGTGACGACATTAGGGATCATTGACGACGTTATACTCGTAGAGACGTCACAGTCATTCGAGACGTTACCGTTCGGAATGCCGCTAAAAGAGGGAAATGACCGAATCTCTCGTAAGTACATTAAAGAAACTGACGACTATGTTAGAGAGCAATGCTTGTTGACAAGTGATGAGAAGTATCTGACAGGTTTTATATTGCCTAGGTTGAAACAGTTTGGCTGTTTATTCATATGGAAATGTAAGAAGGTGGTGGAGATATTATATTCATTTATTTATTTATTACAACACGGAACAGATTACTGTAAGAAAGTACAATAATATTGGAGGACTTAATATAGTTGGATCGGACTGTGACTCATTATAGGATTGTACTCAATTTACTTCGCATGGTTTTGATTTTGGATCAAGTCATTATTGATAACGCATTGTGTAATAGTAAATAAAATGCTTTAAGCCCGTTTTTAAATCTCTTGCAAACTTTGATATTATTGTTTTTCTAACAAATATTAAAATATGGATTTAAGCTTGAATGCGCTGAATCAGTCCAAAACAATAGAGAATGGCATAACAAGGAGAAGGACTGAGTAATGCCCCGCAGCGGGTAAATACGGCCTGGAAATTATGAAATAATAAAACATAGAAGCCAATTGTAATGAAACTGGCTATGCTTAAGAAAAATACAAAGATGTTCAATAAAACGTTTAACCTCCCTAAGCGTTAAAAGTTTCCTTAAAATTTACTCATAGGTTTGATGTAAATGGAACTCCGCAGTTCGTGTATCGAAATTTATAAAACCTCTATAAGGCTATGAAAGCTTTCTCTTTTCCTAATTGTTTCAACGTATACTACTTATTACAATATCGATATATCAACCAGCCCAGCCCTAACAAGATTACAGCAAGGCTGTTTACCCACCAATTAGAGGTCGCGCCGCAAGCGGACAAACACGCCTATTTATACATATATAAACATATTATATATGTCATAGCAACGGCTCAAATTTTTTGCGGTGCCAGCCGTCGACACTGAACGGTAATGGTAGATTCTCGCCTGAAAAATTTGAGGAAAGTTAAACACTAGCGCCTCGTGACATACAGACATTTGGGTAAATAAGCAAAGACATTGATAGGTTTTTAAATAAAACTTCTTTAAAAAAAGCCAAGACTATACCGTGAGCCCATACTAGCTAGACCAAAAGACCGCCTTCTTAAACGTTGGGTTGATAATTATAAGAAGCCAGGCAGGTCATGACTGGATGGAAAAGGCAGAAGACATAATGCTTTGGAGTGAAACGGGAGAGGCCTATGTTCCTGATGGACCAATTCTTAACTGGGCATATCACCATAGTATCCGAGCATCCAGAGAAAAACTTATGATTTCTGAAGCCGATGTAACCCAGTCCTGAATTTTTTTTAGTGGTAGATATAACGCAAGCGCGTTGAAAAGGACCGCACTTCAAGTTGATCGGGTTATTTTCTTTGATAAATCTGAGCGTCTTAATCAGTGTTCCACTGCTGGGCAAAAGCCTCAATCATTGAATCCAAGTCATTGCTACAGTAACGCTGATTGGCTTAGTCACCACGCTTGCCAATACGGGTTGGTAAACATAAACCCAGGATATGCTTCTTAAAATCCGTAACATACTTTGCCTGACCTGGAAAACTAACCTAGTACTTTCGGATGACAAGCCGAGCGCTTTGCCACTCTGCCATTGGCTTAGCAATAGACATTTAAGGGTTTCACTATGTGTGCCTAAACAAATAGTATAATAGTATTAAAATATCAATAGGCTGCATGCGATTCCATCAGAAGTATATTCGCGTTGAAATCAAACCATAATCTGCTCTTTGGCCGTCGATCGAGGCAATGTGTCCGACCCAAGTTTCCTTCCATTTTTTATTTCGTTCTGTTTTTATTCCCCCTCTCGAATTGTATTCGGTAAGAGTGAATCCGTGTTTAGGACCTTTTCGGTAGCGAGAAAAAATAAAATTTAGAAAAAAGAAAGAAAAAAAACGTATTTTCCAAGCGGTCATTGCGAGGGACATCGGTTCTATAATTTCCTAAAAAAGTTAAGGCGCTTATTCTAATTCGGCGTTTGTTACGCTTTTTAGGGATATCTCATTTTTGTTAGTATCATTCGTGATATTAGTTTTGGCTATGAAATCATTTGTCTTCTCACTTGAAACAAAAGAACACACATCAATAATACATAACAATATAATTCCTGAAATTCCCTGGCATGTAAGAGAAGTGTAATTTTGAGTGAACATAGCGTGCCCCAAATTCATCTATGGAATTGTGATGTTTTTTATGTACTTTATAACTTACTTAACCTGTGGTCTGTGAATACAGACACAATGAATTTTAATTGTTTGTAGGAGGGATCTGGCACTAAGCAGATCAAAGGAAAAGACATCCATCTTCCCTATGCCTCTTTCAATTTAATCAATTATTATAATTGTTTAACTCCTAGCTTTTTCAGCTTTATCTATATGAAAATAAATAGAGAATAACTGTCCCACTGCTGGGCAAAGGCCTCCATTGAAATCAAGTCATCACTACAAAATTGACCGCTGAACTTTAGCTATAACTGAATAAAATCTAGGTAATAAGTTATAATTTAACAATGTCAAAGTCTGCAATGGTTAACTAATAGCCATCAATTTATAGTGAAGTTAATCATAAATCAATGAAACAGAATTAGGTCACAAATAGAAAATGAATACGAGTGAACGTTTAATGGTACGTGGGGAATCACGCGAGCGGACGCATTCGCAACATTCAACATTATGCGGAGAGCTGCAAACAATATTCTGGCACAAAAATAGTGACAAACAACATGGCAATTACTCTTCGGCGAAGATTTCAGCCGGATTTCCACTTGACTGTTTCTTGGATTCTTGACTTACACATTTACAACTTTGCGACTTCAAGTAGCTAAGTGCGAGCCAGAATCGTAGAAAGATGTTCCTTTTTAAATGAAATACCAACCCTATTATTAATAGTATTGGCGTTAAACAGCCGAAAATATTTAGTCAGTTGTCTAATAATTCTTAGTTGCACCCTTAATAGCTTTGCGACTTCAAGTCATGCGGACAGAGAAGCTAAGTCCGAATTAGAAAATTGTAAAAGATTTCTTTCTACCAAAACACTATAGACAATGTTATTATTCTGATGTAAATACTCTAATAAAAAATGCAAACGGCACAAATACGCAAACCTAGGTTGAAATCATTTATTTGTTCCGTTTGCGGTGGAAACAATGGATCCAGGGGGGCCGGAGGCAAAACAGCTTGTTGAACAGTTAAGTGCTCGCCTTATCGAGGCCTCCGGTGACAAGAAGGCTGGCAGCTACCTCTGCCAGCGTATTAGTTTGGCAATCCAAAGGGGCGATATTGCCAGCATTCTTGGGACTGTTCCCATGAGCCCACAGTTGGAGGACATCTTTTATTTATAGGTCTTTATTTTAATGAACTAACTAATTTTCTCTAATATTGAAAATAGTTAATAAATAAAATTTTAAATTATACATTTTTTTCGGATCTACTTGCGTTTATTTTATACATTACTTTTAATTAATGTTTATCCTGACGTAATACAACTTGGTAATGATTCTTCGAAAATGCGGTCAACATCCGAAGTTTTTCAGCCGGTTCTCCACTTGACCGTTTCTTGGATTCTTGGCTTACATTCGCATCTTTGCGACTTCAAGTGATAGGGACAACGGTGAATCTGAATCGTGAAAGGAGGTTCCTCTCAAAAAAAATAATCTAACATTGAAAATAGAATTGGCGTTCAACAGCCGAAGCTTTTCAGCCAGTTGTCAAATAATATAAAAGTTTGCATCCTCCTAAGCCGCGGAACTCCAACAGTTACATACACGACAACAACGTCACACCAAAAATATCTGCCTACAATTTAAAAAAGGGGATGTGGATTTGACATAAATCATCAGAACTTGGATCGTTGGCGGCCACCGAGCCAACTTCTTGCAACTTGGCGTATTAGCTGAATATTTATGTAGCGGTAAAGATGTTAATGTACCGGCTAACGGGAGAGCGGGCGTTTTGGCGAAATACAGATTTAACTGTTGTTATGGGACAATAGCAATCGGTTCTTAAGAAAAACTTTTCTGTCTGCAACACGTAGTGTGATTTATTTTTGTCTTTATAAGTTCCTAGTGAGTGACTGCTATAAAAACATTGTCATAATAAGAAAATTTGCTTCATGTAGGTACTTCACAATTATACATGACACTTTAATAATAAATAGGCATACAAATTCGAAAAGTTAACACAAAATTATATGGAATACTTCATCAATGCTCAAACCAAGCAATTGATGAGTGCGAAATTCCAAAACTGTAGCTTAATGTAACCAAGTAACCGAAAAACAAAAAAATATATTTAAAAATAAAACATAAAGACCAGACCAGTAAAAAGAAGGCGACTATCCTTCCGGATTATAATGTTGAACTTGCAAAATGTTGAATTCCCAAAATGTTGGGTCCCAAACTGTTGAATTCCCAAATGTCAGACTATCAGCTGTAGTATTCTTTCTAAAACACCTCGTTATTAGAAAAGTGTCAGTGTCCCATAGTTTAATAACCCCCTTTTGTGGTAAGGCAGCAAACGTTCCACGGTGTAAGTTTATTTTGTGACAAGGTTAATAACCACTACCAGATCCGTGACGTGACAACGACCAAGGTGCGAGGATTACAGCGGCGCACGTACATTCACAACCATAGCCAATAAACCCTGCACGTTGGAGTATCTCTATAGTGTTTGGAAAGTTTATGGCTTTTTTAATAACTCTTAAATAACGATAAATGCGCAATGGCAATACTTTTTTTTTGGTTTTTAAATTTCTTGCTAGTGTCCTGCTATGATAGGGCATTTTCCAATATTTTTGACGCTGTAAGGGAGAAAAGAGCTGGACACTTGCTGAGTATCTTGCCGGTTCTTCTCAGTACAAGATCTCCCGCCCAGAGTAGACTTACCTACGAACCGAAGGCATAGTGATATTCACAAGAGCTACTTATGGCCTGAACTGAATAAATGATTTTGAATAATAACGTCATGCTTTTGTGCTTGTAATGTGCACGTCTGTCTTATAAATAATTATAATGTAAATTTAAAAAAAGATCATGGTCATCCTCAGCCTTCATTCAGTCCTCCTTCGGACTGCTTCGGGCTTCTCCAAACGCCTCCACTTAATATCAGTCGCCAGCCGCTCTCATCCAGTTGTGACCGGCTAGATGTTTTATATCGTACACCCATCATAGCTTTGGACGGATCCGGCCTCATGTGTTTTGCCACGATCTCCACTCCCGTGTCCTTCTAGGCCATCGGTGGTAATCCATCCTTGCAATATGTCTCGCCCATCACCACTTTCGGGACTCTATCAGGTCTACAACGTAAAAAAATAGTTTGATCTAACTCCAACCTTTGCTGTAAAAGCGATGGTCTATTTAAAACAAAAAGCGCTCACCACCCCTCCGCCAAAGTTATTTCGCTAAACAAAACTAGTTAAATCAACATTTTAAGCGTATGCACAGTGGACCCTTTGCTAAAGTTTTTTACTGCGAACGCGTACTTGCAGCTTGTTTACGTGCTGCTAATAAAGTCGAGCTGGACAGAGGACGGTGGGTATTAATAATGCATACGGGATTGGGGATGTGCACACTGTTATACAGCGTTATAGCTGTGTAGCAGCTGTATAGCTGTTATAAATGCTAGGGTGCTCAACAACAAAATAATTCTACTTACTTCATCACCATCATCATCATCATCATCTCAGCCAAAAGACGTCCACTGCTGGACAAAGGCCTCCCTCCTCCTCCTCTACTTACTTACGTTATGCAAAACAAAACTATAAAAATGAAAATAATAACAGATACAAATCCTTCTGAGTAGGCTATCCGAGATAAAAGTAATATGGTAGCGCAGCCGAACATAGCCGAGCATTTTGGTTCTTCAAACTTATTGTTTAATTATTTCTTAAAAGCCTCTTTGCCATCTTTTTTCAGTTGAAGGCTCACCCAAAAATAAACTGGTGCTAGATTCAGTTTTAAATTTATATCAAATTTATTATTTCCTGACGTCATTAAGTATCTGTGAAGGCACGTATTGCTTTTTTATTGCATATTGTAGATTAATTTGACGGTTTTTGGCTAAGAAGCTGATGCTTTTAGAAATAAAGTTTGAAATGAAATAAATCTTTATTCAAGTAAAATTATTAGATAAGATGTTTTGAATCGGTTCAAAATACTAACAATTTAAAATCATTTATGTATTATTGGAATTCGACTTTAGTGAGCTTATAGAATATAAGTAGCGAATGCATGCAATGCGCTTAGCTTGTCAGTGGACGGCGGACCTCAACGACTCGATCAAAAGTTAAACTGAGTTTTGTGCAACAGCAAAACTATATGCGGAGCGGGGTAGGAATAAAAATGTTGTTGGTTTAATATACTACCATCTACTCTATGTACTGCTATTAAATAATCATATTTTACATTAAAAAAATTTATTTTATTATGCCCTGTTCTGAACGAACCAAAATTAATATTTTAACAATACAACAATAAACATTAAAGCTACTTAAAATCTTTATGTTACTTAAGATGTTACTTTCGATGTAAAGTAATATTATTTCGAAGTCTTGTTATAGCTCTTAGTTCTGTTTTTTTATTTTTTTTTTATTTGTAAAACATGCAATAATTTAATAGCTACTTAATATTATCCAGAGACACTGTTGTAAAAAATATTTTAAAAAAAGAAAAAAACGAGATTCGAACAATTTCAACATTCTGAATCAGGCTATCATGGTGACATATACGACCAGTGCTTTATCCAACACTATCTGCTTACGCGTACGCCATACTGAGCTTTTTTCAATATCATCAACTACATCATCGATATCCTATCTTAATATTTAGTAATGCTTCTTTATAACTTTAATACAACGTTCTGCTGTAAACAAGTGTTATGTTAAACAGCTAATTAGCCATACAAAACATGTACCGCCTGTTACAGCACATTTACAGCTAGGGAATAACTTAAATATAACGAGACACTCGAATTGAGACTCGAGACGCTTTCAAATTTTGCCCCAAAACAATAATGTAATGAGTTTCCCTAACGCAATAAATACTTGAACAGTAAACTTGGTACTTGATTGTATTTCTTTATTATTCTTTTGGTGTCGCATGATTATATTATTGTTGCTGATATGGTGATGGTGTTTTAAATTCACTTTTTTTATTTGGACATTTATCTTGGACATTCATCAATTATGATTAACTATTTTTTTTTTTAATCCTTGGGGGAGGTTTTTGTTTAGCAGTAAACGTCTTTTGGCTGAGATGATGATGATGATGATTATTATTTTTGTTGAAATGTGTTAGATTAGGTATACACGCCTGTAATGAGACTTGTCTGCTCTACTCTCTCTTTGTCCGCCACGTTTAACGAATACAGTTCATTTTGCTCATCATCATCATCTCCAAAAGACGTCCACTGCTGGACAAAGGCCTCCCCCAAAGATCTCCACAACGACCGGTTTTGTGGTGCTCGCATCCAGCGGCTTCTCGCGACCTTCACCAGATCGTCGGTTTATCTTGTTAAAGGTCAGCCCACACTGCGCTTTCCGGTACGCGGTCGCCACTCAAGGACTGTCCTGCAAGCAATGTGCCCTGTCTTGCACATCTCCTTCCTTTATTTAACTTGCCTCTATACTAGCCAATTCTTTTACTGATTAACAAATAAGTTTGCTATAATTTTACTTCGGTGGTTACTTCACAAAACTTCTTCTGCGTTTACCAGCCACTCATCCGACTTTCCAGCCATTTTAAAATAGAAAGGCTAGCTGATGGTCCAACTTCAAGGCCGAAGTCAGCTTGGCTTTACCACTATCTTATCTTAGTCTGCCTCCGTGACAACAATGTTAGTAGCATTGTTGTGTTCTGACAGTTTGAGATAAGATAACTGTTTAAATGAAACAACTTTTACGGATCTACTCGCGTTTATTTTACACATTACTTATTTAATGTTTATCCTGACGTTTCGAACCCTTTGCAGGGTCCGTGGTCACAGGGAGACTGAGGTGTTGGTCATCTCATAATTAGTTGGTAGCTTGCATACCCTCATTTAAATTTAATCAGGTGCGTTCCGTTTTACGCAGAAAGAGCTTACAGTATCTTTTGGTCTGGCAGTATGGTGTCGGGGCTGGGATTTAATATTTTGTATGATGGGATCCCAGGCTGGTGGTAGATTCCAACCATCTTCTCTATTAAAATTAGGATGTTTTTTAATTTCAATAGCCTCGCGTATCATCCTAGGGATGAATCGTTGTTCTTTAACGAGTATTTGTGGTTTATCAAATCTAATGTAATGGTTGGGCCCCTCTAGGGAATGTTCGCATACTGCAGACTTATTTTCGCGCCTATGCTTGACGTCGGCTATATGTTCTTTAACACGGGTTCCTATACTTCTCTTTGTTTGCCCGATGTAAGAGAGCCCACGATGTAGGGAGACTGCCCCCGATGTAGGGAGACTGCTCCCTGTGACCACGGACCCTGCAAAGGGTTCGAAACGTCAGGATAAACATTAAATAAGTAATGTGTAAAATAAACGCGAGTAGATCCGTAAAAGTTGTTTCATTTCAATGTGTAGTGTTCGCGTAAACTTTAGAAAACAATATAAGATAACTGTCTTATCTTTATCAGTTGAAGAGTCCGGGTAATTTAGACCTTCTGATCGTAAGGCCATTCATTCTACATCCTAAAGGAATTAATGTTAATATGATTTGGTAACGGCTAACTTTTGTTTGTAAATGTAGCTACTTCACATGGAATACTGTGAAGTTTATTGCGCTAATGTTTGAACGATTCACAAGCACTTTTGTTAAGTTTATTTGAATAAAACATTTTGACTTTGACTATAACCTAGACCGTAATGATTTAGGTGACTCCTAAGTCTTGTTAGGTGACTGTCAACATATTAAAACTGTCACCTAAAATGGCCTGAAATTACCTTAACGTTAGAGGTCATCGGTAAACATGATAAAGGCCAATCGCTTCTCCATTGTGCAAAGATATAAAAAAACATTTTTAAAATACAAACCATTACACAACCTTCCCATGTGAGTAACGCAGTCCCTCTTGCTGTTGACAACTTAATCATAATAGCAATGGTGGTAGTCAAAGAAGAGAAAGAGACAGCCGTTCCAAAAGAGAAAGAACGTTCCACTATAAAAGTTTAGTTAGAAACCCCCAAAATCACCTTTCTTCCAACAAGCCGAACCGTTCCACCGGATCTTTTGCACGATAAATATCCTTGACATTGGACCTTTTAAAAACTATGGTAATAAAAAAGAAATATTCCCAGTAAGTTGGGCAATAAACTTGTAAGTCTGTAATTGGATGACAATTTATGCCCTTCCGAGTCTTCGGAGTAAATTTGCAAGTTGGGGAGGAATGAGGAGTTTAAAAATTGCACTTCTTACCGAGGAGCTCGATGGCGCAGTGGTTAACGCGCCCGGTCTGCGAGTGTTGAGGTTATGCAACTTTCGCAAAGGCCGGTCACCGGATGGGTGACCAAACATATTTCATCTCGAGATCCTCCGTACTTCGGAAGGCACGTAAAGCCGTTGGTCCCGGCTGCATTAGCAGTCGTTGACAACCTCCAATACGCACTGGGCCCGCATGGTGGTTTATGGCCCGTTCTCCCTATCCATCCATAGGGAAGGCTCGTGCCCCAGCAGTGGGGACATCTAATGAGCCGATGATGATGATGATGATGTCATAATTACAATTTAAAAGGCCTTTTTATGATAAAATAAAAACATTTCTTATCAACATTCAACATTTATTTTGTTGAAAAGACCAAACAATACGTTGTAATAAAGGTTACATTTAATTTAATAATCTTATTTCAGGCATCAAAATCATAATTAATAGATGTTAATTAGGTATAAATGAAACGACGGACCCTTTTTTATGAGGTCAAATGAACGAAATGAATTTTAATTTTGTAGGACAGTAAAAAAGATTTAGGAGCCAGTTGGGCAGTCGCTTTTATAAGGGTGGCTGTTTATTAGCGCACTTGTCTTCAAGTTTTACGTATTAAAATAATTAATAAATTTAATTTTTGAGTTCATTAGTACGAATATTCTTTTTTAGTTAATAAAAAAAAAGTTATGCTAACTTTTAGGCGTTATAAAAACAACAACCTGCCCAGGTTGCATATTATTAAAGAATTAAAGCATAATTAAAAACAAAATAATTAACATAGAAAGCTAGTGAAAGTTAAATTAAAGTGAAATCGTAGCTAGAAAATTCTTAGACTTAACATCAGCTGAGTCAAGCGCTATTCCAACTTGTAATAAAACAAACACATAAAACAAGGACAAACATAAAAATAATAAAAACGCACATTATACACTTTTCGTACTAATAACAAATAATTAGGTTGTTACTACAATTTACAATACATACGTACACCTGCTATTTGTCCTAAGACTTAACGCATCAGAGTTGCCACAAGAAGACAGGGTCTTAAGGGTGAATGTGATTAAAAATAATTTAATATAATGTGAATGTGTAATTAGTCTTTTGTTGCATTGTAAATGTCACCTCAATAATTCAATAATTTAATGATTTGCATGCTATTTTGATAATGGCTAAACATGAGAACATGTAAAACTATCAAGATCTTTATACCATGTTTGACACAATAAGGTGTTTTTATGTTTATGTAACCAGATAATCATTCCTAGAATAGCTATAGTCAAGCATTGTCCCAAATATCAGTCAATACTTTTATTCAATAAATTACCAAATGAGTTGAAACGTTTCGACGCATAATAAGGTTAGTGTACGAGTCAAATTTCAAAGATAAGCTAAAACATACTTGTTGAAGGATTGCTTCTATTCCAGCAATGATTTTTTAAATAGCAGGTAATTTTCCGACTGGTTTTTCTTGGAATAATATGACTATGAAATGTAGGTACTTTGAATTACTGTATACCTAGTTAACAAACAATGTAAATGATGTTATATTTAAGTAAGAAAATGACTCAATTTATCATCTTAATTATTGGACCATTACTTATATTTTATGTTGTATTTTTAATAATAAATGTATGTGTCGACACAATGAACATTGTTAAAAAAAAAAATAAACTTGAAACTTGAACTTGAAAAAACAAAACCAGAGTTTAATACGTAAAACAGTAGTTTCACAATGCCTTAAGGTTCTTTTCGATTTGCATGTAAATTCGTATGCTGCAAACACAAATGCACAGTACAAATACAGTGGCACTTTGTATGATACATTGATCGACATCTTTGCCTTTCATAATCAAAAACCAAGCCGCAACAGATTTTTGACGCGCTTGCTGCAGCTAAGCAATTTTTGTAAAGGCCAGTCATCGGATAGGTGGCCAAAAATGTAACATCTTGAGCTTCTCCGTACTTCGGAGGGCACGTAAAGCCGTTGGTCCCGGCTGCATTTGCAGTCGTTGACAACCTCCAATCCGCACTAGGCGCGCGTGGTGGTTTATGGCTCTTCCTCCATATCCATCCATAGGGAAGGCTAGTGCCTCAGCAGTGGGGACATAAAGAGCTGATGATGATGTCGAACACTGGGTCACCGTGCCAAAAACTGATGCCACTACAATGCTTAAGTAACGTAGTACTAGAGTAATTATTAACGGGATTCTTACCATGTTTATTATATTATGTGAGTATTCGATATTTCGGCATAATTGCATGCACATGATCACGGAACAGAAGCTCGAAGTCGAGCCCGGCAATATTCGGTCAAACCCCAAGAGCTCGAATTCGAGCGCGCTCGCCACGCGACTTAAAGCTTAAATATTGTTTATTTAGAGTCTACTTTTGTATGAAGAAGTTTAGCTATATAGAATAAATTTGCTACACTCAAACCCCCCAACAACTTTATTCTCTGTGCGTTTTCCATTTTTTTTTTTTGCCATTTTGCGAATTACGTCATCGGCGCGGGTGCTGTCATTAGTTTTGTTGAGGTTAATGAAGCAATTGCGGGTGGGTTTTTATTAGATGCGGGTAAGATCATGGTAAGAATCCCGTTAATAATTACTCACAAAACGAACGCAACAAACGCAAGTGACCATTTAAATAACCTAGTAGTATTAAAATGAAACTACTTTTACGGATCTACTCGCTATTATTTTATACATTAGGTTAAATTAATGTTTATCCTGACGTTTCGAACCCTTTGCAGTGGTCCGTCCAAGAGTTACCGTGGTCACAGGGAGGCTGAGGTGTTGATCGCCTCATAATTAGCTGGTAGCTTAGCTATATTTAAAAAAACATTAGTAAAAGCCCAAATTGTAAGAAACTGGGGCCTGAAATAGGTTTCCATAAGAAAATCTCTACCTACAGGTCACCAGACCCCCCCACCCGCAGACGGATTACGGTTTAAGAGCTGTAGGTTGGTACTAATATTATTTATATACAATTTGGAGCTAAACAATTTAACAATGAGCTATCAACAAACAGAAAAAAAATCAATATATAACAAACAAAAAAAAACTATGAACTAACTGAGTTACTGAGTGTGTTTTGTAATGGTTTGTGGGAATGAGTGATTGGGTGTGTCTGTGTGTGTGTGTGTTTGGTGGAGTATACCCTCATTTTAATTTAATTACGTGCGTTCCGTTATACGCAGAAAGAGCTATACAGTATCTATTGGTCTGGCAGTATGGTGTTGGGGCTGGGATTAAATATTTTGTATGATGGGATCCCAAGCTGGTAGTAAATTCCAACCATCTTCTCTATTGCAATTAGGGTGTTTTTTAATTTCAATAGCCTCGCGAATCATCCTAGGGATGAATCGCTGTTCTCTTACGAGTATTTGAGGTTTATCAAATTTGAGGTAATGGTTGGGTCCCTCTAGCTAGGGCATGTCGTATAGTAGTTAATTTTAATGTGTTGTGTTCGCGTAAACTTTAGAAAACAATATGTAGTAGTATTAGTTATTCTGTAATATATCCGCGGACTAAAAGCGGTAAGTAATGAGAGCACTGCCATTGGCGATATCCGACCAAATTCCGAGGAACCGCTTGGCGACTGGCCAGCCGACGCATTGCTGTAGCGCGCCAGCCTATTCATGGCGTTCCTAGTAATTAACTTGTTTGTTCTAGTTGTGGAAGCGTTGCTCCGAAGATTCTACCTTGCCTAAGATTTTAAAGGGCTAGTGCAAGTTTTAATCACCGTTTGACCAAATTTATTTATTTATTTATTTGTCTTCGGAAGACCAACAGCACGCGAAACATACATACATTCAGATATAGGTAACAGATGGCCAATAACAGGTCTCCACGTTTAAAAACAGATAATTAACAAGGCTTTTGTGGACAATAGAACATAAAATAATTAAAAAATATTAAAAAACAAAATAAAAACTAATAGGTGGGATATAAAGTTCACTTAATCAAATATTTCGAGACCAAATCGGAGACGTCTTGGAAAAAAGCCAGGTCAAGAGTACCCTAAACCGAAGAGCATGTATGAAGGAAATAATGAAAGTGGACGAAGCGAAACAAGAATGTATGGATCGTAGCAAGTGGAAAAAAGTGGTCTCTGCCTACCCCTACGGGAAAGAGGCGTGATTATATGTATGTATGTATGTAATCAAATATTTACTAAAGAAATCTTGACTTAATAGCCGCCTTGCTGTTGCTTTATTACCGATAACCTAAATTTGAAGGCAATTGCACTCTCATATGTTTTGCAAGTAAAAGTAAGTAAGTAAGTAAGCTCTGAAACCGCTTAGATCACCCAGGCATCCAAACTTCTCGGAGACTCTAGTAGAGGACAAGGAAACCCTCTGAGGATGACACGGACAAGGATCACACGGATTGAGGAACCCTTAAAGTTTTTCCCACAAAACGTCTGGTTATGATGTAAAGACAAAAAGCGGCAAAAGTAAAAAAAAAAATTCGTTGTAAATTAAAATAAAAAGAACAATCAGTTAATTTCAGCCGGAAGCAGTCATCTAACGAGGTGTTATCATTTTTATTATCCAAATCTTACTAAAGCTTTAAAGAAATTGTACGCCACAATTCTTTATAAGTTTAAGTATTTATTATCGTATTACCGCCTAAACATGCGATGCATAACGTAATTACTTAAATTTACCAGAAAAGTGGCGAAACAAGAAAATGCAGAGTGCATTCTAAAACATGGTAAATTTTTCCGTGCTACGAAATTACCAGGTACATTGAAGCCGTACTTTAAAGGATTACTTATTGTCATAAGAGGTAGCGTTTGAGCACTACATACATTTTTTTATTAACTATAATGTTTAAGTTTTATTTTTGCGTGAAACGGAACGCACTTGATTAAATATCAATATATTATTACCTATATATAAAATCTATACTGTTTCATGGGCTGTTTGTTGGTTTTTCATAAATAAATAAAATAAAGTAGTAAAAAAGTATTAAAGTATTTTTAGCTATAATTTTTGTTTTCTTTTTGAGTAAAACGGAACGCACCAAATAAAAAGACGAAAAAAAAGTATGCAAAACACAAATTTATTATGAGACAACCAACACTTTAGTCTCCCTGCAACCACGGACCATGCAAAGGGTTTAAAACGTCATCGTCAGGGTAAAAAGGAATGATTATAATAAAATTAATACAATCTCATCAAATGTGCTACATAAATTGTTTATTTGCAGCACTTTCCTAGCTATTTTTAGTATCTATAGCTGAAGTTTGTGATCAACCAACCCGCATTCGACAAGCTTGATGATTAAGCCAATACCAATCAATTGTAGTATTGATTTCAATGACAGAGGCCTTTGACTCACAATGGAGTTGTAAAGGCTATTTACCTTACTTCATTAATTAAAACGTTGAATGTGTCTCTGAGAGTCAAATACAGGTAACATGTTAAGGGAATGTGTGTTTGTTTGATGGTGTACACTACACTTCAAACGTCAACAAGTAATTTGGAAGTGAACCCGCTAAAGGCTGTTGTTGTGGCACCTCCCTTACTTGTTGCCTGCAAGACGTGTGTCGGCGATGAACCAACACGGGGTTACATCACTAATTCCGGGGTTTAGGTTTAATTGAATTTGCTAAGTGCAAAGAAGTAATTTGCCACAAGTATATAGGTAGTGTAGTTGAACAAAAGTGGTGTAGGTAGTGGAATAGTTTATTTTATTTTATTTAATGATATACGTATTTTACAGAATAAGAATAGGAATACATTAACACAAAATGCTTTTTCTTTATTTAATATCTTTGAACACTTATTCTACATTATAATTTGTTAAGTATTATTAGTTACTAGCTGTCCCGGCAGACCTTGTTCTGCCCTATTTCTCTAAAACAAAGTTACATTTATTTTTTCATGTTAATAGCTGCCCTGACAGATTTCGTTCTGTCAAAAGTTATCGGCCTGTCGCAGTATAATAGAAATAAAATAACACTGAAAGACTTTAGTAATATCTAACGTGATGATATTTTTTTTGTTTGATTACTTGGCGCGTAAATAAATAAATCTGACCTCTAATCAACTAGAAGGCATATAACGCGCCATTGTTTTGTTTTGATTGACGTCAAATGTTTGACAGCTGGGGACAGAGTGGTTTGTATGGGAAAAGAAAATTGTTGTTTTTACTATTTTCCTCGTATTTTTTTTACATTTTTTCTCTCCATAAGAACCTTCTTCAGATTTCATCAAACACAACAAAAAAGAAATCAGCCAAATCGGTTCAGCCGTTCTCGAGTTTTGCGATTAGCAACACATTTAGCGATTCATTTTTAGGGTTCCGTAGCCAAATGGCAAAAAACGGAACCCTTATGGATTCGTCATCTGTCTGTCTGTCCGTCCGTATGTCACAGCCACTTTTTTCCGAAACTATAAAAACTATATTGTTGAAACTTGGTAAGTATATGTATTCTGTGAACCGCATTAAGATTTTCACACAAAAATAGAAAAAAAACATTTAAAATTTATAACTCAACTTTTTTTTAAAATTTAAATCATACGTGTGGGGTTATCTATGGATAGGTCTTCAAAAATTATATTGAAATTTCTAATATTATTTTTTTCTAAACTGAATAGTTTGCGCGAGAGACACTTCCAAAGTGGTAAAATGTCCCCCCCACCCCTGTAACTTCTAAAATAAGAGAATGATAAAACTAAAAAAAAAATATGATGTACATTACCATGCAAACTTCCACCGAAAATTGGTTTGAACGAGATCTAGTTAGTAGTTTTTTTAATACGTCTTATATCGTAAACCGCAATTTACCTTTCATATCAACTCAAAAATAAAAATAAAAAATTCATAACCATAAATTTTATGTTACTTGCTGCTACGGAACCCTTCATGGGCGAGTCCGACTCACACTTGGCCGGTTTTTATTTATATAAATTAGTACAAGATCATTCGAATTTAAGTAAAAAAAAAAAAATTTACTTATTTATTCGGACTATCATTAATCATCATAATTAATTGTTATAGGTACTAACAATAAATATATCGGATATATTGTATACTCAAAAATGATAAACATGATTAGAATTCCGTTAACAATTAGGTACTCTAACAGATTTCACTTTATTAAATTTCATTCGAACCTCTTACTTTTTTTTAAAGTAACTTTTTTATTATTGTTTCTTACATCGACTTTCACTTCTCTATATAGTTACATTGCCAGACGGCACTCGTTCCGAATCGTACACAATTTTTAATAAGCAAATAGTGGTCTAAAAAAACATATTTCAGCGAAACACATCTCCCCGGGATCCTAACAAATATACAGGACAATGCGAGCCGTTACAAAACGCTGAGCGCGTTTTGTTTAATTGAACGGGACGCTCCCTGGATTCCGGGATTTCACCGGGATTAGTCAATGTCGGCGCTATGTCGCACCACTCGGGCGGATGATAGTTTTTTTAACGAACTCAATATTAAAATATCATGTTTTTAATGATTTTTATTATAGCTAGTGTTTGCTGTATTGTTTTCATTTTATAATTGACATCATAACTTTGTGCGTTGCCGACGTTGTCACTAATTTAATGCAGTTTAGGCCCAAGACACCGTACTCGTAAAACAAGGGTACGACGAACCGGTTCACACGCGCTCTATACCAGCTACAGACATGTACCTGGGCGCTTCTCTCCAACACCACGACCCGGTTAACCCGAGCCGATGTCCGAGTCTTTAGAGGCGCCCTCGGGTTGCTCCGCTTCCCGATCCGATCCGTTCGTTTACACTCGACATTATAAAAAAAACCAAAAACACGCACATACCCGCTCACGACTGACGGACCCCTCGCACCCACTTCGGCGGCAGCTGAGATTAGTCATCATCTCAGCCAAAAGACGTCCACTGCTGGACAAAGGCCTCCCCCAAGGATCTCCACAACGACCGGTTTTGTGCTGCTCGCATCCAGCGACTTCCCGCAACCTTCACCAGATCGTCGGTCCACCTTGTTGGAGGCCTGCCCACACCGCGCTTTCCGTACGCAGTCGCCACTCCAGGACTATCCGGCCATCAGTCCTGCGAGCAATGTGCCCTGCCCACTGCCACTTGAGCTTAGCAACTCTTCGGGCTATGTCGGTTACCTTTGTTCTTCTGCGGATCTCCTCATTTCTGACTCGATCACGCAGAGAAACCCCGAGAGTAGCCCTCTCCATTGCTCTTTGAGTGACCTTGAGCCTTTTTATAAGCCCATAGTGAGCGACCACGTCTCAGTCCCGTATGTCATCACTGGCAACACACACTGGTCAAAGACTTTCGTCTTGAGACACTGTGGTATATCGGACGAGAAGATATTTCGAAGCTTACCGATTAGTATTTGTATATTATTATACAAGCTGCACGATGATAATAGTACCTACCAATGTTAGTGTGAACGCTCCCCACAGTAAGTAGCACTAATTACTCGCAGACATCCTAGTAGTCTTAATACGTCAAAACAATAAAACAAAAAACTAAAAATATAGATTAGAACAAACTACTGAATCTACCACCAGCTCGGCTTTTGAGAGAGCCTTCGACCGAGAAGAGCTGGCAAGAAACTCAGAAGACTTATTTCTTTTTCTCCATCTCTTCAACTAAATCAGATAGGGAGAACAGGCCGTAAACGCGGGCCCAGTGTGGATTGGTGGTTGTTAACTGCCTATGCAGCCGCGACCAACGGCCTTACGTGCCTTCCCAAGCACGAAAGAGCTCGAAATGATTAATTCTTGATCACCCATCCGATGACCGGTCTTTGCGAATGTGGTTTAACCTAAGCAATCGCAGATCAGGCGCGTTAACCACTGCGCCATTGAGCTCCTCTGATCGCAGCACAATTTTACCAATTTTAATAATACATTTTCTCCCTTGTCCACAGACCACGCATCCGCCATAGTAGGCAACACCGCCCGCCTCCGCTGCCGCATTGATGGCAAGTCCTGCGGAGAGATGCACAGCATCAAGTGGTACAAAGCTGACACCAGGGTCTACGTATACTCAGGCTCCAGAGATGCTGCCATCAACCGGCCTGAGGGGGACATGATGGACAGGTAAGCTTAACTTAATCTATGTATACTAATAATATTATAAAGCTGAAGAATTTGTTTGTTTGTTTGGTTGAACGCGCTAAACTCAGGAACTACTGGTTCGAATTGAAAAAATATTTTTGTGTTGAATAGTCCATTTATTGAGGAAGCCTATAGATAGATAGATAGATAGATAGATAAACACTTTATTGCTTACACAAATATACACAAAACAAATAACCGGAAATTTTAAAATAATAGTAGGCAAAGGCGGTCTAATTGCTTAAAGCGATCTCTTCCAGACAACCTTTGTGGCATAGGACAGATTAGGAGACAATGAGAGGTAGTGCACCGGCAACTAGCAAAAATACAACAAAAAAAAAATATATATATATTAATAAAATAGGTAATTTAAGATATATACATAATACCTACTAATATATATTGTTATAATAAACTACATATACCTACATACGATACAGTTGTTGCAGACTAAGACCTAGCTTAAAGAAAAGAATGAAGTTTAATCTTAAATGTAGCGAGTGACTTGGAGTGACGGACATCAGGCGGGAGGTTATTCCAAAGGCTGGCAGCCTTAACTGTAAAAGAATCTCTAAAGTACTCTGAACGAGTCAAGGGATGTTTCAGCAGGTTATCAGCCCCGGACCTAAGCACGCGATTGTGATCCATACCTAGGAATCAGAAACGCTGCTTAAGGTAGGGAGGGGTACGAGGGTCATACAGCACGTTGAACAAAAGCGTAAGAACATGCTCCTCACGTCGCAATCTGATAGAAAGCCATCCCAGTTTAGTCCTAAAATCAGACACATATGAACCTAATGCAAAGATTCTGTAGACGCTGTAGCTTGTCCAGTAGATCCTCATTGAGGTCAATGGCAGAGACGTCAGCGTAGTCCAAGATAGGCAAAAGAAGAGACTGCGCAAGCTCGATCTTGGTCTTCACAGGGAGAAGATAGGTTATATTACATCACGTTATGACTAATAGAACGCAGGTGAAACCGCAAGGCACAGCTAGTACTAATAAATAAAGCTGAATAGTTTGTTATTTTGTTTGAACTCGCTAATCTCGAGAACTACCAGTTGGATTTGAAAAAATATTTTTGTTTTTATAGCTAAATTTTTGTGGAAGGAAGGCTATTTATTATCACGCTATAACTCTTAAAAATGATAGAACTACATGGAGAAAAATGGAGGAGGCCTTCACTCTATAGAGAGGTCCTTATTAATCAAAGAAAATTAATAACTCAAATATTAAGTAAATGAATTCAGACACAATTTTATATGAAATATTTAATTTAATTTAATTTAATTCAATTTTATTTAATTTATTAATACTTAAATTGCATGCTTTATAATTATAATTTTGTTGATGTAAATTTTATTTTATTAAGGAAATAAAAAGGCTTAATATGAAAAATAAAAAAACCCTTAAAAAGTCAGAACAAACGCTAAGCGAAAACAAAGCACTACCGCGTTTGGGCGACGACGCGCGACGCGGTGGGTCAGGGAATAGCTAGCGTAGAATAAGCGAAATAATATATTAGCTGCTTATCTTCCCGTGCATAGATAGAAATCACTACATAGTATAAAACAAAGTCGCTTCCCGCTGTCTGTCTGTCCCTATGTATGTATGTATGCTTAGATCTTTAAGACTGCAACGGATTTTGACGCGGTTTTTTTAATAGATAGAGTGATTCAAGAGGAAGATTTATGTATATGTATAAATACATGCATGATATAGTAGAGAAACACTGATAATGATAATTAAATAGAAATACGATTTGTTTGTTTTGTTGTCATAGAAACTGTCAAAGCGGTACGAAGTCCGCCGGGTCAGCTAGTGTTTAACCAAGCATACTAAACAGTGTTAAATCTACTCATCAACTTTTTACATAGTTCATAAGTGATATCTTTTTAAACGGTTTCATTTAGCTTGCCCTGTTTATTTTTTTGTTTATTATGGTTTTATTCATGTTCCGTGATTACACCAAGAGGTTTACTTTAAATCTTCACTAGATTACGTTACACACTGGTGGTCTGGGGCTTGAAAATAATGAATGTGCATGTCGTAAGAGCCGCAAGGGTTCCAAGATGCTCGCACACCAGGCGATCGGCTGCAACCCAACGCTGATGTCATCTATTCCACCATGACGCTTAATGTGGCGTCGAGGTTACTAACGGCGAGTTAAGGCGACGCATTGGAAATTTAATTTGCGGGGATCTTGATTTTTCCCAACAATTACAAAACATATAAAAATGATATTTGATGACATGATTTTTCATTTAATTGACTTCATTTTGCTAGTTGCGGATACACGATTTGTCAACTTTTATAACAGAGAAAAAATATCAAAGTAACCTCTTTTAAAACAAAGATTAGCATTTTACAGGCAAAGCAGACCGATTTAAGCATCTAAATTTTCTTAGTAGATTAGTCGTAGCACACACCTCAATATGCTAGTTCATTTTTTTTTAAATAATTTGTAGTTTTAATTTGAAGGAAAAAAAACAGTTTTTCTTATAGTACGGGGCGCAAACGCTCCGTATTTGATTAATTGTTTAGCGGTGCGTCGCCCTAACTCAGAATTGGTGATTTTGGCTCTGTCTACTACTTTTTGGGAGATTGTCGCGGTATTATTTATTTATATATGAAGTAAGAGATATCAGTATTGGTATTAGTCGTACACCGGCCTCCAAAAAGGTAAGGTTTTAACCGCGTCTGTGGTCCAGTGGTTAAGACCAACGGTCTCAACCTCGGAGCCCCGGGTATAAAATTAAAAAAAATCAAATATCATCACTTAACATTAGGTGAGATGGAGGCGAAGTGCTTACCCTTAAGATATTAAAAAAAAAACCGGACAAGTGCGAGTCGGACTCGCCCACAGAGGGTTCCGTACAAAATTTAAAAAAAAGGACTGAGTAGGTACGCATAACAGTGCAAACTGTTAGGTACTACATACACCAAGTTATTAGGTACCTACTACCTATACTTATAAAAGAGGGAAAAACTATTTCTGTTTACATTCTTCGTCTTAAATCGAAAACTACACATCATAAAAAATAATTAATAATCTCAAATGAAGTCCTTTCATACGATACCCCACATGACACGGTTAACTTAATTCAAAATTTGGACCCCCGTTCCTTGCTTATAGACCCTGTTTTTTTGTGATTTAATTAAATATGTATAGTAATCAGATTTTTCCCTGTACTTGTAGTATAAGACGATATTACTTGCCAATCTTCATTTCTAGGTCAACGGCAAGTACCCTATGAATTTTGATTCCTTTGAGTGTCGAAATATACGTTTTTTGCAACGTAAACAGCCGTATCTTTTTTGTTCGTTAATTTAGAAGTTTGATTTTTTTACAGCTTTAAGGGACGGCAGACCTGAGTACATGGTTTTAATATCAACTCGATACCTCCACGCATTTTTGAGATAAAGGGTCTTGACAGACAGACATACAGACAGACGGACGGACAACAAAGTGATCCTATAAGGGTTCCGTTTTTTCCTTTTGAGGTACGGAACCCTAAAAAGAGGGACCGACAATTTAATAAAAGTCGCGGGTAGCCACTGGATGTAAGCACAGGACCGATCGTTGTGAAGATCCTTGGGTGAGGCCTTTGTCCAGCAGTGGACGTCTTTTGGCTAAATAATGATGATAATCGTCTACGTACAAGCCGGTTAGATGTTGCTGTAAATGACATGTAGGTATTCATTTAATTTCGTAATATCTACTTTTATATGATTTTGATTTAAATTATTTTTTTCTAATGACCATGGACTAATGAATTATTGTGATTATATTTATAATTATTTTATTTACCTTTTTAATGTATAATGATTTCTATTGTTCTTATAATTATTTTATATTTTTCGTATGCCGATAAGGCAGATCGCAGTGAAACCTTATAATCAATAACAATTAGACCTAATTACTTACCTGTGAATCACGAATAAATGATTTGAAATTAAATAGAAGTACAGCAGTTGTGAAAACGATAAATATGAGTACACTATTTCATACGACTACAAATTATTTTTATAATATAAATTGATAGTAGCTTTAAGTATCGCGTTCAGAGAATACATTGTTTTTCATTGTTATTGTGTGTTGTTAGAGGCAATTTCAACTCTAATTACATAGTGGACCGTTCATAAGTAGCAGCAATTGCCTTGGCCTACATTAAAATTTCTTGGTGGATCGAAGTTAAATTATCAGCATTAAGTATAATATTATCTATTGAGCTTTTTACATACTCTGCAATGGTCAAAATATGAATACACTCAAAAAAGTTTTTTTTAATGGCTTACTTAATATTTAAAAAATAATTCTGTCCTATATACTGTTCCACTGTTAGACAACGTCCTCCGTCTTTGAAATCTAGTCATTTCTACAATTGATAATTTGATAAATCAAATAAAATCAAAATATTTATTCAGTTTCAAATTAAAGTCATCATCATCACCATCAGCTCATTTTATGTCTCCACTGCTTGGGCACGAGCCTTCCCTATGGATGGATAGGGAGAACAGGCCATAAACCATCACGCGGGCCCAGTACGGATTGGTGGTTGTTAACGACTGCTAATGCAGCCGGGACCAACGGCTTTACGTGCCTTCTAGCACGGAGGAGCTTGAGATGATACATTTTTGGTCACCCATCCGATGACCGGCCTTTGCGGAAGTTGCTTAAGAGCGTTTACGCCGCTTACTAGCGCCACTAATGAAAAAAAAAACATATCTAGTTATTAGAGATAGAAACCATAACATGTGAGGTGTTCATTAGGTGACGTAAAAATGCTAAATTACTTCATTCAAATAGTTTGTTGAGCATAATTTGATTTTCTATCTCTAATTACTAGATATGTTTTTTTTTTCATTGGCGGCGCTAGTGTGCGGCGTAAACGCTCTTAACCTCAGCACTCTCAGACCGGGCGCGTTAACCATTGCGCCATCGAGCTCCTTAAAAAAAAATATCCTAGAAATTAAAGTAATAAACCAAAATAAAATAAAAAATAAAAAATGTGTTGGCTTAATCACCACGCTTGCCAAGATGGAAGCTCTGAGCACTTATCCACTCGACTACAGAGGCTTACCCAAAAATACCTAATCTCTTTCCTTTAGACCAAAGTTTAATAATTATCTAGCTTCAGATAACATAATTTTGATAATAAGTTGTAACGTGACGTTGTTCAAAGTAGCTGCAGCTAGCCGATTACGATTGTTCAAGTTAAGCAACTTTCGCAATGGCGAATCGCTGAGTCGGTGACCAAATCCCAAACGTAAAAAAGTATTGACACGTAATTGTTCGTAAGTATCACTTCCTTTTTCTTGACGAAGTGACGTCATAAATTACAACGCTGTTATTACGTCACACATTAACATGATAACATCGCGGCAGCCATTTTGTCAGTATATTTTATAGTCGGGCGCTTCACGGTAAAGCTTCAAAGCGGTAATTGAAGTATATTGCAAGTTCATCATTCGTATTAGGATGTAATCATGGGTCTATATTCATATAGGTCCCGACCTCGATTCCCCGAGTTAGGTTGTAATTGACTTGGTAGGAGGTAAAGCATGTTTGTACATTAGTAGGAAGCTTACATTCTTGAGAAACTGGAGCTTGAAATAGGTGTCTAAAGAGAAACCTGCACCTATACCTTCAGGTCATCAGCCTGGGGGGCTGATGACCTTAGGCTACTCCGTCTTAAGCCCGATTTACACTTCAATAGCGAGATAAGTTGTTGTTGTCGTTGGAACAACAAAAGCGAGTTAAGTAAGTAAGTGGCTTATTAAGTTGATTTGAATAGATCGTGATCCTATTTTTCGGCTAGACCAGTGCGAAGTAGGCCCCTCCTTCGCGTCTCCCGCACCCCGCCAACTTAACTGGCGGGCATGTAGACGAGCGAGTTTAGTACAGTGCATACATTTTTCTTCTTGTTGGAACGGCAACCCATGGTAACTCACTCGCCTACGTTTGGACGCTACTTACAAATTGCTACTTGTTACTTAACTGACTTTTTTAACTCGCTACTGTACTAATACTTATTTAATTCCAATTATTAAACAATTCTCGATGCAATAATATAACTAATTAAGAGAAATTTTAAAAAATATAGAAATATACACAAATTTTTTACAAATAAAAAAGGGACTCCAAATCGCTGCCAAGCGGAAGAGTGCCCAAGACGCTGGCGGCGTTGCCTCTTTGGATGACCAAACTTAGGCGTTGGCTAAATTACGCGCCAGCTCGAGGGTCACCAGTGGTCTCTATAAGGCGAGCGGAAATTTCTTGATAAAGTTTTCGAGCTGCCGGTCCCCATGGTCCCAAAGTTTCAACCCCAAACGGCGCAAATAAGTAACTAAGGCTTAGAGAACTATATTTGCACCGTTTGAGGTCCTCAGCCGCTGAAGCTGCCGCGCCAGCACTAACCGAGGTTGCCCTAATGTGGGATAGAGCCAGGGTGTCCACGCACGTCGCATCCCACACCAGGGATCGACCCTGCGACCAGGCAACGAGCGTCATTCCATCGGGCCTCTTTCCATCGTCACGAGCCAGCGCATTAGGTTCCAATACAGCTAGTACATTGACGGTAAAAAGAGCACAGCGAATGACGTCGTTTAGATTCGCATGTCGCGACAGTCGACCAGCGCTTTGCAGGCAAGAAAGACCGTGGTGCCCAAAAATTTCCACTCCAGTCCCGCAAAGGCAACGATGAGGTTCATTTGTTTTAATGCCCAGGCGTAAGCAAACTGACAAACTGAGTGTAGAGCCGGTGAGAAGGGTGCCTGTGTTGGGTGAAGGTATGGCGTGTAGCCAAAAGCCCGCCTCCCTCTCCGAAATGGCAAGAAGACAAGCTAGTTCTATTTATTTAATATTTATTTATTTATTAAGGACACAACCCGCTATACACTACTTTAAAGTTTATACTGACACCCCCTACCAACCTTGCGGTTACAAAGTAGGTGTCAGAATAACCTTGCGCAAGCACAAGGGACCATCTACGTCAGGTCATAACGCCAGATCAGAATTAAGGACAGTCAGCAAAAACTTGTACTAACACAAAAACCTATGTAACATACAATAACATCTTACATGCTAAGTACAGCCTTCTATTATTGACCGCCACGGCATGCAAATGTGGAGAGTTTGTGTAAATCTTAAAAGAGGAAAAACTACATAAATTTTGTAATAACAAACATAACAATATAAATTAGAGCAAAAAAATACAACTCATTTCAAATGCTAGTAAGAATTATGTAGGGTTTACGTAGCTTTCGGATATCAGTTTTCTAAATTTGTGGACACCTTGATGAAATATGTCAATGTCAGCGTTGGATCGTGACAAAATATTATAATGTCGCTGTAGCCTATTAAGTGTTGAATGGTGACCCAAGTTACTCTTAGAGAGCTGCTCCGAAAATAGATTAAATCTACTGATGCGTGGCAATTTTTTTGGTGCGTTAATATTGAATTGTTCTGTATCATTAACAGCGCTCTAGAGAGAGTACAGAGGTACTAATTGAAGTATAAATCGGTCTTTACGATCCGTGGATAAGTGGGACTGTCCCTTTCTCCCGTCCGATTACAATGAGGGAGGAGGTGAGGTCTACTCCCTAAAAATCTAGTACATCGACCTATCCAAATATCTTCAATAAATATTCAGCCATATGCCATATACATACAGTTCAAAGTCTATTGTGCAGGCGTGTGTACCGTCCCATCTCTGCCAAGAGGATGGCTCGTCACCATAACGGCAAACATCCAGTTCTTGTGGTGGAATCAACTCGTGTAGTTCCATCGCACACTTCCTGAAGTGTATTCGATAAAATGCCAAAAGGTTTGCATCTTTGCGTCGATGTTCAACGCTCTGCAGCTTGGATTCGCAAATGAGCTTCTTGGTGCACTTCTCATCATCTTCTCAGCTCATTTTATGTCCCCACTGCTGCAGCACGAGCCTTCACTATGGATGGATAGGGAGAACGGGCCGTAAATCACCACGCGGGCCCAGTGCGGTGCGGTGGTTGTAAGCGACTGTGAGTGCAGCCGAGACCAACGGCTTTACGTGCCTTCCGAAGCACGGAGGAAAATCACATTCAAAGTAACCTAAACAAAAGACGGATAGGTTATTGAAACGATCCTATCCGTCTTTTGTTTAGGTTATGAACCTCAGATAAGTACGTACACAATAAATTCGTCACAACAACCATTGTAAACGGTAAATACGCATCTTGGAAATATGTAACGTGTAATGTAACATCGCCCCCATTGTCCGGGGTCCGCTGTGCCCCCTTTGTGTCGCGGCGTTCGCAATTTATAGCTTTTGTTCATTTTTATTTGTTATCACCGCCTCGGAACGCGGGCTTTTAAGGGCGACCTTACCGTAGTGTAAGGGAAGTGGTAAGTCGTGACTGTAGAAAAAGTTGTTGTTTAGCTACATAGGCTTGTAACTCTTATCTTCTTTCTGCCCTGGACCCAAACTATCTAATTTTGTAAAAAAAAGTAATAAAAAAATCTTATAATATTGTTTTCTAAAGTTTACGCGAACACTACACATTGAAATGAAACAACTTTTACGGATCTACTCGCGTTTATTTTACACATTACTTATTTAATGTTAATCCTGACGTTTCGAACCCTTTGCAGGGTCCGTGGTCACAGGGAGACTGAGGTGTTGGCTGTCTCATAATTAGGTGGTAGCTTGTATACCCTCATTTAAATTTAATCAGGTGCGTTCCGTTTTACGCAGAAAGAGCTTACAGTATCTTTTAGTCTGGCAGTATGGTGTTGGGGCTGGGATTTAGTAATGTGTAAAATAAACGCGAGTAGATCCGTAAAAGTTGTTTCATTTCAAAATCTTATAATTTTATTCAATAATTTAATTTAACCTAGAATGTTTATATAATTTTTAACGCAAATTTTTTTGCTAACAAATTACAAAAATACAAGTCAGAAAGGTGCGGGTTCAAATCCTGCTCGTGGAAATTTTTTCAACACTTGTGTTTTTGTTAACCTACAATGTTTGTTACTCTTTCAAATGAACGTATCAGCTGCAGCAACGCAACGTCTCGTTTATGCGTAAGAGACATGTTATAAAGGGCTTCGGATTGTTCAGCTTTTTGGTATTGCAAGGTTTGTTTACCCATGCTTGCCTGGGGCTAATGGAGATATGGCTGAAAAGCTGCTTAACTGCCCTTGCATGTCGTAAGAGCCACCTAAGGAGCAAGGGTTTCAAGACACTCGCATAACAGGCAATCGGCTCTGACGTTATCTATTCACCTTGGAACCCTACTATGATTATCCTGAATATGGCGTCGAGTTCCTAATGGAATGGTAGTTACGGTGCGGTATCTTTCATTTACCTCTCAGTTGTTCTATGCCTCTAAGGTTTATCCATGTATACATAAACACAAATGTTGAAGAATTTCCACGAGCAGGATTTGAACCCGCACCCTTCTGACATACCGGGTCAGGTGCTCTCCCAATTGAGCTATCGTGGTTCTAACCAGCCCGCCGAAATTATTTAACACTATTTACTTTTTACTTTGAAAACCAAAAGCGCCCATTCAATGTCAACAACTACCGTCATTAACATCTGATCATAATATTTTTACAAATACTAAAGATACGATACACCACGATAGCTCAATTGGGAGAGCACTTGACCCGGTATGTCAGAAGGGTGCGGGTTCAAATCCTGCTCGTGGAAATTTTTTCAACATTTGTGTTTTTGTAATTTGTTCGCAACAACAATTTGCGTTAAAAATTATATAAACATCCATGTATACATTTTCGTTACTGTATCCTGTGTGTGTGGATGCAATACTGTGTGTAATATATCTATTATATCTATGTAATGACGAGTATACCCAAAATAGGTGACTACGATGCTATGTCTCTATGTCTACCCCTTTTTGTATGTATGTAATTATTGATGATTGAGTACGTTTTTTTAGAATAAAGTGTAATGTTATGATAATGCATAAGTTTTTAATTGTAATTGGTAACTAAATACTTTTTTTTTATTTTGTAAATGTCGTTCATCATCATCATCATCATCATCAGCTCATTTTATGTCCCCACTGCTGGGGCACGAGCCTTCCCTATGAATGGATAGGGAGAACGGGCCATAAAGTGACGCGGGCTCAGTGCGGATAAGTGGTTGTTGACGACTGCTATGAAGCCGGGACCAACGGCTTTACGTGCCTTCCGAAGCACGGAGGAGCTCGAGATGATAAATGTTTGGTCACCCATACGATGACCGGCCTTTGCGAAAGTTGCTTTACCTCAGCACTCGCAGACCAGGCGCGTTAACTAACCACTGCGCCATCGAGCTCCTCAGTTAATGTATAGAGGTAAGCATTATTTGTAATTCCGAGCTCTTTAAAGTTTTTGATTGTAAATGTATTAAATTAAATATTGTATGATTTGGTATCGTCATATATTTTTTTATAAATGTCTTTACTTCTACATAAAACTGTGGAGTTTCTGTTTTACTGCATCAATTCTTTTCCACAGCTAAAAATAGACGTCCTGAATGGGTAGTAGGTAAAAAAATGTTTAGACGATTCAAAAGCACTTTTCTTATTGAAACGTATGAAAACGTAAGTAAACACGACAATAACTTTTGAGAACAACAATTTAATATCTGTTTGGCTTTTACAAGGTGACATCCTTTCTTTTTAAAAAACAATAGAAAACATATAAAAGATAAGTAAATACATTTTATTTTTTATTTTTTTTATTTTATTGTGAAAGAATATAAATAACATAAAAACGTTGGTTGGCAGGTCGGCAACATTTATGTTTATTTGAATAAAATATTTTGACTTGCTTCTTAAACACAGCTTACTATTTTAATTACACTGTGGCTTTACATAAGGCCTTTCAGTATCGTTTCTGCGTTAACATACAATATCAGATATCACCGCATGATGTGGCATCCGACCGACTGGCATGAGGGCTGATAAATGAACTCGTAATTACACGCGTCGTATCTGCAAGCGCACTGTGTTTTCAGCAAAAGTTAATTAGATTAATGTGTTGCATACTTTGGAGTTGCATTTTACATTAATGTTCTTTGTTATATAAACCTGCGTGAGCAATAGTATTGGGAAATCGAGTTATGTCCTACCATGTGGCACACCACACACCACAATATATACCCCAGACGTGACCAGTTGATATAACAAGACGGTACATAATGGAGTTTGTGACTGAATCGGTATGGGAGGAGATATTCAAGCCGCTACTGAAAACGCTGTGACGATTCCTTTAAAAATGGCGGAGTTAAAACACTTTAAAATCTCCGTGGGGTAAAATATACCCCACGAATAAATAAATATTATTTATAATTTATAAATATTAAATATTAATTGCTCGAATTAAGGTTAATAGAGAAAAGGATAGAAAATATTTATTAAATAAGAACAGCATCATTAAGTCCCATCTTCATACTGAAGTTTGGAGATCAGTATACAAAATTTTCTGCGATCCTATATATAGCTTGTACATATATACATTAAAATAAATTATAAATTACGCAGACAATTCATAACATTGAAAAAAACAAAATTAAATAAATAAAAAATATATTAAAATGAGAAGGAAGAATGTGATGTCTATGGGCCTGTTAATGATTATGTGGAAGCTGATTTACGCTTTATTGTTCCAAAGTTGCCTAACTTATAATATCGCAACATGAATGCGCTAGTCGCTGCAACCACAAACTCTATAAAAAAGTCAAAATCGAAAATCTTTGCTAAAAAAGTGGTTGTAAGTAGAGATAGTTGTTCAACTGTCTGTCTGTCAGTCTGTCCATATGTCTGTCTGTTAGTCTGTCAGTCTGTCAGTTCGTTCACCTGTCTAATAATCTGTCTGTTTTTCTGTACATATGACCCTCTGACCGTGCATGAAAACGTTTGTAAAAATCATCACAGAAGAACATTAACGCCCTCAAATCTTTTCCTCAAGTATTTACCATTTTATATGTCACAACCAGTGCCATTCCACTACTTTCCAAGAAACCCCACTGCATACATAGATAATGCAGCCCACGGCGACGCGGGGGCGACGCATTGTTTCCGTTAATTTGAAACACGTGCTCCAGTTGTGGGAAAAAATCCATGCAATTCTAAAGACTTTCGTCTAGACACCTATTAACATATTTATGTCGGAGTGGAGTTATTGGAAAATAACTTTTGAGACTCAAAACTTAAGGTAGGTAAGGGCCGCAAATTCGATTGGTTGATCGAACCAAATAGAATGTTTAATGAGACTACTGTCCGTTGTATCGTTCAGACCGGTGGCAGCTGTGTAATTATGAATGACAGTCTAGTTGTGTTTTAGGAATAATAAATACGTTTTGATTTCCGCCAACGGTCGTTAGCTGCTAAGGGTGTTATTAACATCAAGTGACATGCAATATCCAACGTCTGCGGAAGTAAGGAAAAAATCCACAAAAGGTTTTTAAAGATTCTTCTTAAAAGGACAGGTCAGGACCAATTAGGATGCTCAAGTTGAATGGAAGAAATCGTGGTTCTATCACCAATGACCATAGCTCCTTTAGATTACTAACGAGAACCCATTCCTAACATAGTTTTCTGAATGTCAGGACTATTGAATTTTGAATTATTAATGTATCTAATCATTTAGCACATTATAATTTAACAACTCAAAATGTGGAATGTGCCCATTACCAAAAGGTGGAATGCACTCCCTGCGCACTGACTTCCTTCTTCCTATAACATGGGGTCCTTTAAACGATGTTCCTCAAGCCGTGTGAAACGAATCACCTTCGGAGATTTTCTAGAGGGAACAGCATCACGCACTAGTGCGTGTCCCCGTGCCCTACTAGATTCTCCGAGGGGTTCGAAACGAATCGGATAGGTTTGATGTACAGGTGTCCTTACTACAAAACTGTTGGCATGCTCGTAAATGTTGCATAGAACAATTACATGGCGCATCAAGTAGACGAGTAGCCACTATACCGTTGGTAACAAATACACTAAAGGATCCGTTGATGGGGTGTGTGACGACTCCGGCGCGGTTCCACGGCTGAGCCGAAGCCGCAGGACGTCTGACGAGAATATTAATCATAACTTTAATCAGTTGCGAAGTTAGTTTATTGATTAGTTTGGTATCGCAAGACCGGTTTTATTACTTGCGTGGGCGCTGGCTTTCGTCAGTTCGGGTCTTACTTTAACTGTTTCTTGTTTGACTATTATTTTAATTTCACAGCCAACAAGCAGCCTTTAATTCAACTTATAGTAAAAAAGCAAAGTAAAAGGATGAGCTTATAACTGTCCCACTGCTGGGTAAATGCCTCCATCGTCGAAATCAAGTCATCGCTACAATTGATTGGTAATACAACATAATAATAGTACATGAAGATAATTCTAATATCAATCTTGATCTTTCTAAAACTAATGTGCCTATTTAGCTTCAGTGTAGCAATTAGCACTTGAAATAAAAAGTAAAAATTTACTAAGTATAGCGTTGTGTTATCAAATTTGTGGTATTTCATCTGCAAAGATGAATCTGCATAGCCATCGGTTGCAATTACCGTTGAATAGATGACGCGCTGTGCCGCTATTAGCACTCAACAAGCATTATAAAGCAGTGACAAAATTCAGCGCTTACGTTAGCCTACCCGGTAGCATAGCGGTCAGTGCAGCCGCCCGGATTGCGGAAGACCCAGGTTCGATTCCTGGCTGGGTCAGGTATACCTTACCTACCACATCACTCGAACACCGCGGTGACCGTGTGGCAGAGCGCTCGGCCCGGTACCCGAAGGTCCCGGGTTCAATTCCCAGGACGGGCAAAGTGTGTTTCGAATTTTTCGATGCATAACCCAAATTTGTGATCACCAACCCGCATTTGGCAAGCATGGTGATTAAGCCATCACCCATCAATTCTAGTCATGAGTTGATTGTTTAGGCCTTTACCAGCGGACTGTAGGCTGTTTACTACACACCACTGACTCAAGTACCCCACCGTGTATTGGAAACAAAGCTTCACACCTGCACGAACTTATGACATCCGACACCGCAAAAGGTTCCACACATCGCCGCAATACCTCCGTTGGATACGCCTATTAATATTTCAGCGGTTAAGGCCCCCCCTCTCTTATTATGTCCGTAATTTCAGGATAATATCGCTCTTTGTGCCGATATTTTTAGAATGAAATTACAAGGGCGGCACCGACTAATGGAAGGTTTGCTATGCTTGAGTGTAACTTGGATTGCTTTGTTTCGATCCTTTCACCGGTGGTGGAGGTGTTTTTGTCATTTCGATACGGTTGAAGGGATTTATTTAATTTCGGGTGATGGAAGGATACACCTACAACGTGAAAAATAAAGGTGTGGTACAAATCAAAAGATCCAAAGTGTATCCGATTTAGATATTGTGTGCAGAGTTACTAAGACAAATAATTATCAACTATATTTTTTTTTTAAATGTTTTTGTTTTGTTTATATAATTTTTAACGCAAATTTTGTTGCGAACAAATTACAAAAACATAAATGTTGAAAAAAATTCCACGAGCAGGATTTAAACCTGCACATCGGTGGGCTGGTTAGAACCATGATAGCTCAATTGGGAGAGCACCTGACCCGGTATGTCAGAAGGGTGCAGGTTCAAAATTTTTTTACCATTTGTGTTTTTGTAATTAATTTGTTATGCCATTTTTAATCAAATATGTCTATTGTGACGTCACATCAAAAACAAAATAAATAAGTCACATCCCTTGTGGTTTAGTAACCTCTGTGTACTTACATTTATGATCACTGCTGCTTGCTTATGGGCGCCTGACGCGCATGACTTCAATGTGTAATATAAATATTTAATTTACAAAAATTGCGTGACAAACTAAAGTTAACTAGTGGTCGCCCAGTGATCGAAATTCGACCGTAGTTTTATAAGGGCTGCACGGATGGTATCCTATCAATAAAAAAATAAAAAAGATAGAATGCTAGTTTGGATTGGCATTGACAGATTTCGGCCGCTCCTCTTCCATTTTTGAAATTTTTGAAAAGAGTATTTATGCGTGTGTATCAAATACATGGTAGTGTGTGTAATGTTTGTTTTATTGATTTTATGTATTTTTATGCATAATTTAAAAAAAAAATCTCTATATAAACTATAAGTGTGCGAAATTTCATACTCCTCCGTCCGCGCCATTTTCGTAAAAAAGGGGTACACAGTTTTTGCTTCACGTATTAACATATAGATAATTATATATCAGTAACAGCACATCGTACATATTACATAGTCCTGGAGTGGCGACCGTGTACCGGAAAGCGCAGTGTGGGCAGGCCTCCAACAAGGTGGACCGACGATCTGACGAAGGTCGCGAGAAGCCGCTAGATGCGAGCAGCACAAAACCAGTCGTTGTGGATATCCTTGGGGGAGGCCTTTGTCCAGCATTGGACGTCTTTTGGCTGAAATGTTGATGATGATGATGAACAGCACATCTTTAGATCTTTTAATTTTTACCACACCTTTCTGTGACACGATGTATAGAAGCTCGCTGGCGCAGTGATCCTTAGAATAACCAAGAATTTATCATCTTAACTCCTCCGAGCTTTGGAACGTACGTATAGCAGATGGTCCCGGCTGCATTAGCAGTCGTTAACAACCACCAATCCGCACTTAGTTAGTTTTTTTTTTTGTGGCACGTCAAAATGGCCTCACTTTGCCCGATGGAAAGCAGCCAATGAAGCCGAAGAAGTGAAAGCGTTCATCACAGCGCTACCACGCTATGCCGAACGCTCACACTATGGCAACCTGCATTAATGCTTTTTCACGCCCCGCTTAAATAACCCGGGAGAGAAAGAGGAGGGAAACACGTGTGCGGGAAGCGCATTCCACATACGGGCAGTTCGGCAAAGGAACGATTGTCCAAACTTTTTGGTACGTGTCTTGATGGTCAGCACGGTATGAGGGTGGCTTCTCAGACCTGCACGCGTCGATCTGGAAAGGAATGTAGAGGGAGGAATGAGGTCAAAGAGCTCCTCAAAGCATTCACCGTGGTAAAGGCAGGCGGTAGAAAGCACTAAGGGAAGCAATCTCCCTACGTGGCTGTAACGGCTCTGTTGCGGAAACCCACAACACACACTATGCTACTGTTTAAAATTAGGTTAGATTCGCTTACGACGTACACACACACAAACACAGGTTGCACAATACACTTAATTAGAGTAATACGGCTCCAAATGCCCTTATTACTGCTTAAAATCTATTTAATTATCAACACACGATAACCTATAAACCAGCCATTGTTGCCTTCCCGAGACAAGTGTACCAACAAAGAAAAAAAGAACAATTAGTGATGGGGCCATTATGCCACTAAATAAATTGAATCTCGATAATCGATTCCCAAATCGATCCGTCCATAATACAAATCAAAGTTTTATTTCCAACAAAAATAAATGCCTGTTTATTTGCAACAGGCTCTGTTTGGTGGTTTACGGCCAGTTGTCTATAACCATGCATGGGAGAGGCTCGTGCCCCAGCAGTGGGGATATAAAATAAGGTGATGATAATGATGATATGTTTTATTTCTACATTAAGTAATCATACACTAATTAGCCTTAAAAAGTAATTAATTTCGACTTGTCTCGAACACGTTTTGTTTAGGCATTTATAACAACAAACATCCTCCCATCCCGTAATGCGCGTGTCTTAAAGGCTTATTTAATTAATATGTAAATTCTACCAGCATTCAACTGAGCTCTCAAACGCTAGGATTAGTCGAACCTTTTGTCGGTACTAAGTTTGTGAGAAACTGTGGAACAATAAACAGTGAAAATATTTGAGCTGGAGACAGAAAAGAGACGTTAATAGAATTTTTTTTTTGTTTAAAGAATATTTATTTCTTATCAAAAACCATACAGTCACTTACATAAGAAATTATTAATATAATGTAGGTAGGTCTAACTGTCCAGTAGTTAACAGATGTATTGGGTTCGGGAATCGTCTCTCAAGCCGGTTCGAGTCAATTTGTGTCCTTACATGGAACGGTGAGAATTATTGAGAAATGGACTAGTTTGGGGCAGTTAACCAGCCCGGTCTGCGATTTCTAAAGACCCCATATCATAGGAAGGAGGGAAAACGTGTGCTGGTAGACTATTCCATCTTTTGGAGGTGCAACAAAGTAACGAGTCACCAAATTTGTTTAGCTTAATCTAAAGCTTAATTAAAGCTCCGTGGTGGAATAGTGATAGGTTGCTAGCCGATGGCCAGATGTGCCAGCATTTTGGAACCCTTGTACCTTAGGCGGCTCTTACGATATACAGTGTAGACTTACGAACCTATCGCATAGTGACATTCATAAGAGCTTGATACTTGTAGCTTAAAATTGAATAAATGTCTATAAATTTTGAATTTTTGAATTTTTTGAACTTCACAAAACTTAAGAAAAGTTCTTTTGAATCGTCCGAACATTTTTACCGCAAAGGGCGCAAGAATTCACATTCACTTATTCAGCACATTCTTTTCACGTCACAGACCAACATGGGAAGAAAAAGCTTGCAACACCAAAACGCTTCACAATCCCAATCCCCAAATAACCAACACGTCTATCTGTTACGTTAGAATTTGTAGGTGATCCGTGTCGGGATGGATACAATTAGCTCAGCAAATGGACTCGATTCCGGGTGTTCGCTGCGCTGAATGGCTGGGGCTAAATGTACCAATTATTCGCCGAAATTACCGGTCCGAATGCCGGTGCTGGGAACCGGCAACTCTGCCGCTTGATAAAATTTCAAATGCAAACCGATAGTGCGGATTGGTTACCGCCATTTTGAGCTTTTCAGTGATACACGAGCTCTGTGACTCTGGTTTTATGTGGAGTGCCTAATACCAATATTTGATTACGCGTTTGCGTTTGGGCTGATAGCGATAGAAGATAGATGTGGTGGCCGTTTTGGCAACTTTCATGTGTTTCGAAGTCCTCCGCATTCATGAAAAGCTGATTTGTGTGTGACGGATAGCAACCTACTTTAATAGGGTTTTCGAAGAGTGTGCTACTTGCGAATAATTATGTAAATTACTTTTAAACTCGTCACATTAACCAAGTAGCTTATCGAAAAAGATTTTGAAAAATTTGTTGAGGGAACAAAATTGTTTCGTTGTTATTTTTTTTATTACCAACAAGGTATCTCATTTTTATTTGCATACCTTTTAAGTTATTTAATTTATATCCCCACTGCTGGGGCACGAGCCTCTCCTATGGATGGATAAAGACAACTGGCCGTAAACCACCAAACAAACCTGGTGCAGATTGGTGGTTAACGACTTCTAATGCAGCCGGGACCAACGGCTTTACGTGCCTCTTAAAGCACGGATGAGCTCAAGATGATCTCAAGAATCATCTTGAGATCATCTGGAGCTCCTCCGTGCTTATATATCAATATAGATTATTTAACTGTTCTTAAATAACCTTTGTTGATTTATTGTTGTTTGTTTCCCTGTGTGGTGCCGGGGATAAAGAATTGCACCACCCCATCTCTTCCCGTAGGTGTCGTAAAAGCCGACTAAGGGTCCATTCCAGAGGATGGGCAGCAGTATCTCTCTGAGGTTACCCTCAACCTACTGCGATTGCCAACCCGCCTGCCAAGCGTGGCGATTACGGCAAATACCCCTCATATCCTTGGGGGAGGCCTTTGTCCAGCAGTGGACGTCTTTTGGCTGAGATGATGATGATGATGATGAACTGTTCTTATCAGTCCAGAATTTCATTTATTATTTCATATAGTTACTTGTGTCCAACTATAAAGATTTCTTCAACCTGCCAATTTCCAGGCCTACTACCAAAACCAGAGTTTGCTGAAACAGCACTAATAGCAAACTCCTACTTTGGAACTGCTTGCTAACCGGCGCTCCAATGGCAGTTAACTCAGCTAATTATCGCACCTAATCGGAAGCTCTACCGCAAAGTTATTGTCAGGTCTATTGGTTAATTAAAGATGGCGCCCCGTTATTGTTGCTGCTGTTAATTAATACGAGTAAAGTTCCGAGTTAATTTAGTGTTACAGAGTAAATAGTTTATTGTACTTTAAAGAAAATCAC
Source organism: Eudonia lacustrata (assembly GCA_947562085.1). Lineage (NCBI taxonomy): Eukaryota > Metazoa > Arthropoda > Insecta > Lepidoptera > Crambidae > Eudonia > Eudonia lacustrata. The sequence goes on from OX387332.1 coordinate 782,467, forward strand.
AATCTTTTATTTAGCTTTTTTTCGTTCTAGCTTCGTCGCTGTAACAACAGTGCTACTATTGTGTTGTTATCGCCAGCCAGGCGGGCTTAAAACTAGTACTAAAAGTGAAGTAAAGTAAACAGCTTATAATTGTCCCACTGCTGGGCAAAGGCCTCCATCATTGAAATCAAGTCATCGCTACAATTGACGGGTTATGACTTAATCACCACTCTTGCTAAATGCGGGTTGGTGATCACAAACCCGGGTTATGCATCGAAAAATCCAAAATACATTTTGCCCGACCTGGGAATTGAACCCGGGACCTTCGGGTATCGGGCCGAGGGCTTTGCCACTCGGCTACCGAGGCGTAAAACAAGTACTACTACCAACCAAAATATTATGTAAGTATATGATAATAATAAAAATAATAACATTTATTTATTTTCATTCCACAAAACTACAATAAACAATGTGCTTAACCTTTATCATAAAGGAGGACGGGCAAAAATATATGGAAGCATACCTAGGAACCAATAACAACATGCGATATATCATTGGAAAGATTTTTTAATGTACTTTAATTATTGTTATGGTGGGAAGTCTCAAGCTGCTGTGTAAAAAAGTTAAGACTCAATAAAGCCAAACTCTTTCTCAAAAATATTAAGTGTTTATTTTTATGTTTTTATCAATTTCTTGTTTTTTTTAAAAACAACATTAGCTACTGGTATAACATATAGAAAAAATCACAGAAACCGATAAACAAAGCCAAAGGTCGATAACATAATAATATAGAAAAAATCACAGTCCGATAAACAAAGCCAAAGTATTATTTATTTATTACCGTTAGCAAAACATGAATACCCACTTTTTTTACAAGTGACAGTTCTCTTCAATATGGCTGACTAATTAACTTCAATCGATCTATTGACGATCGATTAATACTTATCGGTTTTAGTTTTCTATCGTATTTGTAATTTTACACTAATATTGATAAAGCTTATTAGACTAGTATTTGTCTGCACAGACTACTTGAGTTTTAGTACCTACTTAAAATGACGTAATGCTTGTTAAACCATTTTATAATGAAATTCTGAAAAAATATATTTTTGTTTAAGTGCCATAACTTTTGCCACACAGTGATTTGGTACTTCATGCCATAACAATAATTAAAGTACACAAAAAATCCTTTCCAATGATATATCGCATGTTGTTATTGGTTCCTAGGCTATAATGACCGTCCTCCTTTAATATTTATGGGAGACTGGAGTCCAAACTAGGCATTGGCCTGCCGGTATTTTAGAACTCCAGGCCTCCGACCCTCGTAATACATAGGTTTTATTTATAAGTACATCATTGCATTTAAATGATACATTTGGAAGAGACTATTTACTACAAAATAAACGAAATATAACTAAAATGTAAAAGTGTTTGTGTGAGAAGGTGTGTGTGTGTATTGTATGTAAAGGTACTTATACCCTATGAGAATCGAACTCGGCACCTCTTAAATGAAACAACCAATCAAACCAAATCCAATAACAATTTGAATTAAATTCTCTCAAATGATTAAAGCTTATTAGACTAGTATTTGTCTGCACAGACTACTTGAGTTTTAGTACCTACTTAAAATGACGTAATGCTTGTTAAACCATGTGTGGTGCCGGGGATAAAGAATTGCACCACCCCATCTCAACCCGTGGGTGTCGTAAAAGGCGACTAAGGGACCATTCCAGAGGATGGGCAGCAGCATCTCTCTGAGGTTACTTTCAACCTACTGCGATCGCCAACCCGCCTGCCAAGCGTGGCGATTATGGCAAATACCCCCCTTATTATCTTGGGGGAGGCCTTTGTCCAGCAGTGGACGTCTTTTGGCTGAGGTGATGATGATGATGAAATGATTAAATTCTCTTTGGTGTCCATGACAAAAGAAACAAATCATTTTGTATTGGAAAATTAAATTGTCGTTTTTAGTATATTTATAGTGTGATTCCCGTGGGAATATCGGGATAAAAACTAGCCTATGTGTTAATCCAGGTTATAAACTATCTGTATGCCGAATTTATTCTAAATCCATCCATCCGTTGCAGCGTGAAGAAGGAAAAAATAAACAGACATACACACAAACTTTCGCATTTATAATATTAGTTCAATATAAGCCTTCACAGGCACTAATTGACGTCAACACTATAAAATCCAAATAATAATAAAACACAATAAAGTAGTTTATATTATACTACTGAATCTAATTACTCACAGACATCCTAGTATGTCTTAATACGTCAAAACAATAAAACAAAAAACCAAAAAAATTGATTAGAACAAACTACTGAATCTACCACCAGCTCGGCTTTTGGGAGAGTCCTCGACCGAGAAGAGCTGGCGAACTCAGGAGGCTTATTTCTTTTTCTCCATCTCTTCAACCAAATCTGAGGAACTATACCCAAAGTTGGGTGAAGTTGGAACAATCTGGCATGCCTCATCTCGACGAACGCAAGCCGAAGTTACAGCGAGGCCAGATAAACTATACGCTGGTTAATTTAAATTTAAATTAGACCTAATACTAAACATAAATATGGCCTGTCGGACCGTAGCAGTTTTAAGCTGAGACTAAGTCACAGGCGAAGGCGTTGGGAATTTTAAACGTATTTATTATTAGCTTCTTTTTTTTTGTAAAGATTTTTATTTTCATTTATTATGGCAACACTATAGATATTTATATTATAAAGACTTCTTGGCGGGAAAGTGAAGAGTCATGTCTGCGGTTTTGTTTTATTTTCTAAAATTTGTGTTATGTCGAATATTAATGTGAAATAATGGTGGATTATTAACCGTTAAGTGTTCGTCAGTGTGCATGAGTGATGAGTGCTGGCAAATGAAACAAAACAGTGCAATGGCACTTTACAAATTCTCTCAAGATGTCGCGTGAGGACTTAGTAAAGCCCCATATCTTTACTGAGATACTCGAGGGGTTGGGGGGTATCATTTCTCACTTCTCATTTCTATTATCATTCATCATCATCCTATAAAGATTTTAATTTTGAGAATCGTATAAATTAAGTTTTCAACTGAAGGACTTAGTATCCATGGTCATGAAAAAATTAAAAAAAATATATATTTTTAACATTGTAACTGTTCACGTGCCGTAAACATGCATTAACGGCGAACGTGCACTCTCAGCAATCACGTAATTGACTTACGGAAGTACGGATACGCAGTCTCAGCACATCACGTGGAGAAGAACTACCGCATTGTCAGCAAATAAATACAGCATCAAACCATTGTCACCCACACATGTTTGTTAATAAATTAATACACACTTATGTAAATAAATTAATATAAAATAGCATGTAAAATTAAAATAAATCACATTAGTAACCAGACTTCAGACGTGTTGTGATTCTGTTACCTACCATCGCCTACGACTCCTCTCACTGCGGCCAAGACACCTTTAGCCGTCAGATATCTGATCAGTCCTGTGAGCCTGCTTGACTGGCAGTGAGAAAATCCATCCTTATACCTTATTCCTTCCACTTTCCGCTTGTTACCTTAGGTCGACTGGTACAAGCATCCTTATTTATTTATATGTGTATTTATAAACTTTATGGGTAGGGCTAGGGCTGTTAGGGCGCTAGGGCTGTTAGGGCACTAGAGTATTAGCCGTTCTTCCCTTTTCAATATATATATGTATAGTGTGCTAGGAGAATAACTATTCCACTATACATTTTGGTCCTTCGAAAAACTGAACCACGCGGTCCCTCTTTTCCCTGTTAGGTATAGGACTAACATTGGACTGACTGACACTCTAGAGAATTGCGTACTGGTGTACTCAACAAGCATCAGTTGCGTAGTGATCTGGGGTACTTTAAGTGCTTAGTGTTCCTGTTGGAAAGTTACTCATACGGTAGCGGATCGGTTGCTGGCCTCCCACAAGCGGGTCTCACCAGCAATTTAGAAGTCGCAAAATCTAGGAATCTAGGGACTTAGGGAAACCAAAAAGACGAAGACAAGAAGAATGGAGATCTCAAACATCAATGACCTTATAAAAAGCCAAGAGGCGGACTATGCAGAATTAAAAAGAATAAGGGATAACATCAAAAAGGATTCAACGACCAGGAAGACTCAAAAATATATTGAAGACCGAAAAGCAAATATTGACAGTGTTTATCAACGGGCGTTACAAAATCACAGACTATTTCAAGAACAAGAAATATTATCGAGTCATAGATACATGACATTGAATTATTTCGACACACAAATAAGAAAAACGTACGACGACGCAATGGACTACTTGAGAAAATGTGAAGACAAGTTAAAAATTGCCGATATACAGATACAGACATGTTCGACTGACGACAAACAAGACAAGGGTGTCAGTTCACCTAAATTATTTATACAAAAATATCGACTTAATCAGCTGGAGATAAAAATATCGACGGCATTGACCGCCATTTCTGAAAATAAACCAGGATGGCATTTACAATCATTATTGACAAATATTGAAAAAATATTTCAAGAAATAGACGAAAATAATATACAGTTACTAATGGACGAAAGAACAGTCACTGACGACTATATAACACAAGACTGGTTTGGACGTGCGCAAAGAATGGCAGATGATGTAATAGAAAGATTACAAGAAAGAATTAGCGAAAGTAAGCAACAGAACAGGGTTTCCTCAACCAATATACCCAGAATTACCATACCGAATTTCACAGGAAGTTTCGAGTCGTGGAATTCATTTTACGACTTATTTAAAAAGATAATTGACGACGACTGTACTATTTCCACAACAGAAAAAATGCAATACCTCAAAACTCACGTTCGAGGCGACGCGGAAAAGCTGATAAAGCATTTGACGATAAACGAGGTGAATTATAAGGCAGCGCTTACATTATTAATAAATCGCTATACGGATGAGCGAGCGATAACACAAAGATTTATTGACAGAATACTGGATCTACAAAAAATTCAATTTCCAAATGCAAAAATGTTACGAGAAATGCATGATTGTATTAATGAAAGTTTAGAAGCATTAAAAAATCAAGGAATCGACTGTTCCTCATGGGGCCCAATTTTATCTCGTATTGTAAGTCGCAAATGGGACCATGACACCAATATGAGATACGAAGACAATATAGAAGAACCGAACAAGTTACAAGATTTTTCAAAAATGATGAAATTTTTAGAAAAGCGATTTAAAAGCTTGGAGGCGAGTAAGGGGTCATCAACCTTTAATACGCGAACACACGCATCAGTCATACGCATAAATCAAGACAACAAAAATCCTATAGAGGGGCAAGAAAAAAAAGGCATGTGTTGGTATTGTCACAAAGAACACAATATTAATCATTGCCTATCATTTAAGTTATTAAACGTGAAAAACGTACGAGAAAAGCAGATGTGCTACAAATGTTTAATGCATGATACGAAAAAAGAATGTGTCAGCTTAAAATATAACAAGTGCGAAATATGTAATAAAGCGCACTCTACATTGTTGCATAAGAACATAAATGAGTATATGTCATCAAAGACTCAAGGTCAGGGTAATGAAAACAAATACGCAATGCCAAGTTCATCGTACGTCCATGCACCTAAAATACAAACAAAAGAAAATCAAGTTAAGAAATGTTCGTCAAATGCGTATACGCAACCTACTGAGAATCGAAAGACCGTACTTTTGGCTACAGCCTTAGTACAAATTACGGCAATTGATGGATCGCCGCAGTTATTAAGAGTTTTATGCGACCAAGGATCTGAGGCATCGATGTGTACTGATGAAGTAGCACAGCTCTTAGGCTATCCCAAACAAAAAATAAGAGCCGAGATAAAAGGTATCGCAGACGAAAAACCTAAGATGTCGAATCATATGATTAACGTCACACTGAAGCCCAGGTTTCCAAGTACATTCAAACTAGAAACGTCATTAATAGTGTTACCACGACTTACCGGGGCATTACCTAAACAAGATTTGCATCCGTTTGAACAAACATCACTGAATAATAAAATTATTGCTGACCCTACTTATTACAAGAAAGGGCCGATTGATATTATCTTAGGTGCGGAAAACTATAGTAAGTTAATGATACAAGGATTTGAGAAAATGGAGGACTGTATTATCGCACAAAATACCGAAATAGGCTGGATACTGTCAGGGTTCTGTAACAATGAAAGTTGTAGCGGGATGAAAGTATTAAGCTTAGTGACAAGAGCCGAAGAAAAAACATTAACACGATTCTGGGAACTAGAAGAAATAATAGACGAAAGACCATTGAAAAACGACGACCAAATATGTGAAAATTATTACGACAAAACAACGCAAAGGAATCCAGACGGAACCTATACAGTTAGACTTCCAATTAAAGACAGTACGCTAGAATATGGAAACACGCGTCAAAAGGCCGTGGCTAGACTCATGCAGTTAGAAAAGAAGTTGGACAAAAATGGTAATTTACGGCTGCAGTATAATGATTTTATGAATGAATATTTATCAATGGGTCATATGCGAAAAGTAAATAAAGCCAATTATTACGAAGGAAAATATTATATTCCTCACCAGCCGGTAATACGAGAAGACGCTTCAACGACAAAATTACGTTGTGTATTCGATGCAAGTAGTAAAGGAAGCACGAATATGAGCCTTAACGATAATATGTATAAGGGTCCTCGTTTACAACAAGACATGGCCACTATATTGTTACGGTGGCGCAAACATAAGTTTGCCTTTATGGCGGACATGGAAAAAATGTATCGGTTTATAAAAGTAAGTGAACATGACCTACCTTACCAAAGAATACTGTGGAGACGGTCCACACAACAAGCAATACAGGAGTATGAACTAACTTAAATTAAAACATTACAAAAACTAGCAATGGATGAGGATCAAAACTACCCCATTGCTAGCAAGGTCACATTACAAGATTTTTATGTAGATGACGTATTGTCAGGGGAGAATGACCTGGAAAAGACAAAAACGCTACAGAACCAACTAATTCAGATGTTACAAGCTGGAGGAAGATTACAATATTCACAATTACCATATGATCAAAAACATCCAATATTATTACTGTACGATCATCACGTGACGTCAATATTAATACACGATGCGCATGTGAAAACCTTACACAGCGGAAATCGGCTTACGCTGTCATACCTACGACAAAGGTATTGGATAATAGGCGGAAAACGAAAAGTAAAGAGTTACATTAATAAATGTGTTAAGTGTATACGAGTTAAAGCAGAGACAGCTAAACAGAAAATGGGAGCACTACCGAAACTACGGGTGACGCAATCATATCCTTTCTCGCATACGGGTTGTGATGTTGCCGGACCGATACAGGTGCGAGCTATGAAAGGTAGAGGCCATAAGTCGTATAAAGGGTATATAGCCGTGTTCATATGCCTTGCTACGAAAGCCATACACTTAGAACTAGTAGGAGACTTAACGACGGAGTCGTTTATTGCAGCGCTTAGACGTTTCATGGCCAGAAGAGGTCACGTATCTCATATGTAAAGCGATAACGCAACAAACTTTGTTGGAGCGGCGAACATGTTGTACAAAGAAATGTTGGAAATAACTCAATCACCAACATTCCACAATACTCTCACGAATATGGGCACTCAATGGCATTTTATACCACCGGCAGCTCCTCATTTCGGAGGAATATGGGAAGCTGGAGTAAAATCCATGAAGCATCACTTGAAAAGGGTAGTAGGAGACAGTACGTTGACGTATGAAGAACTGTCGACATTTTTACATCAAATTGAGGCATGTTTAAATACGAGGCCGTTGTGTGTTCAGACAGATAATATTAATGACAATATAGTATTAACTCCAAGTCACTTTTTGATTGGCCGCGAAGCAGTCGGCGTTCCCGATCCAGTCTCTAACGTCAATACAAATTTAATAAGTTGCTGGAGACATATACAAAAGATGAAAAAAGATTTTTGGATGTGTTGGACTAGAGAATATTTACATCAATTACAACAGCGATATAAGTGGAGAGCGAATGAAGAGAATCTAAAAATAGGTACAGTAGTACTCATTAAAGACGAAAACGTAAGTCCTAGTAAATGGCCGTTAGCAAAGGTCAAAGAAATCCATCCTGGAAGTGATGGTAATAGTAGGGTCGTTACGTTACAAAGAACCAGAGGAATGGATCAGAAGAGGGCTATACACTCCCTTATACCACTACCCATAACTGAAAATATAGAGGCCAATGAGCAGATAACGCCTGCACAAAGTAACATAGCAATTATGAGAGAAAACAGTACAAAAAGGCGTACGAAAAAATCAGTAGGAAAACCGTTCTATTCATTTTTAATGATTATGGTTATGGTTATACAACTATTAGCACAAACAGGGGCTTCATATACAATCACAAAATTAGAACCGGGATTATACATAGAGAAAATAGGCAACTCTACGTTAGACAGAGGGACTTTTAGAATAGAAAAACATTACCAAAGAAGGGAATTAGATCAAAAGGTAGAAGATACAAAAGGGGTATTAAGACAATTTAAACCTCTTTGTGTTGAGGCGAAAACAGTAGATAACGAGATTCACTGTAGTCAGTATTATAATCACTTACAAGAAGAGGCAGAAAAGTGTGAAAGAACAAACGAATATTTAAATGAAATAAATCAGACAAGGAAAAAAAGAGGTTTATTGGGACAGACAATGACGTATTTATTCGGTGTTAATGATGAAGTTTACAAAGACATTGAGTCATTGAGTAAAAACCAACAAAACCTTATTGAAGCAGCAAATCATCAGACAAAATTTATGTTAAAGACCATAGCAGCTGTAAACCAAACAGAAACAAGAGTACGAGAAAAATTTGATAGTTATCAAACGAAATTGAATCAAATAGTATCTTTCTTTAATGACAATAAGGGATGGTATCAATCGGTTAATAAAAACCACATCCAACTACATATGTTACATTCATATCAAATGGCTTATAACTACATATCTGAAATAATTTCTTACTACTCTGGAGATTACTCCAGTAATTATTACAATAAATTTCCATTAGGAAATTTATTTATCAAAGGTTACCATATATAGTGTACTAACACCGAAGAACGTCGCAGATATTATAAAAAAAGCCAACAGCAAGTTACCATCTAATATTAACATAATACAGAATCAGTTATTGGATACGAGACTATCAGAGAACGAAACTCATATTACAGTATACGCGTACTTCCCTATTACAGAAAAAGCTAAATATACCTTATTATATATAACTCCGATTCCAATGAAAGGCCACAATAGATTATATCAGAGTTTGGAGGTTCAACAGTCAGTCATAGGAATAGATTATAATAATGAAAAATATTTTGAACTGACCCATGAAGAATTTAATAATTGTTTACATAAGGGCAATGATTACATTTGTTTTCCTGTTGCGGTGAAGAACATGCAATTAAATAAAAATTGCATTGTTGATTTTATTACTAAGAAAGAAACTAAAACAGACTGCTCTACTAGAACTAACAATGTTACAAATGAAATTATTTGGAAACAAGTACAAATGAGAAACACATGGATATATGTAACAAAACAAAATGAAACTATATCTATTGTGTGTGATGGACAAAGAGAAGAAGTTTCTATTTATGATGTAGGGATTATACATATATCAGAAAATTGTATTATAAAGACTAGTACAACTATGTTAGTTGCTAAAAGAGTTGTTGCCGAGAACGTGGTAGCATCTTACAGTAAAAAAACAGAGTTTAAGTTAAATAATAACATTACTTTAAATAGGTATAATGATATAAAGAAGGAACAAGTTGTAGATAGTTCTAAGGACATATTTAATCACTTAGCTACCGAAAAAGAAACTTTACAAACAACGCTAGACAGCACAGTATGGAGTAGCATACCTGTCCATACATACGTAGCTAGTTTGTCAACGGTAATTATATGTTGTTGTATATTGGTAGTGATATATTGTTTAGGCCCACAGATAAGACAGAAAATACGAAATGCGGTGACAAAACGACGCACGGGTTGAAACATCACCTAGCGACAGCCAAACTGAGAGGCAACAGACCAATACCCAGCCAGCACCTCGAAGCCATACGCCAGTCTACGCACAGCCAGCACCTCAAAGCCAGACGCCAGTCACCACACGGCCAGCACATCGAAGTCAGACGCGGAACTATGCAAAACCAGCTCCATATAAACCCTCATCAGGATCTGCACTGGAACTTTACCAACTAAAATCAGTTCCTGAGAGTTGCCAAAATGTTCACGTGCCGTAAACATGCATTAACGGCGAACGTGCACTCTCAGCAATCACGTAATTGACTTACGGAAGTACGGATACGCAGTCTCAGCACATCACGTGGAGAAGAACTACCGCATTGTCAGCAAATAAATACAGCATCAAACCATTGTCACCCACACATGTTTGTTAATAGATTAATACACACTTATGTAAATAAATTAATATAAAATAGCATGTAAAATTAAAATAAATCACATTAGTAACCAGACTTCAGACGTGTTGTGATTCTGTTACCTACCATCGCCTACGACTCCTCTCACTGCGGCCAAGACACCTTTAGCCGTCAGATATCTGATCAGTCCTGTGAGCCTGCTTGACTGGCAGTGAGAAAATCCATCCTTATACCTTATTCCTTCCACTTTCCGCTTGTTACCTTAGGTCGACTGGTACAAGCATCCTTATTTATTTATATGTGTATTTATTAACTTTATGGGTAGGGCTAGGGCTGTTAGGGCACTAGGGCTGTTAGGGCACTAGAGTATAAGCCGTTCTTCCCTTTCCAATATATATATGTATAGTGTGCTAGGAGAATAACTATTCCACTATACAGTAACTTAGCTTAGCGGTTTTGTTAACAGATCAATGTCCTCTATATACGTGACAATTTTTTAGTTATAGAAAATCTAATACACGTTAATTTATATAAAAATAGTTATTCATACAAATTTTTATTTAAAATGCTTCTATTTAATGTAATTATTAAGGACTTACTCTACCTAGTTTTAAGCAGACACGAAGTCCAGATGCTCCCATAGCCAGTGAAGCAGGATTGTGCCTCACCTTGCCGACCCGCGGGTTGCTTCTTCACATCTCGTTTAAAGGACCCATGTTGTAGAATTCACTTAGGGTCTTTGAGCCAGTTAATTAATAATAAATATTTAAAAATGTAAATTGATAATGTAAAAAAATAAATAAAGGAAATAATAAATAAATAAACTTTCCTACAGACCACTAGACACCAATATCTAGCCCAAGAGAAGCTTCGTTATGAAACTCGTTAAATGGTTACTAGACAACGGATAAACATACTTAAAATACTTAAATACATACTTATTACACATAGAAAACACATAGACTCGAGACAAGTGTATTTAGACTAAGTTTTTATATAGAAAAAAATAAATTTATTCTTTATTAATTAATTAAATATAAATTAATTATTTATTAATTTAGAAAAACAATAATTTCTAAATTGACCCGGCCGGGGATCGAACCCGGGACCTTAGAGATGGCGACACCATGAAAAGCGGTGTACAAACTACTCGACCAAGGAGGTCGTCAAAATTTCTTCAACACCTTTCTAAATTAATGTTAATGGTATTGTAAATAGAAATTGTCAAAAGCACTTATAAAGAAGTAAAAAGACAAGTGCCATCTTTAAATGCTTTCTCATTTCCTCAAGCTTATTTAAATAGAAATAGAATAAAATAAACTTTATTTGGTACACGTCACGCTACATGCGCACATCAGACAACTAAATATTGTTAAATTTTCTTAATAGACTATGAACTTTATAAATTATGGCGTATGGTTAAACATTTATGCGACATTAAAGCTCTCACAGTTAAACAAGCCAAAAAATTAATTTCCTCCCTGTTGTTGTCTATGTCTTACCACCAGACTGAGAACCTGATAAAGAAATAAATGAAAAAAAAAAAAAATAATGAGTTTAATCTAATCTAGCCTACAAATCACATGGACACACACATACACATACGCACACACACGCACACACACGCACACACACGCACACACACGCACACACACACGACCACTCACATGCACACACACGCACACACACGTACACACAAACATACGCAGACACGCCTTCGTGTTTATATTTTTTGTTTATATTTAGAAATAGAAATAGAAAAAATCCTTATTTGGTATAACTACACATACATACGTTTCTATCTGTCGCATAAACTTTAGTGGGTGCCCACGATACGGGGCTCTCCTGGTGTGGGACCCACGAGTTATGCTTCCTGTATTGTTACAATGTTCTTTTGCTTTTGTTTTGTTGTTCCATGTGGTACTTAATTTTGGTGTAACAAATTTTTGAAAAATAAATTATTTGTATTTGTATTTATTTAATTTTACTAGTGTTCGCCCAGTGGTCGAAAATCGGCCGTAACTTTATTAAGGCTGCATGGATTGTATCCTAAGCAATGAAAAATTAAAAAAGAAAGTTTGTATTGGCATTGACAGATTTCAACCGCTCCTCTTCCATTTTTGAAATTTTTGAAAAGAGTTTAAGCGTATGTGTCAAATACATGGTAGTGAGTTGAGTTGTTTTATTGATTCAATGTATTTTTTATGCATAGTTTAAAAAAAATATTAACATTCTGTACTCCTTCTCTATATAAACTATAAGTGTGCGAAATTTCATACTCCTCCATTCGCGCAATGTTCATAAAAAGGGGTACAAAGTTTTTGCTTTACGTATCAATATATAGATTGAGGAGTATTGACAGTTTTAGATATGTAGCGTGTGTACAAAACATCACACATATAAATTCAAGACACAAGAACTTCATTTGGTGGATACTTAAATTTGGTTCTGACTCTAGCATTGAGTGTACAATCACAAGCATTAACATGGTATACACTTTTGACGAGTTTTTTTTTTTTTTTTTTTTTTTGAGTTTTGACTCTTATTCCATTATATTAAGAGTTACATTGTTTACATGTTAAGCGTTAATTTACCTGACTGTAGCAATTGCAACCTATTCTATTCTAAGTGTTCTAAGAGGGAAACCTCTGCAGGTCCCACTAAAAAAAGATAAGATAGAACCATTGTTCAAACCGCTCCTCCCCTTCTTTGAACCACACAGGCTACGTGGCGACTGCGGCTGTCACGTCGTAACATTATCAACGAGTTAGTTAATCTAGTTACGGTTAACTGCGCCTGTAGTCAGACTGCGTGTTTGATAACCGCCAGTTAAATATTTGGACAGTTTAAGCGTTACACTTTATAAGTACATTTCTAGTTTCGATATCTTAAACAAACTTCAAAGGTTTACACACTATATATATTTTAGTTAATTTATTTAACTTTACTTTACTGATATTACTGTAATTATTACTGTAATGATTGTAATCATTACAGTAATTGCCAATACGATGACAAAGTAGTAATTTAAAAAAACATTAATCTTAACTTATAATAAACATTCTTCTTCTCCACAGCTAAAAAAATAGACGTCCGGAATGGGTAGTAGGTAAAAAATTTATGGACGATTCAAAGTAGGTGTTTCTTTAAAATTATTTGAAATTATTTATTATTATTTGAATTATTTGAATAAAAAAATTTGACTTCGATTTTAAAATTTTATTCAAGAAAAAAAATGAAAATAAAATTTTTTTGTTAAAAAAAATAGACATCGAGCTCGATGGCGCAGTGGGTAACGCGCTCAGTCTGCGACTGCTGAAGTTAAGCAACTTTTGCAAAGGCCGGGCATCGGATGGGTGACCAAAAGTTTATCATTTCGAGCTCCTCCGTTGGTTCCGGCTGCATTAGCAGTCGTTACCAACCAACCCGCACTAAACCCGCGTGGTGGCTCGTTCTCCCTATCCGTCCATAGGGAAGGCTTGTGCCCCCAAAAACATCCTGGTGATGATCAGGATATCTAAATAGTAAGGAGAAAATATTAAAGCAAAAAGTTTAATCAACTAATTTGATGCGATTTAAATCTCGCCATAGTATCGATATTTATGAGAGTCAAGAACTTGGGCTCAAACTCGAAAATGCATCGCTCTCAAGTTAGTATTTTTCGTTCAAATTTTCTAGCGAGAGCGTATCAAAAGCTGGAACGTTTGTAAATTTCGAATAAAGGAATGTATCAAATATTTAGAAAATACAGTGAAATAATTAAATTTCTACCCGACCCAGCCAGGAATCGAACCTGGGTCTTCCGCAATCCGGGCAGCTGGCTGACGTGAGCGCTGAATTCTTTTTACTGCTTTTTGATTTTTTCACTGTATTTTATAAATATTTAATTCAGCTTATGTGTAGCAATTAGCACTTAAACATAAAAAGTAAATTCACTGGCATTAAATTAACTTGTAATCTAATTTCACCTATGTTCAGTGCCAGCGAATATGTAGCAAGTAATAAAATTGGCTCATTTAGCGGTTCATTCAGGGCTGATAGTTGGGACCCCATTTATAAGTGTAATTTGCGTTGGCCGAGCGTACGGATTGGCCAATTAATTAATTGATTCAATTTGATGTCGCATTACCTCATAAGCTGACAATTTTAAGCCTTTTAATTGCTGGAACAAATTAGATGTTTCTAGTTAATTTCAATTTAATGAACCTTGTTTAAAAGTCAATAAAGTCTTAAGTTATAAAATTGCGGTACTATCGTCGTCAATTGCCCAAAGTTAAACGTTGTGTATGTTTAGTTATTTGGTTATCCAAAGGGGTAATGTTGCCAGCATTCTTGGGACCGTTCCCGTGAGCCCACAGTTGGAGGACATCTTTTATTTATAGGTCTTTAGTTTTTAATTTTATAATTATTTTTCTCTGTTATTTTTTAAGTTAAATAAAGTAAGTAATGTTTCTTTTTGTTGTGTACATAGTTATTTGGTTTACTTAAACGATTATTAGACTATAACTTGGTCCTTCGAGCCATGATGTTTTTGTAAAAATATCATCACATCCACTACATCGCCAGCTCCTTTAATGTCCCCAGTGCTGGGGCACGAAACTTTCTTTTGGATGGATAGGAAGAACGGGCCATACGCCACAACGCGGGTCCAGGGCGATTGGTAGTTGTTAACGACTGCTTATGCAGTCGGGACCAACGTCTTTTGAAGCACGGAGAAGCTCTTCGGTCACCCATCTGATGTATGGCTTTTGAAAGTTGGATATCTAGCAATCGCGCTATTGAGCTCCTCGATAATACAGGGTGTTTGGAAGGTCGGTGCAAAGCCTTAAGGGGATGTTAGTATGGTCCATCTAGAACATTTTGAGCCACACTTGTCTTAGACCAAGTCTGTTATTATTATTATTTTTTGTTGACCTGCGATTTTAGTGCCAAAAATCCAAAATTTGCTAATTAATTGCTTACGACATTCAGTTTAAGTTAAAATGTCTATTTTTTACAAATTATTTTATTAGTGTAATGTATCCCTAATCGTATCGAAGCATTTTTGTAGCACCATTGTTACCAAAAAATAAAGTTACAGGTGATAAAAAAAGTGATAGAAAGTTTGGAAAAATAATTTTTCGACTTTAAATGTCAATTTAAAAAATAAAGAAAATAGCTGCAGATGTTCAAACACATTTAAGAACATGCTAAGTTAATGTCCTTTCTTTTGAGATATCGTTTACGCAGATATCTTATCATTTCTTGAAATTATGGTGCTGAAACCAGTTAAGAGTGATAATATCGATTTTTAAGATAATTAAAAAAACTTCATTTTTGGTGATTTAACTTTAATTTTCATGTTCAAAATGTCGTCCACCATTACGAATACATGCTCGAGCACGTTTTCTGACTTCAGTCATGCTGATTTTTAGCATCATTTCTTGTTTCGCCCGTTCAAACGCAGAATGGATTCTCTCCAATAAGTCCTCCTTCGTAGAAATTTCCGTCGTGTAGACAAGTTCCTTTGCCCGTCCCCATACAAAAAAATCTACCGGGGTTAAGTCAGGCGATCTTGCGGGCCAAGGAATTGGCCCATCTCTGCCGATCCAGCTCTCTGGAACACAATTATTAAGGTATTCTCGTACAGTTAAGTCCAATGCGCTGGGCATCCATCTTGTTGGAACATGGTTCTCCTGTCAGTATCCAGTATTGGTATTTCCGCTTCATGAAGGAGGGTTGACCAACCCTCCTTTATGAAACGCATTGGACCTTAACAGTACGAGAACACCTCAATAATTGTTTTCCAGAGAGCTGGATCGGCAGAGATGAGCCAATTCCTTGGCCCGCAAGATCGCCTGACTTAACCCTGGTAGATTTTTTTGTATGGGGATGGGCAAAGGAACTTGTCTACACGACGGAAATTTCTACGAAGGAGGACGGACTTATTGGAGAGAATCCATTCTGCGTTTGAACGGATGAAACAAGAAATGATGCTAAAAATCAGTATGAATGAAGTCAGAAAACGTGCTCGAGCATGTATTCGTAACGGTGGATGACATTTTAAACATGAAATTTAAAGTTAGATCACCAAAAATGATGTTTTTTTAATCTTCTTAAAAATCGATATTATCACTCTTAACTGGTTTAAGCACCATAATTTCAAGAAATGGTAAGATATCTGCGTAAATAATATCTCAAAAGAAAGGGCATTAGCCTAGCATGTTCTTTAATGTGTTTGAACATCTGCAGCTATTTTCTTTATTTTTTAAATTGACATTTAAAGTCGAAAAATTATTTTTCCAAACTTTCTATCACTTTTTTTTATCACCTGTAACTTTATTTTTTGGTAACAATGGTGCTACAAAAATGCCTCGATACGATAAGGGACACATTACACTAATAAAATAATTTGTAAAAAATAGACATTTTAACTTAAACTGAATGTTGTTAGCAATTAATTAGCAAATTTTGGATTTTTGGCACTAAAATCGCAGGTCAACAAAAAATAATAATAATAACAGACTTGGTCTAAGACAAGTGTGGCTCAAAATGTTCTAGATGGACCATACTAACATCCCCTTAAGGCTTTGCACCGACCTTCCAAACACCCTGTATAATTCTTGTTAACAAATGCAACCTCACAAACAATTGACTTCCAGTGCCGATGCGAAACTATCCAAATGCGAGTTTGCAGTGTGTGGCGTCGTGCTCAGATTAATTACATGAATGCTCTTCTATTTCACTTTGGCCGTAGTGGTAACATGATAGCACTGCTGTCTTGTTTACCGATACTGCATCGGGTCGATACATTAACAAACGAACATAGTGAACTAGCAACTTAAACTGATATTACCTATAAGTTATTATACCTTTTTGCGAAGATTCATCATTATTACTACTACATTCTTTTTTTTAACTAAAAGATGTTCTAAATAGAGTGCGATCCGATCCGAACCTTTCGGAGAATCTAGTAGGGCACGGGGACACACTAGTGCGTGATGCCGTTCCCTCTAGAAAACCTCCGAAAGTGATTCGTTTCACACGGCTTGAGGAACCCTTTAAGTTTCCCGCCGCCCCCAAAACAGCCCGGAGAAGCTGCAAATGCCGTCTGAGACAATCAGCAATTTCTCTCCAAAAAAAATATCTGTATAGGTAATTGGTAGTTTGTTTGTACAATTCATAAGAAGTTTCTGTTTTAAGTTATTTATTGATTACATAGTGGTTAGACGACACATATTTCAGACCTAAAGGTACCAGGTTCGAGTCCAAGCCGGGCTACATAATCATACTCGACCACCGTTGAGTCCGCCTGGTTAGCTACCATCGAATCTAAATGTAAATAAATAAATATGTCGGAGACTTGGCGCTAGCATCGCTTAGAAACGACAAGTATAGTCTATATTTGGTGTGGTCTGCGCAGCCTATGCTCTATGGTGCGCGAAACGTCAACGTCAGTTGGCTTGGCGCGACAACGAACTGGAGTTTACTGGACACATTTGAACGGGAGCGGTTGGAGAGTACGCACGCGCCGAACTCATTTCGTTTCTAAAATCCATTAGCATCGGGCAACTGTTTCTAAGTTATTTCATTGTGATGTTATAATAACATCAAAGTGACTGTAAGGAATACGACTGCGTTTTTATTTTGAAGACCCAAGATGAACACAGTGTTAACGACGTATAAGAGTTTGCTCGACCGTAGCTGCCTACAAAACCTTGCCGCCGACAAATAAATATTTTTTTATTGGTATAACATGACTTACAATCTAGCGTTAGGCTACTTATTTGATAGTTTAATGCTCATAACATCTAAAGTGTCGACATAACGTCAATGTTTGTTACACTGTTATGTTCCGGCAATTTGTGATACGTTATCCAGTTCCTCAGTTGACGATTTAAGATGAAGTGCGTTACCTTCGGCCTTTCATCACTCAATATCAGGTGAGATAAAGGCTAAATGACATGTAAATAATTAATATAAACTCTAGTGAACACTAAATTGATAGTGATGTGCTCACTTCCAGTGGCTGTTCCGGTTCCACAAAGAGTTCGTGCTGCACCGGTTCATAAATCAGTCGCAAATCCGCCCCAATCTGAGTTCGGCCATTACGCGCCGCCCTCTGACTTTGATTTGTATTTCGCATCGTTTTTCGATTAAACAGAATTGCAGTGTTTTATTTTACGGTCACCGGTTATGTAAATATGTTGTATTTGAAATTCTGCAATAACAAACAGTTCAGGAGTCCCGATTCGCCAGGTTATACATACATTGTTATATTAGAGGAGCTCTATGGCGCAGTGGTTAACGCGCCCGGTCTGCGAGTGCTGAGGTTAAGCAACTTTTGCAAAGGATGGGTGACTAAAAGTTTATCATCTCGAGCTCCTTCGTGCTTCAGAAGGTACGTAAAGCCGTTGGTTCCGGCTGCATTAGCAGTCGTTAACAACTACCGCACTGCACTACCGCGTGGTGGTTTGTGGCTCGTTCTCCTTATGGTGTTTCTACCCATAAAGAAAGCTCGTACCCCAGCACATTGAACATTAAATAAGCTGGTAATGTGGTGATGTGGGATGAAGGTCGTGTTTTCCGTTATGGGATGTTAAAAACACAGCTAAGTGTCGGGTTGTATGATTTGCCTAAAATCCTGCTGTGTCTTAGTTTGAAAGGTAGATAGATAACTAGATAAAATCTTTTTTTGGACACTATAGACACAGACACACATACAATATACAATTGTAAAATAACAACTAATAGTTACACTAAACACAAACATAATTTCATGACACAGTAAACTATAAAAAAATATGACTACTAGGTTTTAGATCTAGTGTTATTACCGGGCAGGCAAACATATCAATGTATACAAAACATAAAACCGAACTGGCGGTAAATTGTGATTCAATTTCTATGTCTCTAAGCTTATGTTATTATCCCGTAATACCGACACTTGTAATATTATCAGCGAAAATATAGGGACAGTAATAATTCCAATTCGCAGTAAAACCAGATAAATCACGCGGTATTGATACAGTTAACGGAGATCTGGTATGACAAATTAGATTTTCTGTGCAATTATTAATGTGTTTAATGTGCTTTGTGCTCGATGGCGCAGTGGTTAACGCGCCCGGTCTGCGAGTGCTGAGGTTAAGCAACTTTCCGCCGGTCATCGGATGGGTGGCCAAACATTTATCATCTCAAGCTCCTCCGTGCTTCGGAAGGCACGTAAAGCCGTTGGTCCCGGCTGCATTAGCAGTCGTTAACAACCACCAATCCGCACTGGGCCCGCGTGGTGGTTTTTGGCCCGTTCTCCCTATCCATTCATAGGGAAGGCTCGTGCCCCAGTGGGGACATAAAATGAGTTGATGATGATTAATGTGTTTCATCATGACTGGTAAATTAAAAAAACTAGATATTTGTGTATACACTTGAAAAAGTAGGATTAAGAGATACCCTTTGTTAGCAATATGACCTGCATGCCTTTTTCTTTAAACAATAAAGTAGGACTTACTTACTTACTAAAAACCGTATTGATTCCATAAACTTTTTCATTTTCTCTTAATTAATTTCGTCGAACTTGCTGTTTCGCACAATCCCATCCTACCCAGAAGTCCCAGGTAAGATTCCTAGCGGAGTTTACATTATTTTGATCAGTTTTGTATTAATAATAGTTTAACGTTTTACTACCATTTTCTCATATGTTGTCGTCAAAAAATCAAACTACTTCTTTTGTAGTTATAAAATATCTGCGACGTTTCAATTTTATTTGTTGTACTTCAAAAGCCAGGCGTACTTTAAACAAGCCCAACCACTAAACTCTCGTTTTTGTTAAAAAAAAACAAAACCGATTAAATTGGAACAAGCGGCCATATTTGTTTCGTATGAGCTCCTCCTCTAATGGGACACTCGTATCGATAAAATTGAAAGTGATATACTGTGACAGTATTTGCCTATTGAAATATCGGGCCGGTACCGGCGGCGGTGAGCTTAACGCGTAAAAACTGTATGGCCCCATTTTATTGGCGCAGGTTTATGTGCTCGTAAATATTATGAATTACCGGTATTTTCGATCGGAGCGTTAAAACTTACCGGTGGAAAGTTTCCGGTTATGCCCGACACCCTTTGAAAGAGAAAATGGCATTTTTCATTTCGTTTGAATTTTCTAAACTGTTTATGTCACTTTGTTTCTTTATTTTCGATATAGGAGTTGTTTTATCTAGCCAATATCAGTTTTATGTACCCTACGTGTTTCGGAACTTCTTAGCTTGTCGTTAAGCCGTTGGTTCCGGTTGTTAAGATAAGATTATGCACACCAACACGCAGTAAAATTGGCATGCGTGGGTTCTCACGCATAACTGATACCCAAAGGTCCCAGATTCAATTCCCAGGTCGGGCAAAGTGTCTTTCGGATTTTTTCGATGCATAGCCTGGGTTTGTGATCACCAACCCGCATTTGGCAAGAGTGGTGATTAAGCCAATACCTATCAATTGTAGTGATGACTTGATTTCGATGATGGAAGCCTTTGCCCAGCAGTGGGATAGTTATAGGCTATTTACTTTTTATTTTTAACTTGACAAAGTATGCTGGTTCAAATAACGCCCGTTAATTTCTTTTAACACTTTCATCAAAGTTTATATTTAATTACTAGCGGCTGTTCGCGGTTTCACCCGCTTGGCTCCCGGTTTCACCCGCGTGGTTCCCGTTCCCGTGAGAATATCTAGATAAAAAGTATCCTATGTGTTATTCCCGGTTATAAACTATTCGTATGCTGAATTTCATCAAATCCATTCAGTAGTTTTTACGTGAAAGAGTAACAAACATCCATACTTACAAACTTTCGCGTTTATAATATTAGTAGGATGTACTCGTACAGTCGGCGGCAGATCAACCTACCCAAATCTGTCAAATTTCTCCAATGAATATTGATCTTTATAACCAAACATTAAAGTTCAAAATTGATTGTAGAAATTCGACAGTTTTGGGTAGGTTGATCTGCCGCCGTGTGTACTTATTCATGTACAACTTAAACATAGATGCAGTTTGCACACTTTGCACAGTACACACGGTGGCAGATCAACCAACCCAAAACTGTCAAATTTCTACAATAAATTTTGAACTTTATTGTTTGGATATAAGGATCAATATTCATTGGAGAAATTTGACAGGTTTGGGTAGGTTGATCTGCCGCCGACTGTACAAGCGAACGCAAAAATAGTATAACAGGAAACAATATAGTAAAAAATACTAGATTATTTTGACGACCTCCGTAGCCGAGGGGCTTGCCGAACTTTGGGTGGCGCTAACTCTGAGGTGCCGGGTTCAACCCGGTCGGGTCAATATCGAAAACGAACTTTCCGATATTGTGTCGGGTCTGGGTGGTTGTGGTATCGTCGTTGTTTCTAATTTCCATAAAACAAGTGCTTTAGTTACTTACCTTGGGATCAGAACAATGTATGTGATGTGGTCTAATATATATAAGTTCTATTTTGTAGTTTGGAGTAATATAAAACAATGTGTTGCTCTGCTAACAAAGAAACGACATTAAAGTTTTATTTTTTACAATGTCAAATTTTTATAACACTTTTTACTTTTTACAACAATACAAATAAAATATCACACGACACCAAACTTTTGTTATTTTTTTCTAACCTTCAATCATAACTTTACTGTTTTATCTACGCTACAACATTCCTTTACGCGGCAAAATTCAAAATCAAGGAATTTACATTAATTTAACACTATTTTATCTACACTACGGCTAATGGCTTAATTCAATTCAATTCAATTCAAGTTAGGCTACAAATAGCTCTTATGAACGCCATTATGCCATCAGTTCGTAAGTCTACTCTGGGCGGGAGAACATGTACTGAGAAGAACCGGCAAGAAACTCAGCAAGTGTCCAGCTCTTTTCTCCCTTACAGCGTCAAAAATATTGGAAAATGCCCTATCATAAAAGGACACTTTCCATCACAAATAAAAACACAAAATATAAAGGACAATCACACATATTTAAAAAAAACAAAAGAGAAAATATAATATTATCTAAGTTTGCAAAACATCAGTTACTAGTTAAAATTAAAATTTTCACAATGTCATACAGCCCTAATGAAGGTCAAAAATTGTCTAAGGTAGAAAAAAAACGAAATTAAAAAATAGTTAATAATAATAAAAATAATAGTATGCAAGAGCAGACCAGCCTCCACAGGCGGCACCCGTTCACGAGTATGACATATGAATCAGCCATCGCTTCACTCAACCATATCTTAGGGAATGTAACGACGACCCGACGCACATGCCAACAGCAAGCAGCGCGGCAAAATTCAAAATTAAAGAAATACATTAACATGTATTTTTCTTTACATATATTCACTAAAGCTTCATTTTACACTATTTCGCACCCATTGTCAATGTCACATGAACGTTTCACATTTTTATTACTCAAAATAATTATTCATTAAACTGTAACAATTTTAATAAAAACATAAATTAAGTAAATGATCTACTCAAACTACGCATACTCAAGTGGCGTGGTGGTTAACGACCACTGTTTAACGACAGCAGCCGGGGACAAACGGTAACTTTTTAAACAACCCTATAAACAAGTTACTACTATATTATTTTGATAGCTTAACTGATGGCATTTTAAAATAAAAAATATAAATTTCATTATTTGAATGGAAGTGTGAATTTGTCTTCGTGTGTTCTGTAATCCAATAACTACTTACCCCCTTACAAATAAACAAAGAATAAGGTCCGAATAGTTATTCCGTGTTTTGTCCCTTTAACTCTAATTTGTAATGACGTTAACATGACAGGAACAAAACACAGAATGACTATTCGGACCTTATTCTTTGTTTATTTGTAAGGCGGTTAATGTTTAATTTTCTGAGAACATAATATTTCACATCTTCTTCGTCGTGTTGTGTCTATTGTGGAAGAAAATAAAACATTTTTTGTGAATTTTTAATCGCCACTGTGGTCTAGTGGTTAAGACCACCGGTTTAGACCCAGAGGTCCTGGGTTCGATTCCTAGTGAGAGTACATTTTTGTGTAGGTACTCGGTTTGGTTGGTGGTAGGGCTTGTTTGCCCGCCTGGCTAGCTACCACCATCTTATCTAAATATGTCGCCATAACATCAATGTTTGTAGCAATGTTATGTTTCGGCAGCTCGAGATAAGATAGCCAGTGCCTCAGTAGTTGAGGATTCCGGGTGACGTGCGCTCCCACCAATTGGCCTTATCATCACTTAACATCAGGTGACCGTAAAAAAAAAAAAATTAACACCCAACATACACATTACTAAGCATTACTATCATATGCTGCAATATTTGCAATTTTAATTTAATTTTGTAATTTGTTGTTGTATGTTTGCGCGACAAGTTGTGGCAAAACATTTTAGTCTTAATTCTAGTCATGATCTGTATTTTACAATGTTTTTTGCAATAAATTTTATTTTATTCTATTGTAATTTATAGCGCACCAAAGTTTTTAAGTCAAAGACAGCAGCGTGAAATGACAAACTGCTTATTTTCTTTGTATGTACACATATTCTAAATTTACATAATCATAATATACTTACAAACTTATTGCTTTTTTTTGCAAAAATATTAAAACATCCCCTCATTACATTCGCATTGTTTAATTTTCCGGATAGAACCGGTATTTACCGGTGACAGGTCAGTGTTGCAATTAATTTTTAGTTGAGCCCGCTTTGTAGTGCAAATGCAAAATTTATCTAGCTCTGTGAATGTGGATTAAGGCTCTTTCATACTAATTTATCACTCCACCGGTTTGTTTTGAAATATAAATACGTTTTTTTATTTTAGTTGATATTCATGATTCGTTATCCAGTGATAAAAAGCTTTTATACAGACTATCCCATGCAAGCTTCAGTGTTTTATATATTTCAGAATTAATTGGCTTGGTCAGATAGTTATGAAACTTTTAATGCTTAAGGCAGGTATAGAAATTTAGTTGACAAATTAATAAATCAGTCGTAAATAATTCTACAAATGAAAATCTCGTAACATAAAAAGCTCGTAACACTATGGTGCAACTCACGCGTTACTGACCCTTACGCCATAGTTTGCATGCCTCTATGCTCAATAAATTACTCTTAGAACCGGAACAGTATCCAGGAGACTAGTGCTAGGTGAAAAAAATACTATTTTACCACCGGAAAACGCTTATAAGTATCGATAAACATACTGAAATAACATTTTGAAACTGCCCAATACTAAAAAGTAAAAGTAAGTAAATAGCCTACAACTGTCCCACTGCTGGGCAAAGGCCTCTGTCATTGAAACCAAGCCATCACTACAATTGATGGGTATTGGGCTTAATCACCACGCTTGCCAAATGCGGGTTGGTGATTACAAACCCGGGCTATTATGCATCGGAAAAATCCGAAACATACTTTGCCCGCCCTGGGAACCTTCTGGTACCGGGCCGAGTGCTTTGTTACTAGGCCACCGAGGCATTAACACTTAAAAACCCCTAAATTAAACTTAAATCAAAGACATTCCACACATGCTATAAGTTTTGGTAGTTCCACAGAAATGCCGTCCATTTATGAAGTTTATGCAGTTGGTTGCAAACTGCGATTAAATTCTGTAGTTAATATCTCCTCACTTGTGAATCGTTGTTCCCAAAAGAAAATGTCTTATTCGCTCGTTTCAGCATCGAAACTGACCTTTAAACCAACGCAATAAGAACGGACAAAAGTAAATTTAAATTGAGATGAACTGGCGAGTGAAATTGTTGTTCCCCGGTGGCTTTACCATTAATTGCATCGACAGTGCGGTGGAAATGTGTATTCTGCAGTTTTTATGTTACATAAATTATTGTGTTAAATTATTTATACAAATACTTACAATTAGCGTTTTGTGATACAATTCTGTGCGAAATTCGTTTATATGGCTATAATATACTGCTGACAATGCGCATTGTTTAGTTTTAGTTTGGTGGGTGCTAAGTACAGTATAATTAAGTACAGGGTATATAAAAAATTAAGTTTTATGAGGCTACGAGTGCGAAAGCCCTTGTTGCGTGCACCCATGATTAGACCAGAGAGGCAATTATGAATCAAAAACATTTTAAGATGAAAATTAAAATAAATAAGATTAATTTTTCGTAAAATATGGTAAAAAAGGTCTTAGGTAGATGAAGGTTTCACACACAAAGTGGTATGCAAAATTTACTCTATTATTATTACATTATGGCATACGTATTCTAACATCAATACTACAGTTTAATCTAAAGATTTTCTTACTCCAAATAGTAAAATCCAAATTAACTGTTAAAATACAAAATGTGATGTAATATTTTCGAATAAAATTAAGTAAAACATAATATTAATGGAAAACAGCAATGAATACCACAGGCACCTTAATTTCCAACACTTACTACCGAGCAAGTTATAAATAAGCTACATTTTGCAGTAAAAGGCATCGCTACACAGCATTGGCCTAATAAGTTATGTCAGTACACAGAGCATGCCATTAATTGACACAGTGTCTAAACAGCGGCCATCAATGTAAAATAGAATGTAGCCTCTCGTGAATTAAATGGACTTGTCTGCTGGCATTCCGGTACCCGGCACCGGTAACTCTGGTATTTTCCTTTTGGGCGATCGCGCGAACCGGGTCAAAAGGTGGCATTACAATGCAGTATTGTCTTCACATGTTGCGCTGATGTTTCATGCCTGCTACACGATGCGGGATAATGAACATAGAACGGCAAAGTTTCTTAGGAATTTGTACCGGAAAATATTTTGCTGATGTTGGTACTTTCAAGTTTTAAAATAAGCTTTTGTTTTTGAATTCCACTATGAGAAAGCGCTTGGCCTGTAACTGGCGATAAGGCTGAAGCATATTTCACCTGGAATCCTCAACCACTGAGGAGGTGGCTATATTGTCACTAACTTTCGCAACACAACTTTGTTTCTAATAGTGTTGTTAAGATACCAGAATTAGATAGGATGTCGATATCTAGATTGTCGAAAGAAGTCCTACCACCTACTAAGCCAAAAACGCAATTATGTACTAAATTTTGAGCTTTTTTTTGCTTCTAAAGACACGCTTAGCCATTAGATTTGTTGCTGTGAGATAGATATCATTAACCCACCAATCCGTATTGGGTCAGCATGGTGATTTTTGGCCTAGAATTTCTCTCCGGAAACTCAGCAATAGGACGTTTAAAGGCTGATAATGATGATTTCTTTCTTTTTATTTTACCTACTATTCTAGCAACCATAGCTTCTAGTTCAAAAAATAGCGTTGCACCGATAAATAAATCTGAACAATCTATCGATTGTCAGGTTTGATGCGTTTTCGGAGCAAAACGTAATTTTCTAACTTAAATAATTGCTTCACTACCGATACGCTACCGGTTCTAGTTGGTGCTTAACCGACTTAATTGTTGAGCTAATGTTCGGTTCGTTTATGTTCTGATTAAATTTAAAGTTTGATTATTCAGTCTTTTACCTTTATAGTCTATTAGTAGTTATTGAAAAGCCTAATAGGTTTCTGCATCCGGGTTTCACCAAACCACATTTGGCAAGCGTGGAGATTAAGGCATTTCCCATCAAGTAGTGAAGCCCATTAATGGTATAAATAAAAATAACGAATAGTACAACAACATAACATTTAACATGAGTACAGTTTTGCGCCTTCAACCATCACTAACTCATCATCTCTTACTCCTGTCACACATGATCGTAAGACACACAGCTCTATTTACCTACAAGTTTTTACTTACCTAAAACTACTATTCACATGCAGACGAGAATTTCATCTTTCCCGTAAAATGAAATAGACTCTCACTACCGGTTCGCGGTCGGTGCTACCGGTGCTACCGGTATTTCCCAGTCAGCCCATCGACAGAATTAGGTCAAAGAGCCGCACACAAATATCTGTCTTTCGTGGGTGAAGCGAAATGTCAGTGCATAATTTATAATCTAGCTTGTGGACTCTTGTATTTTGAAAAATGAAATACCATTTTTGGGGATAATCTTTTATATGTGTAACGCTTTTATGGTTTATTAATTAAGGTCCCGCATTTGATTCACAGAAAAAGGTACAAAATTATTGTACTTGATTTGCAAAGTGGTTTTTAAATAGACACGTTTTAAGTCTACTTTGCTGTCTACTATTATATTACCTAAGTCTTTCGATATATCAATAACTTTAATAGCTGTGTTCAGGCATTTAAAAGATTATATAGCTAGTTACTTAATTATTTAAAAAATCCGGTTGAAGTACGCTTTCACTTTAAGACTTCTCTCAAGACAAAACCCTTCAGCATAGTAACTATTCAGCACCGGCACAAGCTGAGGCAGGGTCCTAGTTGGCCTTCCCACATAATTTTCATGTTTCCTTATTGTTATTTTGTTATTATTGTTATCCTGTTTCCAATTTTTTTATTGCGTATCCTTTTGTACTTTTTGTGAGAACGTCAATAAATATTTTCTTATTATTTTTAGTAAAAAGAAACAATTATAAAAAAGAAAGAGATAATATCAGAAAGCCTAACAGATTTCAAAAGAAAGACATCCACATTTGTGACAAACTATTCAAGAGGGTGCCTGCACACCTAAGTGAACACGGAATGCCGTAACAAAAATATGTGAGGGAACCGGGAAATATGCGAACTTTCCGAGCGACCACTCCTCTAGTAGAGTGTAAAGTCGCAGCCAGTCACCGGGAAGGAGTGTGCGCGTCTCACCGGCCAATGTAGCGTGCAATTCTTTTTGCTGATGTCCGTTCCAATATGAATATTGGGACAGGTTACTGAATTCGTCGCATGATGAAATATGATATGTAGGGCCGTTAGTATCAATGTAGGTAAATGAAGACAAATATTAGCTTGAATTCTTTGGTATGGGGAAATAGTAAGCATGTTCTAATGGCTACTTTGTCTTAATTATTTATAAAATTTATAAAATTCAGTGAAAAAATTAAACGCCCCCCCGACCCAGCCAGGAAGCTATCTTGGGTCTTCCGCAATCCGGGCGGTTGCACTGACCGCTATGCTACCGGGAAGGCTGACGTAAGCGCTAAATTTTGTCACTACTTTTTAATTTTTGAGTGCTAATAGTTGCTCATTGCGCCATCTATTCAATGGTCATTGCAACCAATAGCCATGCAGATTCACCTTTGCAGATGAAATACCACAAATTTGATAACACGACGCTATAGTAAATTTTACTTTTAATTTTCAAGTGCTAATTACTGCACTGAAGCGAAATTCGGTCGGGTCGGGTGGGCGTTTAATTTTTTCACTGTACATATTTTATAAATTTTATAAATCTTTAATTTCGCTTCAGTGCTGCAATTAGCACTAGAAAATAAAAAGTAAAATTTACTTTGTCTTAAGTTAATTATAGCTGAAACTGTTACAATTTATTACAATGATGACGTAAACGTCCAGTACAGTACAGTACATACACATTCAATTGCTTTTCTTCCTTCTGTTTTTGCGTCTGCCATATTCGGCCGGGTACACCATCGGAAAACCAATCAGTAGAATAGAGGCAGCTAGAGATAAAACAGCCAGTGCCTCAGTAGAAGGATTCTGGGTGAAGTGCGCTTCCACCTTCGCCCCTATCGTCACTAACATCAGGTGAGATGATAGCCAGGTGCTAACCCGTTAGAAAACAAAACACCACGAGGCAGGTGATTATTTTTGATGTGTAACGTCTTTCCGCTCGCCTTCTATATTACAATTTGTGGGAGTAATTTCGTAGAAAAGGGACGGAAGTAGGGTCGTTACAGTGTGATCCTGTAACTGTTACGCGTTAGTCGGGGAAGCCACCAGTGATCGACACTTTAAGCCCAATGCCCGTTGTAGGTCGTAATATTTGTGGGAGTGATTTCGTAGAAATGTGATTGTAACAGTGTAATAGGATAACAGTGTGACATGTCTTCTAATGACTATTTACTGCATTCTCTTTATGATTTGTAAATCTATATTCTATTTTCTATTGTAATATTGATTTCAACCATTTCGTGTGTAATAGCATTTAAAACAATATTTAAAAAAAAGAAAAAAATTAAAAAAAAGGGAAAAAAAAAGAATAGAATATACGACATTGTTAATTTTATATTCTATTTTCTATTGTGATATTAATTTCAAAAGGTGAGATGTCAAATGTTACTCATGATATGCGACTACTGTAAGTGTAGGAACAATACTATGCCGAAATTACGCGACCGAAGTTCGGCGTTTTCGGCCTCAGAGGTTAAAGGCTGTAACGCTATAACGCAACGTAATTTCGGTATTATGTGTCGTCAGTAATTCAAATAGCATTGTAGGCGTAATCATGCCGAACTTCAGTCGCGTAACTTCGGCATAGTGTGTTTTACACTAAGCCTCGTTCGTTTTTTTTTTCTCCTTTTGTATATCTGCAATCAGCCTAACGGCTACCGCCCATGACCTACTTAATGTAGGACCGATAATCGGACCGATTTTTTCGCCGCGGGTTTAGTACCGATTTCGTGACCGACTTTTTTAGGACGTGTGTGTTGCAACATAGAATTCCATACGTCTCATTCTCACCGACTAAAAAAGTCGGCGACCGATCACAGGCCTACAACCATTTTGGTGCCGGGGATTTTAGACCTGATTTTAAGTGGCGATATCAAAAATGTTACCGGTTTTTTACTGTCAGCTCTAGTTCCCGAGATTAAAAAAAATACTCTTTTCACAAAAAAATCATATTTTATTGGCATTAAACATCAAGGAATGGCCTTTTGAGTGATTTTCTAGAATGAAACTGACTTCGGCAATCTCGCATGATTCCCCAGCAATAGTCTGCCATCATATGATGTCTCACCTTCCTTGGTATCTATTCTCCATCGTTTTTATGTCTTGATGGAAACGTTTTCCTTGTTCTTCGCTTAGATCTCCTAAATTGTGTTGGAATTGATCTAGATGACTATTAAGATCTAAGTCTCTGATGAGGTCATTAAGCTCATTCTGCGAAAATGGCTTAGGATTTGATATTTTTCCGCAGTATTCAAAGTCATCATCTACTTGAGAAGAATATGTATTTCAGCTTGATCCTCCTGAAATTGCTGCACTACCTGGTGAAAAGCTGGTATTGGAACATTTTCTGAATGAGGAGTAGGTCTTTGTGCTGAAGAAATATTAGGGTATTTCCATTAATGGCGATTGTTTTTGATGCCCACTATATGAGTCATACAAAAGTAACAGTCGTCGTAATGATTTTTTTTGTTCTCGCCATATCATAGGCACTCCAAACGTCAAAGACTTACGTGTCCATTTCTCCCATTGTCGCAAATGTTCAACGCATATTTTACATACACTATGAGGCACCCACACTTTATATTAGTGTCGATTTTCAATACCGAAGTAAGCAAAATACAAACGACTCACACTGTTTGTAATCGATTTACGCTGATTTTTCAGTATGTATTCACCATAAACATAACAAAATATATCAGAATCGTTAACACAACATCTGGACTTACAGCCTTATTGAAATAGTAACATAAACTTTATCGATATTATTGTAATAATGACTATTTGCGAACAAGACCGGCAAAAATTAAAAATGAGGATAGTAGGTAAACTAGAGCTGATGTGTTTAAATGACGTATGGCAATATACTGTACATTACCTACTTTATCGACCATAAACACAAAAAGAGCTGCATCAAAAAAAAATTTTTTTTTGTAGGCCTGTGTATCGGACGTGGGCGGAGGCACTTAAGGCTATATTTAGATGATAGGTAACTGATATGTGAACATATTTTAATCTCAACTCTCGAACCACGCCTCATAAGTCAAGTAGCTCCGTAAATGGGTCAGCATTCCCCAGATCTCATTCTGTACGGACAAACAGACGACTGCGCCATATTGCATTGTCTGTTCCGCAGTTTTTATTGACGTTGTTATGCAATATCGCGAAATATGAGCTGCTTACGACCTCTCCAAAGTCCGTATATGTGGAGTAATATTGGTGGTCGTATAGTGGTGGTATATAGGTATAGGTTTAAGATGAGCTTCTGGTGTCTCATTCGCTTTGACGTTACAAGTTTGTTATAAGTTCGCTTGACTCGGGTACCGCTGCGTGGCGGTGAAATACAAGACAAAACTTAATATTTTAGTTACATTATTGTTAGACAAGTTGAGGAGTAACTACCGTTTGCCGAAATAAAAATCAATTCATCATCATCATCTCAGCCAAAAGACGTCCACTGCTGGACAAAGGCCTCCCCCAAGGATATGAGGGGTATTTGCCGTAATCGCCACGCTTGGCAGGCGGGTTGGCGATCGCAGTAGGTTGAGAGTAACCTCAGAGAGATGCTGCTGCCCATTCTCTGGAATGGTCCCTTAGTCGGCTTTTACGACACCCAAGGGAAGAGATGGGGAGGTGCAATTCTTTATCCCCGGCACCACACAGGGAAAAAAAAAAATTTTTTTTTTTGAAAAATCAGTTAAACATGAATATAAAAAAAAAATATTTTATATTTATAAAGTTTATATAGTATATTAGTTAGTAAATTGTGATATTAGGCACACTTACAAAAACTTTTTATTATTTAAATTAAAATCAACAATAAAGGCTTTACTTTACTTTTACATTATTGTTAGTTTGAAGAGCGAAGAAACCGCCAAACTAAAAACTAGAACTTTGAAATAATATTTCTGAATATCACAATAAAGGTATTAGTTACACACAAATTGAACAACGGCAGAGTATTTATTTATTTATTTATTAGTTCGTACACAAATAAACATTTACAATGGTTAACATTTTGGATCGCAATAGTACAGGTAAGCTTATCTCTAAAAAGAGATTTCTTCCAGCAGACCATGGTGGCAGGATAGTATGAAGGTAGCTAGTTAGATAGATTAACTGCGCACAGAACTATTAATAAAATAGGATATTTATATAACATAAAGACAACCACACATTAGACTACATACACCTATACAAAAATATGAATATAGTAGTACTAAATATAATATATATTCTAAAAACATAACGTGATTAAGTGCCACTCAAGTAACCGATAGTAGATAACTTTTTGTTGTTTTTTAAAAGTACCCACAGTGCGACATTCTCCTAGTGGTATTGGTAACTTATTCCAAAGTTTTGCTGCTTGAACAGTAAAAAAATCGCCATACATGTTAGTGCTGCAAGGAGGATGATTTAAGTGGAGATAGTAGGCTGAGCGATGAGCGCGTCCACATTAACTTAACTTAAATATAAGTTTTTTGTTTTTAATATAAAATAAAACGATAGCATAGTTTAGTAGTGCACCCTATCCAACATGTCATGGGGTGCGGGTTCGATACCCGCTAGTGGATTTTTTTCAACACTTTGTCTTTTTTCAAATTAAAACTACAAGATAAAATTTAAATTGAAAAACACCTAGTTGTTTTTTTTCACAGGAGTTGAAAACGAACCTGCTCCCTTGGATTAGCAGTTCAATGCTCTGACCGCTGAGCTACCGAGATTTCTTTTATTGTTTTATGTCGACGTCAGTACCACAAACTGTTAAATTTCCAATTGAGGAACTTTATGTCTTAGACATATGATTAATATATATTATTATCCTACTAATATTATAAACGCGAAAGCTTGTAAGTATGGATGGATGTTTGTTACTCTTTCACGTGAAAACTACTGAATGGATTTGGATGAAATTCGGCATACAGATAGTTTTTAACCTGGATTAACAGAAAGAATACTTTTTATTCCGATATTCCCACGGGAACGGGAACCACGCGGGTGAAACCGCGAGTGGCCGGTAGTATAGTTTTGGATACTTTGATGTGCAGTCGTATGTACAAATATAGCATTCGTTAAAGAAGGAAATTGCTATTTTTTACTACCATTTAAATATTGAAGTCCTCCGTTACTGTATATCGTACCCTTTCCCCTATATCAAGCAATACATGTCGCACGGGAGCCTTTAAAAAATAGCCGTGACCAGCACTCCGGTATGCGCCGCCCGTCGCGCAAACAACGCCGGAGTGGACCACTGTTTATTGTCACCCGCGGCTAGCTTAACCACACAGACTGAGTAACAGGCTTGTAGCGGATATTAATTAAACATCCGACTCGAAGGACCATGTTTATAAATAATGTTTATAAATGTCCCCGATTGGTTGGTACCATCCGACGGCCAACTACCACCGCGCGCTCATTCTTCAATACAAATGGCACGCGCTTGTGCGCTTCCCCGACTTCCTGTTACACACTTCTGACCCAGAGGAGAGGTGTTACACTTTACAGACTTCCGTAAATAAATAAATAAATAAATAAATAACCCACCAAACACGATTAAACGTCGATTTAACGTCTGTCCTCTTACGACAATCGCAAACACCAACGGCTACACGTACTTTCCAAAACAGGAAAATGAAGAAGAGAAGAACTAAACATAATCGCTTCTCCCATACAATTGCGGCACACAACGAATTTGAACCTAAATAAATATATAGTCGCTTTCTGAATACGGAATTCAGAGGTGTATTGTAAAATACATCTTTTCATAGCTTTTCTTTCCGTCGGGCGCGTTCGCATCGAGAGGGGAGATCTTGGTCAAATATGGCCTAAGCAATGGGATGCGGGAAAAATGTTTTGGTACGCCTCCTGTAACGATTATTTGGCAGGTTCGGAAAAATATTATTCTGCTCAGATGAGATGTTGACGGAATATTAAGTGCGATGGCTTTTCTTCATATTTCTATAGGAAAGCGTTAATGTGAGGGCGAACATTCTAATAGAGTCTTTTGTGTACTGAAATCTATACAGGTTATTTGGTGCAGGGATTGACACAATTATTGGAGGATCCTGGGGTTTATTTGCTAGTGTTTACTCTACTGTTCTAAGTCAAATTCAAAACATTTATTCAATATAAGCCTTCACTGGGACTTATTGACGTCAAAACTATAAAATCCAAATAATAATTAATAAGTTATTGTTGAAATGTTTTTGTTTTGTTTATATAATTTTTACCGCAAATTTTGTTGCGAACAAATTACAAAAACGCAAATGTTGAAAAAATGACGGTACTTGTTGACTTTGAATAGGTGCCTTTGGCTTTCAAAGTAAAAAGTAAATAGTGTTGAATAATTTTAGCAGGCTAGTTAGAACAATGATAGCTCAATTGGGAGAGCACCTGACCCGGTATGTCAGAAGGGTGCAGGTTCAAACCCTGCTCGTGGAAGTTTTTTCAACATTTGTGTTTAAGTTATTGTTGAGTATGTGTAGTCCCATGCTGGTCTGGAATGTGACAATAATGGATCAGCAGCCTAACTTCCCGTGCATGGCTTGAGATTCAACTAAGGGACAAGGGATGCTCCCAGGTCAGGCGATCGACTAGCAACCTGTCACTGATGTTATTCCACCTCGAAGCCCGACTTTGATTAAGCTACATGTGGCGTCGAGGTCACTAATGGCAATTTTATTCAAACTTGGTGGTTTTGGTACTCTGTCTACCCCACTTTGGGGAGAAAGACGTGAAACTGTCTAAGTGTATGTACTCGTATGTATTGTCATTTATTATAATTTAATGGTTAAAAAAGGATTAATGTACTTTCATGTCATTTAGAATATAGAGTCGATGCCTCAGAACATAGAGAAAATAAATACCCTTGAAAAAAATGTGTCAGTCATAAAAATTTACACGAAAAAGATACGGCAGTAGCAAATAAAGATAATAGAATATAATAGAAACAGTTTATTAGTGTTACAATACACACTTCAAAATATACTACACAAATTTAGCTTTTAGTAAATTTACTTTAGTTTTAGACAATCCATCAGAGGAATTGCTTGATTGCCTGTTTTAGCTAACAGGTGAATATGATTTTGTGCCTCTTCCTTTTTTGCTTTTGGCAAAAAGCATTCAATGGAGCCATCTTGATTGATGACGATGGATGGTAATGGACGACAACGTTATCCCTAATACTCTCAAAAATATTTCTGAACAATGGAAAATTTAAGAAAAAAGCTAGTTTTAACCAATGACCGATGCATTTGTATGATGTTGACGAAATAACCACTAATCACTTCTTTACTTGCCTTTTGAAGATAAAATCAAAGATATTTATTTTACTAGAAAGAATCAACCAGTATCACTCGAGAGTGGGAATCGAACCCACGACCTTTGGATAGCCGGTCCAACGCTCTGACCGCTGAGCTACCGAGACTCCAAAAGACTCGTTGAATTATTCTAATACTTTGTGATTTACGCTGCAAGCCAGTAGTATTAAAAAAAATATCTTGCAAAATTGAAAAAAAAACATATTATCTTTATCTGAACAAAATTCTGGATATTTGACAATCCAATGTAAGTGATGTTCACGGAAAATGAAATACCGCTTTCGAATTATATTATGCATGAGGAATGGCTGAAAAACAAAATACAAAAGCTCTTTAATAGCGTAAATATTGAATAATAAATGTAGGAAAGTCCCCAGAATATTAAGGGAGGGGAACATTTTCCCTTCATTCTCATTGTAGCAGCGAATAAAGTGTTGCTCTAATACACAAGACCAGGACGTGAATTCGGCAAGGTCGCTCCGGAGTGAGGACCACGTATCCGATACAACCATATCGCATTACGCTAACACATTTATCCCTCTCAGTTCGCCTAAGCGCTCGGGTTAAATGAAAAATTGTGGAGGGTATGATGAGCAATGAATATACGATTCAAGGTTGTTACAGGCAAGAGAAAAATTATTAAAATTCAATGTTATTTTGGTATTAAAGATTTTATACGTAACTTGTGGACCCGGCGGACTTCGTACCGCTTTGACAGTTTCCATCAAGTGATTAAACTCTCTTTGGTTTCCATGACAACAAAACAAACAAATCATTTATATTGGAAAACGAAATTGTCGTTTTTAATATATTTATAGTGTGATTCCCGTGGGAATATCGGGTTAAAAACTATCCTATGTGTATGCCGAATTTCATCCAAATCCATCCAACCGTTGCAGCGTGAAGACGCAACAAATATACGAACATACACACAAACTTCGCATTTATAATATTAGTGTGATAAATTAGGAGACATGGTTGAGCATCTTTAGAGCCGTAATATATATGTCGGCGGCGAGGCTGGTTTGTAGCAGGACGGTCGAGCAAACTCGGATTCGTCGATATCACAGTTCATCTTGGATCTTCAAAATAAAGACGCAGTCGTATTCCTTACAGTCACTTTAATGTTATTTTAATATCACAATTACAATATTTAGTAACAGTTGCCCGATGCAAATGGATTTTAGAAACGTAGTGAGTTCTGCGCGTGCGTACTCTCCGACCCGCTCCCGTTCAAATGTCCAGTTCGTTGTCGCGCAAAGCCAACTGACGTTGACGTTTCGCGCACCATAGAGCATAGGCTGCGCAGACCACACTAAGTATAGACTATACTTGTCGTTTCTAAACGATGCTAGCGCCACGTCTCCGACATATATTATATTATGTTTAAAGTCAAACAGTGAGTATAAGGATCTACTTCTCACGAGCGCTATTCCAGGTACAGACATGTGTTTGGGCGTTTTTACTCACCCCCACAACTTAGTCAACCAAGTCGAGGTCCTAGCTTTTAGCGGTGATCTCGGTTCCAATCCCAGTCTCGGAGAATCTAGTAGATAAGTCATCGCTGCAAAGGCCATCAACGACCAACAGCTGCAATCTAGTGCATCTAGTAGGTAAGAGTGACCTACAGTTTATGATGGAAAGTGTCCTTTTATGATAAGGCACTTTCCAATATTTTTCCAATATTTTTGACACTGTAAAGGAGAAAAGAGCTGGACACTTGCTGAGTTTCTTGCCGGTTTTTCTCAGTATAAGATCTCCCGCCCAGAGTAGACTTACGAACCGATGGCATAATGACGTTCATAAGAGCTATTGGTGGCCTAAACTGAATAAATGATTTTGAATTTTTACCTACGCAAACTTCTATGACTCCACACATGTATGTAGACAAAGCTCTTCTCGATAGATGACTGCGTTAGAATCACAATTTTCTAAATGCCACTGAGAGTGAACTTACTTTTAAACATTTCTCACTTTACATTGGTCTCTAATGTGACTTTAAAAGCCCCTCCCTCCATAACAGTCGACAGTGGAACACACCCGTTCAGTCTACCCTCGTATTCCACTCATGTAGTAGTGATAGAACACGGTGCGAGATAAGACAAAGGACAGTCATAAATCTTGGGGCACAATTCCTCGGAGGGCAGTGTGTAGCTCGAGGCAGCCACGGCCATACCTCTTTGGCTATGTTATGCATTGAACTATTTTTTCTCGGTACTAGCGTGTTTGCGGGCATTTGTTCGCCTAATATTTTGTATGGGAGGGGTTTAGATGGCACCGTTTATTCTGTATATGAGAAGAGAAGTCTCGATTGGCTGAATAACGGTTTTTATACAGCTTGTAGTCCTATAACGCTGAAATTTGCAGGTGGGTTCATTTCAGACGTAGGCATTAGATGAGACGTTATCATAACAAGACGAAGTCACATGTAGTCTCTAGTAATATTGGTCAGGACTCGAGTCTTTTAAGTCCTGATCTTGAGATTAGGAAGAAGGAGAACGGGAAAATGAAATGAAATGAAATAAAAATACACTTTATTGTACACCATACAAAAAACAAAAAGAGGACAATACAAGAAGAAATACAAATGGCGGCAAAAAAGCAATTTCTTCCAGGAAACCATGTGTTGAACTGGAGAAAAAAAAATTAAGAAATGAGTGGTTTATGGTGCCTTCCAAATTATAAGTTTATTTACAGACAATATAAATATACTTAATTATCATACATACATTGAATATACCTACACATATATATCTACATAGATATATTATTATATAAATTGAATACATTCATATAAACTATATATATATGACTTATATCGGGACTCTCGATTAAATGAGGTCTGAGTTTCGAGTCCTTTTATCGAGTCCACAAACTGTCAAAATTCCTCAATGGATTTTGATCTTTACGTATACGGCATATGGTTAAACATTTATTGAAGAAATTTTACAGTTTAAGCATAGGTTGATGTGCAGGCTGTTTGTACCTAAGAAAATTCGACTCATTGAACTGAGTTTATATAATACTAGCGGCCGCTCGCGGTTTCACTCGCGTGGTTCTCGTTCTCGTAGGAATATCGGGATAAAAAGTATTTTTTGTTTTAATCCAGGTTATAAACCACCTGTATGCCGAATTTCATCCAAATCCATCCATCCGTTGCAGCGTGAAGAAGCAACAAATTTACACACATACATACACACAAACTTTCGCATTTATAATTTTAGTGTGATTGTTTTCTAAAGTTTACGCGAACACTACACATTGAAATGAAACAACTTTTACGGATCTACTCGCGTTTATTTTATATATTACTTTTAATTAATGTTAATCCTGACGTTTCGAACCCTCAGGATAAACCGCCCAACCGTCATGATAAACATTAATTAAAAGTAATGCGTAAAATAAACGCGAGTAGATCCGTAAAAGTTGTTTCATTTCAATGAGTTTATATAAGTCAAGATCTTAAAGAGCACTGCTATCTTAGGACAACAAGCAAGACCAACGGCTCAACGTGCCTTTCAAAGCACGGTGGAGCTCACCCATGCAGTAACCCGGCTTCATGAAAGACTTACTTGCAAAATTGTGCCGCGAACGCGCAAGCCGATATCACCAGAAGAATAACTAAAAAGTCTCATTTATTTTTGCAATTCCAACCTGAATTTGGAAGCCTTACATACTATACAACCTCGTCCATATAATATTAAAAGAAAATATGAATTTATATAGCTTATTGAATTGAAAATGACGGCCTCCACTACATACAAAGCTAATGCTAGCGACCGCTGCCAGAGATCACGTGCCGTTTTTATTTTATATATTACCGGCCGCCGTGCGCCTCTATAGAAAATATAGCGTATTTCTCTGAAAAGAAATTCGTAATAACTAAACATTGTTTTCTAAAGTTTACGCGAACTACACATTGAAATGAAACAAACATTGCTTAAACTGAAAATAAAGATATACTTTGTGTAGAGCTATAAAGGCTATGAAAATGATACAAGGGAAGGGTGATAAAGAGCTGATGAGCTAAGCAGTGATTTTACATTTCAGTAATCCAAACAAACTTCAAAGTTTAAATTCTTTCAAACTAATTGACTGACAATTATTTTAACTGCCTCTATGGTTTAAGGGTTAGTCTTCGATTTACTACCCACAGTCGATGCAAAACCTGCACAAGTGCTCACCTGTCCCTTATGCCCTATAAACTCTCTGTATTATGGAAGAATTGATCGAGGCTGACCAGAGAACTGTTGACATGGCAGCTTTCTGTTCAGAAGGAATATGATGATGTCGATGTCGCTGACACAAGAAGGAGAAGAACACTATTTATTTATTAATTAATTAATTAATTTATTTATTTTGAGTACAGTATCATATTATTATTTGGTTAACCTTATTAGCTAGACGGTTATCCAAAAAAAGTTTACATGTTAGTGTAGTAGTAGAGAGAGAGAGAGTGCATTATTAAGATTCGGATCTGAATCCGACTTAACCCTAGACACCTAACGTTCGGACGTACCCCTTTAAACCTAACCATACGTCGTTTCGACGAGCACTTTTTGGTGTGCTTAATATTATCTATTAATATATGATTTCGTTACGTTTAGTACACACATACGTTAAACAACTATTATTTTAGTAATTAAAACAATAATTTTCTATTTTGTTACAAATATATTTCTTATAAGCAATTTTTAATAGAAACTACTTTTTAGAGATCGTAGTGAAACCACACAGTTATAAAAAAATATATAAAAAAAAACAACAAAAATAGCCTTTTTCTCTTTGGCAAAACTTAACTATAACACTCTTATTATTAGGGAAATACAAACAAATCTAGTTTTTTGAAGCACATTGTACGCAGAAATCAACTTTATGTTTACCACAAATTACAGTGTTGCATTTTGAGAATAAGGACTTTGTCATGCGCCTTTTTAATAAGAGCAGAGAACACAAACTTTTCTTTTTCTCATATATGGTGCCTCTACTAGTGGAAGATCATTGCTAGATGATGACTGACTTTGACCTTGACCTTGACCTTCATCGTTCTTTGCAACTAGTATGTCTCTGATTTTGTCTTTTATATGCATTGTACGATTTTCCAGTCGGATTTTGAGTCGTGAATTGTTCAAATAATAAAAGTGGATTCACTATTTTCCTTACGGCACGAGTAGGTCCTCTGGCAACACGGACAATATTTATTGCAGCTGTTCTATTTGAACTCTGCCCTTTGCTGGTAGCCCAAACAAGACGGGAGCGACTGCGGATATTGCTTCGTGAGACGGTCAAGCTAGATGGACTACTACCTGAGGTTTCTTGCAAAGAAACAGGAGGTGTTTGTAGCTCCAGCACATTATCCAGCAGAGCAGGCGAAGAGCGCCCTTGAGCGTTCACGGGACTATGTTCACGATCAAAAGAGTTATCTTGAGTATCGCTTTCTACGTTGTCAAACTCCACATTGTCTTCTGTTTCGCTATCAGATAAACCCTCCGATGAACTGACACTTTCCTCTGCCAATAATAAACGCGTTATACGCTCATCAGACAACAATGGTCTCAAAGCCATGGCAAAAACTGCATAAAAGAACAAACACCAATTGCATTAAATATATACTCAAACCCTAACCATTCGTCGAAACGACGAACAAACTACTAATATCTTAAGAAATTATGTACTTACCCGCCGGACCCGGGTGCCTCCCGAAAGAGCTCGGCGAACACTGAGTTGGCAAGCGATGTCACCACGATCGGCGCAATCCCCAAAAAGAGATGGCGATATTTCTGTCCTGTATTCGTCGTTACGACGAAGGTTAGGTGTCTAGGGTTAATAGCGACTTCTCTAATACTTATTCCTGCCGCCAAGCAACATTGTATTGCATTGCTGTGTAACGGTTAAAGGTAATAGGTCCAGTGAAATTACATAGAAGCATCTAAGCGTAAGAACTAAACCTTCTGGATGAAACATGCTTACCTTGGTAGCGCACGCGTCTAAAGGCTGCGATGGCCGCTATCCATCAGGCAGGTAAACCCCTTTGCCGGCTCAATAACATTACAAAAGTTCTAACAATACCTCCAGTTAATACCATCATAATCTGATTCAAACAAAACACGTACATATTGGTTATTTAATGCTCGCCGCGAGTTGGTAACTACGCCCGCCCGCAACTTCATCGAAGTCGGCTTAGGCGGATTTACCCTTGTTGCATTGTTCGAGCAACTCGGAAAAAGTCGCGACAAGTTGGTACGTACGTGCTCGGATTACCGGTGCCTTGTAAGCGGTTAAGTTGTACACCTGGCACCGCAAGCGTGTTATACAGCTGAGTGGTCGTATAAGCGCTATTTAATGGTATTGAGTATTCTGATGTAGTGATATGTTTTTTTGTGTATTATATTATTAAGCTGTCGTGTACATAAAAAATACTACTAAAATATTATTTAGTGTGATATCAAAATGATCAAGTACATGAGTCGTGTAAGCTCTTAGATATAAGCACAGTAACAGAAGATATTATAGATATAACACAAGACAGGTATCTAGCCATGAAGTTGCTTTACCACTTTTGGCAAACACTGTCATTACAATAAAACTTCTATAAGAATTAATATTGTAAATGATGACAACGTAACACTTGGTATTGTAAGCAAAAATAGTTGTTTTATGATAGAAAACAAAATTCGTTATCAAGGTGGTAAAGCTTTACTTTAAATAAATAAATAAATTCATGGTCGACATAAAAAAAAATAACATATAATATATAGCTATGCCCCGCGGATCCAACCGCGTTAATTAGCTCTCAAAAAAAATATTTTCCCGTTCGACGACCCATCCGATGACCAGCCTTTGCGAAAGTTGCTTATGAGGAAATACTAAGGTCGACTGAATTGAAAAATATGTATGAAAAGTAGACAAAATCAACGTTTCGTAGTCCCCTGATTCCTCCACCAAAACTGGACCCATTTATTTACTTTTTCATAAAAAGTTAAAGAAAGGCTTTGGCTGTATCCCTGTGTTTTGCTTTTTTTATATAATGTCGTCAATTTTGGGAAACACAGCGGAAAATCTTTATAGATTTTATAGGTTCATATCTTTTTTAATAATTAATTTATGAAAAAAAAGAAAACATAGGGAGACAGCTAAAATCTTTCTTTAATTTTTAATGAAAAAAAAAATTAAATCGGTCCAGTTTTAGAGAAGTAATCAGGGGACTACGAAACGTTGATTTGGTCTGCTTTCCATACATATTTTTCAATTCAGTTGAACTTAGTGTTTCCTCTTAACCTCAGCATTCGCAGACCGGGCGCGTTAACCACTGTGCCATCAAGCTCCTCATCACTCTATTGTATAATCATACTAATATTATAAATGCGAAAGTTTGTGTGTATATTCGTATATTTGTTGCTTCTTCACGCTGCAACGGATAGATGATTTTGGATGAAATTCGGCATACAGATAATTTATAACCTGGATTAAAACTGGATACTTTTTATCCCGATATTCCAACGGGAACGGGAACCACGCGGGTGAAACCGGAAGCGGCCACTAGTATAGTATATAGTCTACTGCATGTTTTTGAATATTTATTGAGGAAATCTGACAGTTTTCGTTATTAGTCTGCAGTGCAGGCGTCTCTACAAAAATAATGTCTACTATAACGCAATGCCTGAGCTTCTCATTGGGCTATTTATTAGCTAATAATTATGCTTTAAACTCAATTCACATACAACTGCGCAATCAACTGCTTATCTCCATAAT
The DNA here is from genome assembly GCA_947562085.1 of Eudonia lacustrata. Classification (NCBI taxonomy): domain Eukaryota; kingdom Metazoa; phylum Arthropoda; class Insecta; order Lepidoptera; family Crambidae; genus Eudonia; species Eudonia lacustrata. The sequence continues at coordinate 825,664 of OX387332.1, forward strand.
AATACATTTCCCTATAAAAACATTTTGTGTTAAAACCATATGAGTTTTAAACATGCCATTATGTAAATGTAACTGCTATATAAGAGCGTACGTTCATGTGGACGTGACGTAAATGTCGTGTGCTTTTGTTTCAGGTACGTTAATTGGCTGAAAAAGTTTGAATAGTGAGGTGATAAGGTGAGTATTTTGTTTTAAGGAAATGGTTGCAAACCACAAACACGAGTAAAGTTAACTAGAATTGCTATAGGTAGTATGTTATATTTCAATACTTGGTAGTGTAGTGCAACGAATTGTCCCGATCCGATCCGAACACCTCGGAGAATCTAGTAGGGCACGGGGACACGTACAAGTGCGTGATGCCGTTCCCTCTAGAAAACCTCCGAAGGTGATTCGTTTCACACGGCTTGAGGAACCCTTTAAGTTTCTCGACGCCCCCAAAAAAGCCTGGTAAAGCTGAAAATGCCGCCTGAAGCAATCAATAAACTCTCTCAAAACAAAAAGAAAAGAATTGTCATCATGTCTTGTACAGAAGAGTTGGTAAATGATTCCGCTCTAAACTCAAACTTTTATTTGCAAACTAAGTGGTACATAGATGGTGTTTACATTGATATAGTGTCCTTATTAATTAGTCACCTTGTACAGGTATAACAAATAATACTTTTACTATAATATGTAATACAATATGTTATAAAAATATATACCTATATTTATATTAAATTGCTATTAAAGCTTAAATTATATTATGAATTGAATGTATAATAAATCAATAAATTGTATTATATTATATTATATTACCCAGACCGCCAAACGTAATCACAAATCATCATATCGCATAATTAAATATTCCTCTACAGTGTAAAAACGTTTATTTATCAAAAAAAAATTTAATTTTGTTTTAAAATACTACTCTACTTGTTGTTAATCAGAAGCAGGGTCCAGCTGCTCCTCAGCTAGTGAAGCAGGGTTTTGCCTCACCAGCCATTCACGTTGCCGACCCGCAAGTTGCTTTTTCACACCTCGTTAAAACGACGCCATGTTATTTTTTAATTTTTTTTATTAAAGGTCTACAGAACTGTTTACAAGCTTAATTAACTTAAAAATATGAATAAATGTTAATACATTATCGTGCAATAGCTGCAAACATGTAGATACAACATGAGCAAACATAGTTCCAAAAATACGCTTTACAATATTTATAAAATTTACAAAATACAGTGAATAAATTAAACGCCTACCCGACCCAGCCAGGAATCGAACCTGGGTCTTCCGCAATCCGGGCGGCTGCACTGACCGCTATGCTACCGGGAAGGCTGACGTAGACGCTGAATCTTGTCACTGCTTTTGTAATTTTAGAGTGCTAATAGCGGCACAGCGCGCCGTCTATCCAAACTATCTATCTATCTATTTAATTTAGCTTCAGTGCAGCAATTAGCACTTGAAAATAAAAAGTTAAATTTTACGCTTTACAAGTTTGATTAAACATACAACTTGCTTTACTTATTTTTATATTTTATAAAAGAGTTTCAGTGCAACAAATTGGTTATTATGACTCTTTGTATAATGCCACATCGCCATCGGAGAGATTGGTGGCGCCACACTCGTAAAAGCTAAGCTCCCTTAGTAACGGTAGTAAATGGATGGGTAGTCATAAATTGGAGTCACATCTGCAGATATTCATCATCACCATCAGCTCACATATGTCCCCACAGCTGAAGCACGAGCCTTCCTTAAGGATGGATAGGGAGAACGGGCCAATTTGAAAAATTTAAAAGGAGCGACCGAAATCTTTCAATGCCAATCCAAACTCACATTTTGTCTTTTTTAAATTTTTCATTGCTTAGGATACAATCCGTGCAGTCTTAATAAAATTACGGTCGGATTTCGACCACTGGGCGACCACTAGTTCAAAATAATTACGCAAATAAATCTTCACCCAGGTAGTTTACACTCGGGAGTTGGAGAGCAAAAAAAAACACATAACTCTCGACCAAAATGTAACAAAGAAAATTCAAACGGAATTAATGAAATTTACTCAGGCCCTTACAAGTTGTAACCTTTCCAGAAATTCGCGGGGAATGCCTCCGTTCGCCGTTCGAGATAAGCCTTTCCACAAAAAATAAGGACAATGCAGAAGGTGAGCTTCGTACACACGGCGGCAGATACTACCCAAAACTGTCAAATTTCTACAATCAAATATTTATAAAATATCAAAAGCTAAAGGCTATTATTTAGCTTTCGATATTGCTTTCATAGTGAATACTGCATTGTATGCATAACTCAAGCGGTTGAGATAGACTATGTCAGACTCCTACCGACTAAACACCCCCTGAGGTCACCTATAGTAAAGGCTGCTGTTCATAGGGGTTGTCTATGGAGCGCCTTTGAATGAAGCTCCGTTCTGCAATCTCTTTACTTTGTGGCCTAGTCTTAACTGATAACACGGTTAATTAACTTTGCCCTTATAAAGTTTTTTGTTCGACTCTGAATCACGAAATGTGTCCTATCCACAGAGCCTTGATTAAGATTTGTTGGATGTAGTTTATTAGTTTTTCTGATTAAGATGTAATAGGTACAGTCAACAGCAAAGGTAACTGATGATTGGTCAAGTTCTAATTTAGATGTTTAATAAGACTAGGTACAGTTAACAGCAAAAGTAACTATGATTGGTCAAGTTTCAAAATATGAAATCAGTATGAAAATCAAAACTTTTTAAACGCTTATCGAAAAATATTCGAGTGTCTACTAGTACCTGCAGACTTTGACTGTAGTTATAAAGAAAATAGTCGGTATTTTCTTTATAACTACAGTCAAACTATCGAAACTTAATTTTGAAATCTAGTAAACATCATCTACTTTTGCTGTTGACTGTACTGTTACAACCGAGTGGTTGTAATCTATAAACTATCGGGGGCGTAAAATGAGAACTACTCAATCGATTGATATTTATATTGGTAATTCAAGAATACATAGAATATAATGAAATAGGTGTTGTCGCAGGCGCGGGTGACAAGCAAGACCACTTTGCTTGTTTTTATGCGCTTCTTCTTAAGGCGACGCATCGCTAAACAATAAATCTCATACGTTTTGATACGAGCGCTTGCGCCCCGCACCATAAGAAAAACTGTTTTTTTTTTCCTTCAAATTAAAACTACAAATTATTTAAAAAAAATTAACTACAATTTTGAAGTGTGTGTTAAGACTAATCTACTAAGAAAATTTAGACGCTTAAATCGGTCTGGTTAGCCTGTAAAATGCAAATCTATGTTTTAAAAGAGGTTACTTTGATATTTTTTTCTCTGTTATAAAAGTTAACAAATCGTGTTTCTGCAACTAGCAAAATAAAGTCAATTAAATGAAAAATCATGTCATCAAATATCACTTTCATATGTTTTGTAATTGTTGGGAAAAATCAAGATCCCCGCCACGTAAATTACCAATGCGTCGCCTTAAACGTACACTACGTTCACACTCAGAATGCGACGCACGGCTGCCAGTAGGCTCACAAGAACAACCAAGAAGTCTCGATCACTACAGTATTATGACTTTTAGGGTGCTGTTGGGGTTGCCACGCTTCTGTAGCGCATCAGGGATGTTTGCAGAAGCGCGAATTGATTGCTTCTACGCTTCGATCAATAATGTGCTAGATTCCCGATGAGCGCTTGAAAAACGGTACGCGACTTTGGTGCCACGACGCCACAATGACGTCTGTGGCGATAACAGTCAATATTAAGTACAAATATTTTGCAACCTTAATTAATCTATAAGTAAAAAAAGAGACAAATGTGGAAAAAAATTCCACAAGCAGGATTTGAACCTGCACCCTTCTGTCAGGTCAGGTGCTCTCCCAATTGAGCTATCGTGGTTCTAACCAGCCCGCCGAAATTATTCAACCCTATTTACTTTTTTACTTTGAAAGCCAAAGGCGCCCATTCAATGTCAACAACTACCATCATTAACATCTGATCATAATATTTTTACAAATACTAAAGATCAGTTAAGAAGTAGGCAAGCTATTTATAAAATGATTTTGTTTATTTTTAACACAAATTTTGTTGCGAACAAATTTATTTATGTTTAAGATTTTAGGTTCACAGTAAGCTGAAGTTGTTGATGCTATCCAATGCTTTTTTCAGATTTTGTTATTCAAAATCTAAATCTATAGGTATGAGCAAACAGGACCATTTTCGATTTTTATTCCGGATCCTTTATCTCGTACATAATTGATCGAAGCTTCTACGCGACTATGCGAAAGCGATGCGCCTCCCTGGTGCGCAGTGTGCGGGGCAGCACCAACAGCATCTTGATGAGGATTGCTAGCAGGCTAGACAGCCGGTACAATAGGTCATTGCTGCACCACGTCTGCCGGGGTGGTGCGGAGGTTGACTTGTGTGATATCATATATTTTTGTATGTTTACCTTCACTAACATAGGATTAGTAAAATTATAAATAACACAAAAGAGTCTTGTTACTTAAAGAATTAAATTTTATTATTATTATTAACCCCTGTGTGGTGCCGGGGATAAAGAATTGCACCACCCCCTCTCTTTCCGTGGGTGTCGTAAAAGCCGACTAAGGGACTATTCCAGAGGATGGGCAGCAGCATCTCTCTGAGGTTACCCTCAACCTACTGCGATCGCCAACCCGCCTGCCAAGCGTGGCGATTACGGCAAATACCCCTCATATCCTTGGGGGAGGCCTTTGTCCAGCAGCGGAAGTCTTTTGGCTGAGATGATGATGATGATGATTATTATTAACGCGAGTGATCAGTGGTTGATAAATGGTGTAAATTTTTTTAAAGCTTTTTATTCTAATTAACCTCCTGTGGACTAGTGATTTGGCCTTGCACCTAGAGGACCCTGGTTTGACAACTCGGTTTCGCTGGTGGAAAAGCTTGTGTCCAGTTCGTCTGTCTAGCTACAACCTATTTATATGAATTGATTTATGGTGTAAAATTGTTTTTTTTTTATCTAAAAAGTCTTTCTTGTTTTATTTATAACCGCTTCTGTGTTTGACTAATTGTTTTATTACATACATGACACCTTCGCGATTATTCGATTTCTTGTCTGAATCTAATCAACAAGGTACTTATGGCAGATTTGTCCGTACATTTTCAGCATATTTATAGATTCAAGATCAAGAACCATCGTTCCTTATTCATTACTTACAGACGTTTATCGAATGAAAAAATATAATGCGGAAGATAATTAATATCGTATATCCAATAAAGAGCCAACCCTTTCCTTTTGAAAGATAAAAGGGCTCTCGTCCCGAAGTCGGAAGCGAGTTTTTACAAAAAGAAATCGCCCTTTTTACGCAACTCTCCACCAGAAATCGTCCAAATAATATCTCGATCGCTTTCAATTATTCCCAGAATGAAATTTAAGAAGAATGCTTAAGTGAATATCGAGTTGTACCTAGTCTGGAAGTTACCCCTCTTCAATGTGAAAGTATGCGTTTTGTTAAATATTTAGCTTTAAAACTTTCCCGCGTGCACACCGACGACCGACAGAGAGTTTTCTGGAAAGCGTATATCTACTACATGGTTATTCTTTATTTACTGTGTAACAACTTTGTAACAACAGGATAGTTATAAAGGTTTTTAAGCAATTCATTTAATTCAACGAGTCTTCTGGGGCCTCGTTAGCCCAGCGGTCAGAGAATTGAACCGGTTATCCCACGGTTCGGGTTCGATTCCCACTCTAGGTTCCTGAGGCTGCTTGATTTTTTCTGGTAAAATTTTATCTCGGAAATAACAACTCAAGGTATACTTATTTATGCCTCCAACCAGCGTTGCTGTGTTCAAGATTGAAGGATAGGTACCAGATCAATTGATATTATAATAGGACATTGTCAAATAACAACGAAATTATTTTTATTAATATTTACTTTAGTCATCGCACTTAATTGCACCTACCGAAGTTATCTCTGCACCATTCTATGGTTGAGTGGTAGAGAATGCCGCAGGTATTAAATTCGCCATGTAAATGTTGCAGAAGTTTAAATAACCGCCTCTGTGGTCTACTGGCTAAGACCACCGGTTTAGACTCAGAGGTCCCGGGTTCTATTCCCATGGGGTACATGTTTGTGTACTCGGTTTGGTTGGTGGTAGGGCTTGTTTGTCCGCCTGGCTAGCTACCACCATCTCAGCTAGAGATAAGATAGCCAGCCTAGCTAGATAGGGTGAAGTGCGCTTCCATCATTGTCCTTATCATCACTTATCATCAGGTGAGATCAAGGCACTATGCTTACCCGTATAATATATATGTAAAAAAACTTTAGGGTCGAACCACGGTTTGCATTTTTATTTTATTGTGTGCAGTATGTATTATCTTATTGTTTTATTTTGTTTTTATATATTTTGTTTTTTGTTTATATACCTACCTACTGTTTTTGCTTATTTTATGATGGTGTGTGTGCGATGAGGTACCAAATAAACTATTTATCTATCTATCTATCTATCTACCTATATATCTACCTATTATATCTGTCTATATATTTATGTATCTAAGTGTCGCAAGCGCCCATGGGCTGCAGTGGCCGCTTTCTGTCGGGCGGTCTGTATGTTCGTTCGGTCGCACAGCAATATTACAGTTCGGTGTGACCCGTAAACCGTAACCCGTAACCCGACGGTTGCAGGAGACAATACTGAAAGAGATGAAACTTAGAGAAGTATTAAAACTTTACGATTTTTTGTGCGTAAAGCGGTCTTCCACTAGGGAAGTGGATTGCGAAATATTATTTTATATTTAGATACGAACTTTGCAATTTGAACTTACCTTTAATATTTTGAGTAATCCCAAAACTATGTGGTATATTATTAAATTGACTGAAAATCTTTGCTTTAACACTTATGCCAAAAACTTCCATTACAATAAAATTTCGTTAAGGCTCATTGTCAATGATGACAACGTATCTGTCACTTGGTCTTTTAAACAAAAATAGACCTTGTTGTTTTATTATATGCAAACAAAATTCACTTCTAAGGTGGTAAAGGAATTTCATTGTCGACTATACATAGTACCTAAAGATAAAGAGTTCGTCATTTATCGTTTTGCTTGTAATTGAGAAAAGTACAATTTTTGTTTTTTTTAATACATAGCTCGGCAAATGACTCCACTCTACCTGATGTTAAGTGAAAATGGAGTCCAGACGTAAGGACAACTGGTGCAGCGAGAAAACAACGCAGCATCAGTCACCCTCACCCTGCCGGCCCACAAGGTGTCTCTTCACGCCTCGTTTGAATAGGAAGGAGGGAAAACGTGCGCTGGTAGACTATTCCATCTTTTGGAAGTGCGACAGAAAAACGAGTCACCAAATTTCTTTGTGCGCGATTTATGTAGGTCGATTATCATCGGTCTGTGATATCATTTGATTGAACATTTAATGAAGAAATTTGACAGTTGTGTATAGTCCGATGTGAACGTCTGTACTTCTTGAAGCACGGAGGAGATTGTATTTTTTTATAGTAGACTAGCTGACCAGCGGACTTCGTATCGCTTGGACAGTTTCTATGACAACAAAACAAAAAAAATCATTCGTCCGCTTAAGAACACCCGTATACCATGATGGACCCCTATAGCAGCGCCACCTACCGGATCCAATTATAAATCTAAACCATTCTCGAATCCACTTGAACACACACACAAAATTTTATCCAAATCCGTCCAGCCGTTTAAAAGGAGTTCAATAACATACACACGCACAGAAGATCCTATTTAAATAAAGATTTTTATTTTATATTATTTTATTTTATTAAGGCAAGATTTGACAAATTACTCCTCTCTACCTGATTTTGCGACCCGCAAGTTTTCTTTACACCTCGTTAAAAGAACCTTACGTTGTAGGAATAAGGAATTACGTGTGCTGGAAAAGAAATCCATTTTTGGTTGTGCTACAAAAAAAAAATTACTCTTCCATGATGATGCATGATCTTTACGCTACCGAGCTTTAAAACGATGCCAGACTTTTATATGTTTTGACTAAGAAAGAAAAAATCGTAGGGACCTTAAGAGGAAACACTAAGGTCGTTTTTCTATACAAACGTAGTCCCCTGTTGCCTCCCTGGATAATAGTACTAAAGAAAATTTTTTTTCAAAAAATCTATGGCCGCTATAAAAAAATAGGGACACAGCCAAAGCCTTTCTTTAATTTTTAATGAAAAAAGTAATTAAATCGGTCCAGTTTTTGAGGAGGAATCAGGGGACCACGAAACATTGATTTTGTCTACTTTTCATACATACACTGGCCTGCAAAACTAAGTACTACACTTTTAATATTTATTTATTTTCTAAACTATAGAAGTTAGAGATTTTTAAATAAAAAACGTTTTGCAGCAATTTTTATCAGCTTTCTTTGAAAATAAAGTAAATTATACATTAGTAACATTTTTCCTTTTTGTTTCGAAATTATATCTTGTGTACTTAAAAAGTTATTGCAATTTTAAAAGTGTGATACTTAATTTTGCAGGCCAGTGTATTTTTCAATTCAGTCGACCTTAGTGTTTCCTCTTAATAAAAGGCTTAACTGACTTGCACGTTTAAATTACACATAAAAGATCACAGGAAATTCTAATATACCCACAACATCATGATGAGTGATTTACTTAGTCCCTTTGATGTTTATAAAGACCGCGACCCTCGCTTTGGCTTAATACTCGTTCTTACCTTATATTAGAGCATTATAGCGATACAAAATTAGCTGTAACCAAGCTTCATTAACGATTAATCTTCATAAAAGTAACTCTAACTTTGAATTACTTTAATGAAAAAACTTTTTTTCTAATTTTCGTACGCGTAAGCACGGGACCGTCATCTCAACTGATCTTAAGTGATAATAAGGCCGGATGGAAGTGCACTTCACCCGTAATCCTCAACTACTGGGGCACTGGCTATCTTATCTCTAGCTGTCGGAACACAACAATGCTATTTTATTTGATGATATAGCGACATATTTAGATTACATAGTGATAGCCAGCCAGGCACAACTTGCTTTATTTATAGTTACTAGTTGTCTCCCAGTGATAAGTAATAATGAAGTGATCGGATAATCGGATGCATATTTACCTAAAGTTGAGGTGTTGGCTAATATGTAAACTTTAACTTTTTTAACGAAAAAATCTCAAGAAATAATAACTTTCTTATAATTTTTCATTTCTTCAACTACTTCTTAAAGTTTCAAAACATATCTCAAATGAATAATAAATAAGGAATTACAAAGGAAAACAAATTCTTGATTATTAACCTAAAACAGCATAACCAATAAACTCCCGCGCTCAACTGACAGTATCGTATTAAACGACTAAGTTGAAAGTTACTTACAGAATAGTTTTGCATTCCTGAATTTTCTGGAATCCCGGGATTTATATTTTAAAAAACATGTTTTAAGAAGCCGCTTCCATAATTTCCTAGCCAAATATTAACTTTAGGTAAATATGCATCCGATTATCCGATCACTGAGATGACAGGTAGATATAATATTATATGTCACGCTAAATTTGTTGCAAACAACAAGAGGCAAAGAACCACGCATGATCGTTACAAAATATGTAATACCTAGCGTCCGCCATGTTTTATTTTTTGACAGTACGCCATTCATCTCAACTTAACCGCAAGTCATAACGCACCCACGAAAACAAATGAAGCACTTATTATTAAATGATGACGACACAAAATTTATCCACACGCTGGGCCTTAATCATGAGAATTATAGTGTTCGTGACTGTACTGAAAAAGTAAGCTGCGTTGAACAACAGACTTTATGTGTTGAGCATAAGAGTTGTTAACGTGTGTACGTGATACGTTGGCTTGTGAGAAACAAGTGAACAGCCAGTGTTGTCTGAGCTTCTAAATAAAGTGCGGAAAAGAAAAGTGTTAGGGCTTGATATCGTTATCAAACTCCTGTAAGTATCGGTTAAAGTTATTTCTATAAAGTTAAATTATTAGCGGTAATGCAGGTAACGTTATCTAGAAAAGTATTTTTCCGTTTTTCGTTAGCTAATGCGCTTTAGCCAATTCACGTAGAGCGGTTAGTTAATTTATATTTACACACACTGGTAACGATACTTAACGTTACTTTTTTTAACGGTATTTTTCGTTTGATAGAGGTATTGCTACCGATTTTTTTACGGTTTGGTTTAAGAAAGTTCGGATTCTGTAACCGTTGGCAGAGGTCAGGCTTAAACGGTGAGACGGAAGGGGTGTCGACTCGCGTAAATCATTATTAAACTGACTTTTATTGTTGTCTGAATTACCTATCTGAATGCGGAATATGAAATGGTGTAGTTATGTACTGCCTGGGCTTGCTCGTGTGGAACTGATAGGTGCATTCGAATATGTCTGGATGCGATATCGGGAATGTGTATTGATACAACTTGGTTGAATAATAACAATAATCTCAATAACTATGTGTTATTATTTGTGTGAATAAATGTGACTCATTGTTGTAGTAGATACAGTTCAGTGTACGAATTTGTGTGTCTGTTAGATTATTGACGATATAGTTATTTTCAAAAATCTCAGAACCTTGTGTCCCAAAAGTAGGGAGACACTAGGTTGTAATAAGAAACTCTATATTCAAAGTCAAAATCAAGATTTTTTTTTATTTGTCTAAACTCAATTTTTTATTGTGCGTAAATGAATTTATATCCGCCTCTGTGGTCTAGTAGCTAAGACCACCGGTTTAGACCTAGAGGTCCCGGGTTCGATTCCCAGCGGGGCGTACATGTTTGTGTACTCGGTTTGGTTGGTGGTAGGGCTTGTTTGTCCGCATGGCTAGCTACCACCATCTTATCTAAACATGTCGCCAAAAAATCAATGTTTGTAGCATTGTTGTGTTCCGGCAACTAGAGATAAGATAGCCAGTACCTCACTAGTTGAGGATCCCGGTTGAAGTGCGCTTCCATCATTGGCTTTATCATCACTTAACATCAGGTGAGATCAAGGCACTGTGCTTACCCGTTAATATATAAAAATTAAAAAAATATGCCGATTTACGATGTTCAGAAAAAGGAATATAGTTGAAAAAGACTGCCTAGTTCACCTTTCAGCTGTCAATGACTATAAAGATACCACTTTAAATTTTACCTTAATGTGATTCAATGAAAAATATATTACGCTGCATCAGTCAATGAGTTCGCATCCGCATTTATACCGGCTTTATTTAAAATATTATTATCTAGAATAACAATACTAACAAACAATATATTGGTTACGCACTTGGGCATATTGTTGATAATAAAATTGTTGTGGGGCACCATTCTTGTGTTCTGTCCTGGTTGTTGCTGAAAATCAGCGATTTACTTGATATGCGGATGAATACAACGCTGTGCAACAACCCTTTTGAGATGCTGCGGGCACACACACATTTTTGTTTATATTTTAAATCAAATCAAAGTATTTATTCAGTTTCAAATTAAAGTAATAAACAAAAATAAAATATAAATTAAAGAAGCAAAACCGAAAAGGACCCGAGTGGGGACTCAGCACATGTTGCAGCACGAACATCACCTGTAACGCTGATATTCTGATGCGGAGCTCTAAACTGTGTCATCTAATTATGTTTATTTTCAGTGTCATTGTGTGTGTAGTGAGTCATCGAGTCATCAAATCAAGTCAAAGACTTTATCTATGTATGTATTAAGTAAACGAACCTAACCTACACCAAGCTTAACATAACTTGAAGCATCAACTTCAATTCCATCCACATTAACATTCGACCTACATTCCGGGCAAGTCTCCATTTGCCACATAAGCGTTCCTCCAGAAAAAACAGTAAGAAAACTTTCAACCCCAAAAACGTCTCGAGAACAAATAAATCTTGTGCAGACGGCCCGAACAAATCGAACTGTAAAGGCGCTGTCTCACTGCGACCCACGACCACGCTAGGTACACACGTTGACTTAGCTTCATTTCAAAATGTATGTGAGATTTCCACTGCTTTATTAAAGTTATTTAGGTTTAATACAAATCATAGTAACACCTGTTTTACTTAAACGTGTATATCTTTAAAAATAAAAATGAATCACTGAAATGTATGTACGCGCCATAAAGTTATTATACCAAATAATAACTTTATGGTACGCGCATAACTTCCGATCGAATGCACAAAATTGGATAATTCTTTTTTTTTGTGTTTGTTATTGTCACGACCTTATTATTTTTAGAGGTTTGTACAGAGGAAAATTAAAAGAAAAAAATATATTTTTACTAAAATATGTTTTTTTTTAATATCGTGATATGAAAAGTGAGTGAGCGAATGTGACAGAATGACGTACAGTTCTTCAGCCAGCATTTGACAACTTCAAACGGACAATACGTCATAATGACATGGTACATCATATCATAATATCAATCAAATAGAGTTACCGCTTCTCTTGCAAAAGTAATATCGGTGTTTCGTGTGTTTGAAGGTTTATCGTACTTTTCTATTGTTATTGATTTAAAGAAAATGCCACCTGTGAGGCGTTAAAATATCGGCCGGCGTACGCGTAATGCAAATCGAGTTCACAATCTTCGAAACAATGAGACTGAAGAAGAGCGAAGGCAGCGTTTGGATGCAAACAGAATGAGAATTTCTCAAGGGAGATCTACCACGACTCCGGATGAACCCATACCAGCAACGTCTTCAAGCGAGAGGTTCAACAAACCAGACAATCAACCGAAACAATTACCTATGAACATTTGGCGTTTAGATATGTTACAACAGTCGATTACGCCGGCGATAAATCGGTGGATTTTGGAACAATGAACACTATTTGTCAACTCGAGAATGGCTGGACCGATTTGGCTAATTTTGATTTTGAAATATTTGTGGAAGTTCAGGGAAGGTTTAAACGGTGAAAACATAAATAATAATTTTCCAATACAAAATTTTCCAAGATTTGTTTGTTTTGTTGTCGTAGAAACTGTCAAAGTGGTACAAAGTCCGCCGGGTCAGCTAGTGTTAATATAGGTATTAGTTGCACGGTAAGGCCGTCTTTAATTAGAGTTATATGTGATATTCCAGGGGACCGGAAGGTGTGGAAAAGTGTGAGGAGGCCTAGGCCCAGTAGTGGGACAGCTATGGCTGATATAATAGTAATATAGAGAACTCATAGTTTACATTTATACTTTTGTAGAGAACGCTGGTGCAGTGGTAAACGCGCACGGACTGCGTTTGCTGAAGTTGATTTGTTTGTTTATAATAGGTCCTTACCCATGAAATTGGAGTTTTGTATGAAGATTTTTTATAAAATTTAATTTTTCATATTAACGTTTTTTTTAGTTTGTTAGCATCTATTTATTTTAACACTATAAAAATTGTAGAGTGTAGTGTGTTTGTTTCACTAGCTAAATATAGCAGACATTAAAAAAAAATCAAGTCCCTTCAAAGCTACAATGAAATAAAAGGACAATTCCGCGAACAAAAAAGTTAGTCAATTTAAAAAAAATGGGCGATAAAGACACAAAATTAATAACCATTGTTATTACTGAAGCATAAGTGACATAATCCTAATCAAAGGTGTATAATAATATTAGCAACCGGTATTGACTTTTAGAAGTAATACACCTATTAAGTGAGAAAAAAACTCCAATTTCATAGATAAGGACCTATTAATTGTGCATGATGCTACAGTAAAAACGTAGACCCGCGCTGTCTATCAATCCAAACAGCTAAATGCGCCACGTTCCCGTGCAAGGCGTGCGTCGCAGTGGGCCAGCACCTTAACAGAGGCTTCGATAACCTGACAATAATTCATCTGCCGATATTAGGGACTGGGCCTCTGATTTGCATACCACATTTCACCCGGTGCCCACGGGTCGCTGATTTATACCGGCTGGGAGGATAAGCTGGGCTGTGACGTAGTAAGAACGGTTTCTGTTTGATAGTGATTATTTTTTGTGTGAGAAAAAGTGATGTTGCGAATGCGATTTTCTACCAATAACCTAGCTACAGATTATTGCTACTGATATTTACATAATTTGAAGTAAAACTATATTTTTATAATCGTCTCTAAATTGTACATTAATTTTAACGTTTCATACCATGATTATTAATTATGTTTCGGTTTATAAGATAAGATAAAAAGAAAGACGGTGTTTAAGATAATCAATAAATAAGTTTATATAATATATTAACAAACCTCCTTTTCCGGTGAACTTCTTGATCCGAAACTTCTCCCCTAGACTGTACTAGTAAAATAATAAGTACTTTGTTCTTGACTGTTGAACTATATTTTATTTATTTATATCCTGGTTATCGGTGGATAAAGTGAACGACTGTACTTTCTTCCTTCAATAATTATGTTATGCCACAAAAATCTCTATACCGCGAAGCTGAAAAACACAGTATAACGCCATCTAGCGAAGAAAAAGCAGTTTAAAAAAAATATATATCTTTTTTATTTTTTTTATAGTTAGCTCGGCAAATAACTCCATCCCACCTGATGTTAAGTGGAAATGAAGTCCACACGCGAAGATAACTGGTGCAGCGTGGAAACAAACGTAGCATCAGTTAACCTCACTCTGCCGGCCCACAAGGTGCTTCTTTACGCCTCTCTTGAAAGACCCCATATCATAGGAAGGAGGGAAAACGTGTGCTGGTAGACTATCTTTGGCTTTTTTTATCGAATATCGATATCGAAAGTACGTTACTTACCTAATGAATAAAATGACATCAATAACTTTTTAAAAATCTAACGAGATGTATCCAAAATTTTGACATTAAACACTCCCATACGTTTAGTATGTGATTAGTAGCAAGGTTTTAGTTTCCTTATTTTAAAAGGTTGTTTTAGCTCAGTACTGATATTAAAGGAAGCTGTTTGTTAACTTAACAAACTAATAAAACTATCTTTTAATTGAATAATTATTATTTCTTAGTAAGTACAACATTTTGTATTCAAAGCAGATGTTCGAAGTGACGTCCTTGTTGTGCGATACAATGACGAGCTCTATTTACAGTTTCTAAATGAACTTTCCTTAACAGTTGCGGAGTAATTATTATCATATCATACGTAATCATAAAATATGTATGATTACGGCAAAATGAGTACTAGACCACTTAAAATAAGGAAACGAAAACCTTGCTACTAATCGCATACTAAACGTATGGGAGTGTTTAATGTCAAAATTTTGGATAATTCTCGTTAGATTTAAAAAAAGTTATTGATGTCATTTTACTCATTAGGTAACGTACTTTCGATATCAGTTTAAAGTTTTTTGATATTTGTATTAGTTACGGAATAATCGCCTGGTCACACTTGACGGTTACAGCCTGTATACCTACAAATATTTTCTTTTTTTATAAAAGTCCAGCAGCGGCGTTTACATGCCTATATTATGTATTCCATTATACCAATACATTATTAACGTTAATAAATTAAAGCGAACCTAAAGAGAAATAGCCCCAGGCTTGTTCTTCCAACTTTTGATACATGAGACACAGGTAAGTCGAACGGGAAACTTCAAGGTTACCGAAAATTCGAGAACACGAACCTCATTAGCGCAATGTTACTTACAGAGTCTGACACAACGACAGGATATAGAAAATGAAAGTGTTTTAGATCATCACCATCTTCATATTTGTAACCACTGCTGGCACGTGCCATCCCTAAGCATAGATCATAAGCCACCACGCGGGCCCAGTGCGGTGCGGTGGTTGTTAACGACTGCCAAAGCATCTAAAACCAACGGTTTTACGTGTCCTCCGAAGCACAGAGGAGCGCGAGATGATACATTTTTGGTCACCCATCCGATGACCGGCTTTTGCTAAAGTCGCTTAACTTTAGCTATTGCAGACCGGGTGCGTTAACCACTGCACCATCTAGCTCCTGAAAAAAGTGTTATTTCCCTCCCTAGTGTTACAAATTACTTATGAGACGATCACAGTATCCCTGCCACCTACCTACCCTGTAAAGGGTTTTACGCGACGAATAAAATAAATGAATGAAGGCTGGCAACGCATCTGTGATTCCTTTGGTTTTGCGGGTGTCCATGGGCGGCGGTGATTGCTTCCCATCAGGTGACCCGTCTGCTCGTTTGCCTCCTTCTAATATATAAAAAAAAAATCGAATTTACGTCCATAGCAATCTAGGTACTTAATTCTATAATAACTATGTGTGTTTAGCAATATGGTACAGTCAACAGCAAAGGTAACTGATGATTAGTCAAGTTTCAAACTATGAAATTAGTATGAAAATCAAAACTTTTTAAACGCATATCGAAAAACCTTCGAGTGTCTACTAGTACCTGCAGACGTTGACTGTAGTTATATCGAAAATACCGACTTACGCTATCGAAACTTAATTTTGAAATCTAGTAAACATCATCTACTTTTGCTGTTGGCTGTGCCTACGCTTGTCCAGTGTTGCGTAATGGCACTGGCCACGTCTAGCCGCGACTGTCTGCAGGAGGCTGATGGAGCTGCAACGCACACGGTGGATTAGGGAAGCGATGCGCTTGACGATAGCTGAAAAACTACCAACCTCAATCAAAATAAAATAAAAAAATTACGTTATTTTTCTCATATAATACACTTAGCATAATGTGATTGTCGGCGCGCGAGTGGCGTTTGGCCGCTCTCAGCGACACGACGACGGCGTAGCGGCGGGCGGTGGCAACAGGTTCGGACCCCTGGCCCGCCGCACACCGCCGCACTTAGCTTCGCGACAGCTTAGGCACCGGCCGATTTTGCTTTTGTACGGACACACGAATTGCTTGTAACAAATAATATCATATCTTTTGAAATACAGTCCGCTTTTTACTCCAAAATCCCCTTGAAATCAACAGTGATAACAATAGACATAAATTTTGTGATTCAAAGGAACTTGTGCCTGAAATGGCATGGTTAGCTCGTGAACAAAATTGTTTCAATCATACGCAAGTAGACTCGTAGAGTGTTTCATTTAAATGTAACAGCGTTCATGTAAACTTGAGAAAACAACACGTACCTATGGTGTTGCATGTGTCTATAAACCTGTTTACCAAATCAGCCGAACAAAAATTGTAGCAAAGAAAAAGTTATTTCGGATTAAGGCAGACAAAGGAGACTTGCCGTACTTAAGTCGAAAGGATTTGGACAAAACTCAGTGTTATATTTGCTTAAAAAACCACCTTAAAGCCGGGCGCACACACGTAATTCTTAAAGAGATAATCCACGGATGAAGTGCTTATTTATTTCGTCGGGCCACGAAGCGGGCGGTTCGTTTTTGCGCAATTTCTTTTAATTTATTACCTTGCTCTGTGCCCGTAAATTGGGAGATGACAATGCGTTTGTTCAAGCGTTGTTTTTAGTTTACCGCCCGCCGCTTAAATGCAGTGCGGTATTAATTAATTGTAGCTCGTAATTTGTAGTGTCTTAGTTTGTGGAACGTATTTTTGGTAATTTCTTTAAAATAGATAAATGGATAACCGCCTAGTTTGTAATTGTGCAATGTTAAATTAATAAGAACTAATAAAGTTCTCGGATTATCAGCATGACAAATTGCATTGTCTTCTCAACACATCACGTCACTTACCATGACTTTATATCACGTCACGTCATTAGAGACACCTCACCAACGCATGTCACCAAATATCATCAATAACGCCACGTCACGTTCACGTAGTTGAGAGAGGCATTCACTAAATACTGTTCATGACTTTACAACACGTCACGCCATTAAGAGAAACCACACCTACGCATGTCAATTAATATCATCAATAACGTCACGTCACGTTTATACAATTAAGAGACGTGTTTCGCTTAATACTGTCCATGACTTTACATCACGTCACGTCATTAAGAGACACCTCACTTACGCATATCACTAAATATCATCAATAACGTCACGTCACGTATACGCAGTTGAGAGACGTATGTCACTAAATACTGTTCATGACTTAACATCACGTCACGCCATTTAGAGACACTTCACCTAACCATGTCACTAAATATCAAGAGTAAGCTTGAAGCAGGCGCTTGTATTTGGAACCCGCACGAGAGTACTTATGCTCTAATGCTTGAGAAGGTCCAGAAAGCGTTCCTGCGGTTTCTGTACAGGCACCGATATGGCTACTACCCTTTTTTGTATCCCATCAAGTTTCTTCTGGGCTGCCTTGGATATAATTCCCTCGAGACTCGGCGTGCCACTGACCAAATTATTATGGCGTGCAAGGTTTTCTGTGAAAAAATTGACGCTCAGGACTTAAGTGAGATGTTGTGTCGGTTCTTCGTACCGAATAATTACTGTCGGGCTCGAAAGCACAAGTTGTTTGCCGTGCCGCAGTCCCGCACTGTCGCGCGAGCTGCGTCACCTATCCCGCGTATCCTCGCAGCGCTCAACGCTCTTTTGGATGATAATCCGGAAATTGACCTCTTTGCGGATGGACTCACGTATATTATGTCAGTATGCTTGAGGTTTTGTGAGCGTGATGTATGACTGTGTTTTGGTTAATTTCTTTGATTATTTTTACTATTATTTTATTTTGTAATCCATTTATAAGGTATTGTATTATTATATTATTGTATGGTATTGTTAATTAATGTAATTGGATTTATCCGTATTAATTAAAATAATTAAATAAATAAATAAATAATATCATCAATAACGTCACGTTACCTTTACGCAGTGCAGAGACTTATGTCATAATACGGTCCATGACTTTACATCACGTCACGCCATTGAGAGACAACTGACTTAAGGATGTCACAAAATATCATTAATAATGTCACGTAACTTTCAACTGCGTGAAATGACGTAACGTTAAAGACACACGTCACTAAATACAGTCCATTTCGTCAGACCACGTCACGACACGTCAAGTCAAGACGTCAAAGACAGCTCGCTCAGTGGCCCCACAGGCGCAGGTTAATCTCCCGCCCGCCATGATAAGTGCTCGCCCGAAGCGCGGAATCCTTAAAAATTGCCCCTCCGTGTCGACACCGCTTGGTTTTGTCATATTAGTGCCGCAGAAGGGGGGGGGATGGGAAAAATGCGCTTACAATGCTTTAGCAGTCGGGTCTGATTGGCTTCGCGATTTATCCTTCTCCGTTCAGAGAAGGTATGCCTTTGTGCGGTTTATTTACGATTTAAAGTGCCCGCTTTTTGTTTGTGCCCATTGCCCAATTGTTGGGTCACTGAATTTGGTCGAGATTTTGCCAGCTCTTTTGCGAGGAAATACGACTAAGTTAATAAGAGACGCTTTCTATAGCTGCTGATGCTGTGTATATATTCAGAACTATTTGTGGGCCTAATAACAAAGTTTACGTTACGTTAAGCAACCAATGCATAAACCATAGGTATTTAATCATCATCATCAACATCTCAGTCAAAAGACGTCCACTGCTGGACAAAGGCCTCCCCCAAGGATCTCCACGTTTTGCTCACATCTAGCGGCTTCCCGCGCCCTTCACCAGATCGTCAGTCCACCTTGTTTGGAGGACTGCACACACTGCGTTTTCAATAATAAATAAAATCTCACTAATAAAGAAATCTAAATGCTATTCGGGAAATAATAAAAGAATTAAATTTTTACGCAGTAACAAATCTGTGAACCAGAAAATATCAATTGGGGATGACTCCGCTAATAACAACTCCAGGCTGCTTTTATCGTTTCAAACGCCAATATTTCATTGTAACGGCTAGTGACATTATCTTAATGGCGGCACGCCCACTTCCGGTTGCGAATTATGATTGATGACGTCACCGCTTCTCTCCGGTCGACAGCGTGGGGGGGGGGGGGGGGGGGCAAGATCTCCGCGCCAAGATATTTTATGTCCTTTTTATCTCCTCCAAATGATATATTGAGGAAAAATGTAATCGAAACTATTTTGGCTTAACAATAGGCTGGGGTACGAAAAATAATTCTCCTATTCCGATGTTACAGATGTGTGCTTATGAGACAGTAATGCAATAAGGGGATAACTAATGTTGGATACTTCTAAATTGACTTTCACTGACATTAATGGTGTTTGGATTTACCTGAGCACTACTTTTTTTATATAATTTGACTCCATTCCGTAAATGTAAGACGACACCTCGATTTGTGAACATTCAAAAAGGCTGATCCTTACTGACGCTGTCATAAGGTCGAAAATACGTAGCGCCTGCGACAATATAGACCGCACATTAACAAAATCTAAAAAAATATAGTTTGAAATGATTTTTTAGAATCTGTCACTTTGCCCGATCTGGTAATTGAACCCGGAACCTTCGTGTATCGGACCGAACGCTCTGCCACTCGACCATCGAAGCGTCATAAATAGGGGACAGCCAATTTCTTCCCGTTTTATTCTTATTAAAACATCTAAAGCTGGTTTTATTGCAGTTTTCATTGCCCCCGGTGCAAGCCGTTTCCGTGTCGGGACAAGAGTGGCCGTAAACCAAACGCTATCGGCAAAGTGCTTTCATCATACAAATTGTGTTAGGGGCGTTCGTGTACCATATAATGGGGAACGATATGTGAGGGTTTAGAAAGAACTTTATGAGTAACCTCAGACTAGTTGGAGCGACGATTTCCGCAAGATGGCTGGCATGGTGAGAGTAGACGTGGATAGTGCTCCAGCGGCGTGAACGCGGGATCGTCAACAGATGATACACAAAAATACAGCAAAATACAAAAAAAATATCAACCACGCATTATACTCATTGAGTCAAAGGTCTCAGCTAACACCGGACAAGTACATTACTGTGTAAATTAGACAAAATATTAGACAACATCACATACATTGTTCTGATTCCAAGGTAAGTAGCTAGGGCACTCGTTTTATGGAAATCAGAGACAGCGACGGTACCACAACCACCTAGACCCGACGCAATATCGAAAAGTTTGTTTCCGACATTGGGACCAGACCGGGAATCGAACTCGGGACCTTAGAGTTAGCGCCGCCCAGAGTCCGTCGTGCAAGCCGAGAGGCTATGGAGGTCGTCAAATTAATCAAATATAATAGAAAATATTTACAAAAATAAACATTTTATTAAAATGGTTAGATGAAACATAATTTTAGTTTTGAACTTACTTATACTAAATATTTATAAAATGTATAAAGTACAGTGAAAAAATTAAACCCCCCTCGACCCAGCCAGGAATTTATAAATTTTATACATATTTAATTTAGCTTCAGTGCAGCAATTAGCACTTGAAATTTAAAAATTAAAAAAAGTAAAAATTTACTTAAACTATCCTTAAAAATATTCAAGTCAATACATCTAGAGATACCATTACACAGTTTGACTACATCTAGTCAAGGGTGATTTCAAACTCAGATTAGTTCCTTGCACCTTGAACAGATCATTAAAAAAGTAGCAAAAGAAAAAAAAATCGGCAATGTCAACCTTGAAACATTGAAACTAGAAAATCTTTTTAAAAGTGTTAGAATTAAGATTTCCAACATTTTCTGTATCACATAATAACGTATCATCGCATCCTCCAAGCTATGAGTGAGGTACGATCGCTGTATTCGACAAAGCCTTAAATTTGAACCTATAATAAATCCTGCGCATTATTAAGACATAAAATTCAGCGATCCCCCGCGACCTGCGCCTTATTTTATGTGCGCCTGTTCTGTTTATGATGTATCACAATGTAGCTTATGGTTAAGGCGCAGACTTCATAGCTACTAGACAGATCTATGTAACTAATTTCTAAAAAAATTACTTAACTACAAGATAACAAGTCAATTTTACTTGTTTCTTAATTAATCTATTGTCAAAGACAAAGTCAAATTTTTTTAATCAAATAAGCTTAAGAAAATGCTTTTGATACCATACATTTTTTACCTTCTACCCATTCAAGACGTCTAATTTTTAGCTGGAGAGAAGAATGGGCGCAAGAATCTCCACAGCTTTTATAGAAGTAACGATATTTACAAAAAAAATAAAGTATGTCGTATATTTGAATAGCTGGTCCCTAAAGGCCTTTCATTTCCATTGATAAATGATATTCCTCCCAATCGCTTGACCATCAGTATATATGTGGGATTTTACTGAGATTTCACGCACACTTCTTGGGAGAATTTGAAAGGGGGTTACACACTTGCTTCATTTTCCACCACACATGCACACTTCACGAAAACTTTTAGAGGTTAATAATCCAACAATTATTTTTTAAAGCATAATTTGAAAGGACACAAAATTTTGCAAACAACAAAACTGATAATCACGTCACCAGCTCTGGTTGTCCCCACAGCTGGGCCTTCCCTGTGGATGGATAGAGAGAACGGGCCATAAACCACCACGCGGGCCCAGTGCGGATTGGTGGTTGTTAACGACTGCTAATGCAGCCGCGACCAACGGCTTTACTTGCCTTCCGAAGCACGGAGGAGCTCGAGATGATGACTGTTTGGTCACAAATCCGGAGACCGGCTTCTGAGGAAGTTGCGGTCTTGCTTACCTCAGCAATCGCAGACCGGGCGCGTTAACCACTGCGCCATCGAACTTCCAAAAACTGATAAAACTATTCTTTATTTTCTCGCCAAGAAGTGACGCACTTGCCCTTAAGAGAGGGCGATACGGTTAACCGGTTATGCGGCGCTAGTGGGGCACTCCGGACCCTTTGTGAATTTTGTAGGGTTAGGCTTTTGTCGGGAATTTTGTTAGGCCTTTACTTTTATACCGCTCGAAATAAAAGGCAGCGTGTATGTTAGGGATTCTATGTAATTGTTTAGCTTGTTTTTTTTTGTAATGACAACTCAAGCAGTAAGAAGTACGTTAGCTAGTGAGTTGGTTTAGGATTGACATACATGATAAGCAAGTTCATCAAAGTTTTGAGCAATTTTATAGAAAGAGTTAATAGCAAAATGCAAGGAATTTACAGGAAAAAAAATATTGTAATTTTTTCACGACTGGCTGGCCGCTTTAAATAGAAAATCTAATCATCATCACCATTATCATCATCATCATCATCATCATCATCATCATCATCAGCTTATTCTAGTCCACTGCTGGACATAGGTGGTGTCATGGTCATGGTGTTATTTTTGTCTATTAGTATGTTTAGTATTAAATTATTATATTGTAAAATGATTATTTAATAAAGATTTTATTATTATTCTTATTATAGACCTCTCCAAGTGCACGCCACCGAGCACGATCCAATAAAATAAAATGTAATACAGATCAATATTTTTTTCTTTGTTGATTGTAAGTTGAGCGAAAATACTACATTTCATTCAAGATAATCATGCTACTTAGACAAAATAGATTATAACAATTTACTATTTCGATCGGAATCTTGAAACTACATGATGTTGTTTTCTTAAATAAATATATCCGTTGTATTCGGCCTATAGTTCAATTAGTTAACAGTAGTAGTAATAGTTCACTGCCACCAGAACCATTAGGTAGGCATTTTCCAATATTTTGACAGTATGAAATAAAGGGAGAGAGGGGCGCTGTGTAGACTTACGAACCAATGGCATAGTGACAGTCATAAGTGCTAATTGGTAACTTGAAACTAAATAAATGATTAAAACCATTTATCTATCTACATTAAGGGATTGGTCCTTCGAGCACGGATTTTCTTTTTTCTCTAACACAGCTTAGATTATTGAAGCAAAAGCTATCAACTTTAACTGCATACAGAAGAATTTTCGTGCGCTCGTAAAGGAGCATCGACTTCGCGAATAGGATCGTAGCATCATTAATTCGCGACCATTAAAGTGTACGTCACGCGAGCGATACGTAAGCAATAAAATAGAAATTGAAAAAAAATATATAGTAATGAAAATCGCGCGGGTTTAACGGTTCGCGAATAATGACGGATCGTATAATTTTTAGAGACCCGTAAACGGTAATGAAATCCACGGCTCGGATGTGACTCGTTGATTGTGTAGTAGCGAGCCATGTTATTTTTTTAAGTACTTTCAGAATTCCACCTAGGTAATGAAAATAATGGAAATCCTAATTTACTCTTGTAGCTATCTGTAACAGGTAGGTATATTTGGAATTTAAATGTTAATCGATTAAATTTAATCGAGTAAGCACTGTGCCTTCATCTCACCTGATGTTAAGTGATTATCACTCTCATCAATGACGCATTATCAACAATCGATTGGAAAAACCTTCTTAATGTCAGAGATATGGCCCTTGCTATTGAAAGATTCTATAAAGCCATTAATGCCATTATCTCTAAACATGTTCGAACCGTATCCATAAAAATTGACTCCCACTATCCTCCATGGTATTCAAAAGCTCTAATTAAAATTATAAAAGAAAAGTTAAAGTATCACAAAAAATGGAAAACATATGGAAGATTAAACGATCTTGAGGCCTATCGTTTACTGCGGGAAAGACAGAAAAGGGTACAAACGGTGTGCTACGATGCATTTGTCTGTAATGCTGAGAATAAAATAAACCAATATAGTAAGCACTTCTGGTCTTTCGTTAAATCAAAAAAATCTGACGCTGACATTCCTGATACAATGTATTTCGGTGATAAGATGTCTTCTATTGGCAAAGAAATCTGCAATTACTTCAGTCAGTTTTTTCATTCTGCCTTTGTTGTGGAATCAGGTTCATCAGTGGCAGAAAATGTTTTTGACACGAGCAATATGAGCATAGCAATAGGCAGCATTTTGGTTTCTGAAGCTGATGTTGAAAGGTATTTGGCACGGATCGACGTAAAAAAGGGTAGTGGTCCCGACGGTATACCACCAATATTTCTAAAAATGTGTCGTCAATGCCTGGCCTTACCATTGTCTCTTTTGTTCAATTTATCAATTAGTTCTGGGGTTATGCCTGAATTCTGGAAACGTTCATATGTTATTCCTATTTTTAAGTCCGGAGATAAACATTGCATTATGGATTACAGACCAATTTCCAAATTGAGCACCGTGCCCAAACTTTTTGAAAAAATAGTTTATGATAAGTTGTACCCTTTGCTCAGACCGCTTTTAGTAGACGAACAACATGGCTTTATGGATAAAAAGTCTACTGAAAGTAATTTGTGCGAGTTTATTCACAAGGTTGCTTCTGCCATGGACCAGGGCCACCAGGTTGACGTTATTTATACTGACTATTCCAAGGCCGTTGACAGGATCTCACACTCCATACTCATGATAAAACTTGAACAAATGGGTATTCATGGGGACTTGTTGCGATGGTTAGCATCGTACTTGAGGGAACGTAGCCAAGCTGTCACAATAAAGGGTTACTGCTCAACATTTATGCCTGTAACTTCTGGTGTTCCCCAGGGCTCTCACCTTGGACCCCTGTTGTTTAATGTTTATATTAACAGCATAGCCTCAACCTTTAAGCAATCGTGCGTACTGTTGTATGCTGATGATATGAAGATTTTTAAAGTTATTAAATCTCCTTCAGACTGTGCATTGCTGCAAAGCGATCTTGATAGTTTGAGTGATTACTGTAAAAATAATATGTTACATATGAATGCTCAAAAGTGTCATGTTATTTCATTCTCTCGAAGACGAGATACTATTGATTATAATTATGAATTAAGTGATTGTGTTTTAGAAAGGGTGTTGGTAGTGAGGGATCTGGGATTGTATGTTGACCAGAAATTAACTTTTAAAACCCATATTAATTATATTACATCAAAGGCTTACCGAATGCTCGGCTTCATAATAAGAATTGGAAAAGATTTCAAAAAATGTTCAACTTTAATACTATTGTACAATTCATATGTAAGATCGATTCTGGAGTATGCATCAACAGTTTGGAACCCTCAGTACAAGATACATATTAACAATATTGAACGCATACAAAGAAAATTCGTAAAGCATTTGTCCTATAAGTGTAAGCATTGTAACCATGCCGATCTTAAATCGCTTGAGAAACGCCGCACAGAACGTGACTTGATGTTTTTATATAAGTTATTAAATAACAATATACATTCACCCTTCCTTTTAAGCAGCGTAAATTTCAGATGTCCCCGAGCAAGCTCACGCAATAAAAACATATTTAGTGTTCCCTTTGTTAGTACCAAGTATTTGTCAAACACCTTCTTATATCGATCGTGTTCACTTTATAATAAACTCAATTTGGATACTGATATTCTTAATGACACGATTGGTACTTTTAAACGTTGTTGCAGAGAATAGTAAAATTGTTAACGGATTTCTTCTTTTTTTTGTCTTTGTTAAAGGTTAAAATTTGTTAGAGGTTAAATTTAGTGTTCTAATTATATAAATTCTGTTTTATCTAACTTAAACGATTTAGTAATTAGTGGAAACTTTACTGATCTATGCACTGTTTTTATGTAATATCTTTATGCTTCATTGTATTGTATGTTTTCCCAAATAAATAAATAAATAAATTATAATGCCGTAGGTGGAAGCGCACTTCACCCGGAATCCTCAACTACTGAGGCACTGGATATCTTATCTTTAGCTGCTGGAACACAACAATGCTACTAACATTGATGTTAAGGTTAGCTAAGATGGCTAACATTTATAATTGATGGCTAACATATACCTATTTATTAAGTGTTCTGCTTATGTAAAAACTATGTAAATAAATAAATAAATAAACTTTCCTACACTCACACCAATTATCTAGCCCAAGAGAAGCTTCGTTATGAAACTTGTTAAATGGTTACTAGATAACGGATAAACATACTTAAAGTATTTAAATACATACTTATTATACATAGAAAACACCCAGACCCGAGACAATTTAGAAAACAAATAATTTCTTAATTGATCCGACCGGGGATCGAACCCGGGACCTCAGAGATGGCGACACCATGAAAACCGGTGTACAAACCACTCGACCAAGGAGGTCGTCATGTATTTATGTATTGCTGTAAGCGTACTATATAAATAATTAAATAAGATCCAGGCGGGCAAACAAGCTTTACCACCAATACGGTGACATAAATACTGCTACCCACACATACATCAAACCAGCCTTACCTCAGACCAAACCTAGTTCAATCATGTAGCCCAGGAGTCAATCCTGCCACCCTTTAGACTGAGACCGTTGTTCTAGCCACTAAACTAAAAGAGGTAAGCTAATGTACTTACATTACATTACATTTTGTGTTTTTATTTGTGATGGAAAGTGTCCTTTTATGATAGGGCATTTTCCAATATTTATGACGCTGTAAGGGAGAAAAGAGCTGGACACTTGCTGAGTTTCTTGCCGGTTCTTCTCAGTACAAGATCTCCCGCCCAGAGTAGATAGACTTACGAACCGATGGCATAAAATGACGTTCATAAAAGCTATTTGTAGCCTAAATTGAATAAATAGACGTAATGCTGCTAAGGCAAAGTCTAAGAAGCAAAATGTCTAAAAGGTAAACTTTTAGACATTTTGCTTCTTAGACTTTATACAACTTAGACATTGCTTTTAGACATTTTGCTTTAAAGACGTTCTGCAAGTTAGGCTTTCTGATCATAACTCATTTTGAATTTTGAATTTTTTTACTAATCAAAACAAAAACTTCAAAACTTTGCGTCAAAACTTTGTCAACAGTTTGAAAAAAACCATGCATCGAAATCCTAGCCGTCCCCAACTCGCGTTCGGCTGTTACACTTTTTACGATTTCACGCAACGCGACCGGTCAGCAGAAAGTGTCCTGGGGGCAGTAAAAGTTTTTTTTACAGCACACC
Source organism: Eudonia lacustrata (assembly GCA_947562085.1). Classification (NCBI taxonomy): domain Eukaryota; kingdom Metazoa; phylum Arthropoda; class Insecta; order Lepidoptera; family Crambidae; genus Eudonia; species Eudonia lacustrata. The sequence continues at coordinate 853,193 of OX387332.1, forward strand.
CGTAAGCCCGGGGATTATTCCATTACACAGTTTTAGTTTTTTTTCTCTTCCTTTGTTTCGAGTTCTGCGTCGTTTGGCCGTTGTGAGAATCAGTCGCTGAGTTGGGCTACTGTATTTTGATACGGGCCTTAGGGTATTCGATTAATTGGGCATAAATACGATATTTAGTGGAGCCTATACCAGCTGATGATGAATTATACTGAGATAAAGCTTCAAATTCAAATTCAAATCATTTATTGCATATGACATTACAATATAATACAATATAGGTGGAAAATTTGTTAAGATATTCATGTGACACCCTGCAAGGGCACAGCAACAGCATCAGAGGGTTAATAAAAATGAACTTAAATTATCTAGTTAGATATAGTTAGTTCTACAGTAATTAGATTGTATACGTATGGTTATTTATACGATATGCATCCCTATTTTTTAATTACTACAAACACGTTAGAGGGGGAGGAGCTTAATGGCGCAGTCGTTGACGCGCCTGGTCTACGAGTGCTTAGGTTAAGCAACTCTTGCAAAAGCCGGTCATCGGATGGGTGACCAAAATTGTATCGTTGTGAGCTCCTCGGTGCTTCGAAAAGCACGTAAAGCTTTTTGTAGTGATTTTTATTTTAAGTTTTAATTTAATATATATATTTTTTTTAATGTTAAAAGGAGGCAAACGAGCAGGCGGATCACCTGATGGAAAGCAATCACCGCCGCCCATGGACACCCGCAAAACCAAAGTAATCGCGGATGCGTTGCCGACCTTGAGGAAGGAGTTGGATCTTGAGGAGCGAGTAGGAATTGGGAGGGGGGAGGGGTGAGAGATGGGCCTCCGGTACTTTCACTCACCGGACGAAACACAACAGCAACGAGTGCCGTTGTTTCACGCCGATATTCTGTGAGAGGGTGGTATGACGCCGGGCGAGCCGGCCCATTTCGTGCTGCAACGCAGCGTGGCTCTACCACTCAGACAGTGTCACGCATTTAGCACAATAACAAAATCATTTAAAGAATCTTTAAGTGATTTTGTTATTTAATTAATTAATTTTTGAACAATATATTCAAGGCGATTCTTTCCATACGAGTTGACATATCTGGGTATTGTGAGTATCAGAATGTACTTATGAAAAAGAAAACACAAGCAAAGGGAAACAACAGCTAGCGTCCTCATTCTGATAATTTACTCATACAGAAGTAACACGGCCTAATCCAAACATTTTCACCAAATCGCGATAGAAATACACCAGTCTCCGTAAACACCGGTGGAACGGCTCGTCGGCGGCGGCGGTGGCGTGGTAATATTAAATTTGGATTTTCCCTCATTTCCATCACAAGTCGTAATCCTCCTCAGTCGGTCAGAAAATTATTCAGTCCTTTAGGGAAAGTCTCCAGTGAATTAACACCTTAATGCGGCGGCTTACCTGACGGTATTTTTTACTTGGATGATATTTTTAGCGGTGCCTGGCCCAACCGTGTTCCTTTACATTTGAAATAGCCATGTCTGACTGAAAAAGTTGGATAAGTTTGGGGCTTGTTTTGGGTTGTTCTGAGGAGAGAAATCAGAAATGAGAAGAATACAAATTTAATAAAATAATCTATGAAAAAGGTAATTAGCGTGTTTATACGGTAGGACCGTATAAACACGCTAATTACGCTGGAAGAAGGCCTCCATCTCTCGATCCGAGCAGAAGTACTCTGATAATATGCCCCCCGACCGCCTAACCGATCGCTTTGACTACGCGTATAGTTTATGACGTCAACTTGCCACCTCTCACCGCCTATGAAAGCAATATCAAAGCTAAAGGCGGCACGAAACGACAAGATGACGTCATAAACCACATACGAAGTCAAAGCGATCGGTTAGGCGGTCGGGCCCCTGGTAGTATCTGTGATAATTTGATCAATGTTAGCGCTCACGCTTTAATGATTCTGGTAAACATCACGGCATAGGCAGGCTTCCAACAAAGTGGATCGATCTGGTGAAGGTCGCGGGAAGCCGCTGGATGCGAGCAGCACAAAACCGGTCGTTGGGGAGATCCTTGGGGGAGGCCTTTGTCCAACAGTTTGGCTGAGATGATGATAGTGATGACGACGATATTTTATTTTTATTTTTCTAAGCAAATTTGAGTAGGTCACCGCAAAAAAAAAACGAGCAAGCCTTACAGTTGCCGCATATGATGTGTAACATTTGACATCTCACCTTTTGAAATCCATTATACAAAAGAAAATAGAATAAAAAACTAACAATGACGTTTATTTTTTTACAAATCTTATAGAGAATGCAGTAAATACCCATTAGAAGACAATTGACATATCAAAATGACCTTTGATAGTCAAATGACACAATATGTCACATATAATAATATTATGTCATGTTCATAATATCGATTGGAGTTTCACCCGAGTTCTTCCCGTATTAATACGTGTTGTGAGACTCCATTTTAATTCTATCTACCGTACAATTGTACCCTTACTACTAATAATAGGAAAAAACACTTGAAATTGGCTAAATGCTAAACGCGAAGCCATTAATTAAACAATTAATTAATTATTAATATCGATTACTGAATTTACAAAATGGCGCGCACTTGTGCGCTTCCCCGACTTCCTGTTACACTGTTACACACACTTCCGTCCCATTTCACGAAATCACTCCCACAAAATGCTATAGGAAGCGAGCGGAAAGATGTTACACATCAAAAACCAGGGCTAAATCTAGATTATATTAAAAGTATTAAGTCTATGTTAGGTGAAGTCAAAATTAGAAGTAAAGCAAATACATTGTTTGTTGTTATTGTTTTATAGTAGTTTATGCAACTGTCATATAATGAAGGGTATTAAAACACGAGTGTGAGTTTATGAAACGAGCGCAGCGAGTTTCATAATAGTAACGAGTGTTTTAATACCCGTGTTATATGCAGTTGCATACACTACTTTATCTTCACTAATGCAATTAGTCAAACAACAAGAGTAAAAGCTGACAATAGTTTATTTATAATAATTGTTCAAATTTTGGATGGTACAATTTTGAAAGTTAATGTTAATTATTGATCCAGCAGCTGTAGCGGTCGCGGGGCAAGCAGTAGAGCTCGTAGACGGAGTTGGAATATTTATAATTACTTCATTTGACCTGACCTTATTTGACCTGATGTAAACGTCAAGGACTTTTTTTCCTTGTGTCCTTCTGAACTGCGTTTCAGGAACGCTATGACTTTTGAATACTTCGTGATATCAATATTGTTGTAGATACTCAGTGTGGACTTGAGCATAGAATATTTAGCCCACATAGAAGATGGCTTGAATTTGTCGGAGAGGTCTTTGAGATACACAAGAATGACATTTTCAGAAAATGATGTAGTTTTCTTTTCGATCTTCCATGCCAAAAAGTTATTATATTCTTTTTCATATAATTTTCTAGATTTTTCTGGCAAAAGATTGTGAGTTACTTTTGTTGCCAATTCTAGAATATCCGGAGGCGTACAAATATCATCGTCGCTGTCCATTTTTAACTTTTAATTTGTATTTTAAAAACAAAACACATTGCGAAACATTAAATTCACGCGTACGTGTATTGTCACAGTGAACTTGCCACCATTAAAATCTAACCAATGAGAGCGCAGCTGCGCGCGCAGGGCCAATCAGGAGCGAGCGCGCGCTGTTCTTTTTTTATTTAATTGGCACAAGATCTTACCAAAGAGTTTTGTGTATGTAAGTTTAGTAGTTTCGACGAAGTTTTCACGTATAACCTAACTGTTTTCAAAAGCCAGCCTAATATCAAAATGTTATACAACTTGTATGAGGATTTTGACATAAGGCTCGCCAGGTTAATTGGTCGCGTTTTATTGATGTTATAATGAGATTTTACGATATCGATGTGGATATTATACCATCATGTGAAATTGCTTAAATTGAGTGTTTTGTTGTCTGCGCTATAACAGTAGTAATTATAAGTCAAGTATTGGAAACATAAGTAGAATGTTACAACATTAGTGTAGATAAAATAAATAAAATAAGCTTTCCTACACTCACACCAATTATCTAGCCCAAGAAAAGCTTCGTTATGAAACTCGTTAAAATGGTTACTAGACAACGGATAAACATACTTTAAATACTTAAATACATACTTATTTATTATACATAGAAAACACCCATAACCGAGACAATTTAGAAAAACAATAATTTCTAAATTGATCCGACCGGGGATCGAACCCGGGACCTCAGAGATGGCGACACCATGAAAACCGGTGTACAAACCACTCGACCAAGGAGGTCGTCTACAATACTCTGTGTCTATAATACTCTGTGTCTACAATACTCTGTGTCTATAATACTCTGTGTCTACAATACTCTGTGTCTATAATACTCTGTGTCTATAATACTCTGTGTCTACAATACTCTGTGTCTATAATACTCTGTGTCTACAATACTCTGTGTCTATAATACTCTGTGTCTACAATACTCTGTGTCTATAATACTCTGTGTGCTACTGACTAGACCACGGTACAAAACCCAGTTTTAATTCACAGCTAGGCTTTATACGTAGGTTATTTCGTTATTTAGACTAAATTAATGCGAGTCATTTCATAATTATACAGTACTTATTCTGTAATTAACAATATTTATTATCCACAGTAGTTGTATTACGTTGTTAACATGGGAATTATTGGATACTCTAATACAACCCAAATAATTTTAATAACGAGTTATTTACTCGTAATTAGTGGTCATTAATTATTTGTGTTACGCTGTAATTTAGCTCACTTAATTTAAACTTTTTAAAGCTTGATCAAAACGAGTCTGATTTTGATAGTGGATGAGTGGTGGTATACTTGTTATTAAAATTAACTGCTTTTACGAAATTACTGGTAAATCTATATATATATAATTCTCGTGTCACATGTTAGATGCCATACTCCTTCGAAACGGCTCGATCGATTTTTATGAAATTTTATATGTATATTCGGTAGGTATGACAATCGGTCGTAATCTATTTTTTATACCCCTAAGTGATAAGGGTGGTTCACCCCAAATTTTTTTTAGTGATTAGATTTTTTTCCATTACAAAATTATTTGTTTGTATTGTTGTCATGGAAACTGTCAAAGCGATACGAAGTTCACCGGGTCAGCTAGTCTTTATATATAAATCTTCTGTGCGTGTGTATGTTACTGAACTTCTTCTAAACGGCTGGACCGATTTGGATGAAATTTTCTGTATGTGTGTTTAGATTTACAATATTGGACTCGGTAAGTGGCGCTGCTATAGGGTTCCATCATGGGATACGGGTGTTCTTAAGCGGACGAATGATTTGTTTGTTTTGTTGTCATAGAAACTGTCAACGTTTTGTTTGCTTTGTTGTCACGGAAACTGTCAAAGCGGTATGGAGTCCGCCGGTGAAGGTTTCCTCTTTATAATATTAGTATAAACTAGCTGGTCTATACTAATATTATAAAGAGGAAACCTTTGTATTTTTGTATGTATGTATGTTTGCATCGAATAAACGCAAAAACTACTAAACCGATTTAAAAAATTCTTTCACCATTAGAATGCTACATTAGCGCAGTGTAACAGAGGCTATATTAAAAGAAAAAACAAAATGTTCACCCGTGCGAAACCGGGACGGGCCGCTAGTATTTTTTATAATTACTTTGACTGATGAATTATTTACACCTCGGCAGCCGAGTGGCAGAGCGCTCGGCCCGATACCCGAAGGTCCCGGGTTCAATGCCCAGGTCTGGCAAAGTGTGTTTTGGATTTATTCTAAACTAGCATTTGGCAAGCGTGGTGATTAAGCCATTACCCATCAATTGTAGTGATGACTTGATTTCAATGATGGAGGCCTTTGCCTAGCTGTGGGACAGTTATAGGCTATTTATTTAAATATATTAAAAATATGGATGAGTAAATGTTTGATTTTCGCTTCATGAATTAATATTATGGTATAGCTACCATCTAGTAGGATCAAATTAAGTACTACCGTCAACCAAACCGAGTACAAACATCGCTGGGAATCGAGCCCCGGACCTCTGGCTCTGAGAGCAAAGTTGTAACTATTAGGTATACCACAGACACTGTTAAAAGAATATTAGGTTTTTATTTATTATTTTTTTGTTTTATAACTATCATCATTTTTATGTACTTGTTGTGTCCTTGTTACTTTTATTATCTAGCACAAAAGCGTGTTGGCAAAATAGGCTCTATGTTTATATTATTATCAAGATATTAAGTTTAAAAAGTCGAATCGCAAAAAAAAACCATTGTCCAGTGCGAACTGAAGTTTGAAACCAGTGAAAGCATTTACACCATATATCTGTGACATATACCAAATCTCGATATCCAAAGGCAATTGTAGAATTCACACACACGTCCCTAAGGGTCTGGTGCACCCCAGATCCGTGACAACAAATTGGGGTGTCATCAGTCAGCGGGAAGACGTTAGTTGCGGCGGAGATACAAACGAGCTTGTCTCCGCGACGGATGTGTGGGTGAGGCAGACGGTGCCACATTCGCAGGATTTAAACTGTAAAACGGCTGTCTTTTAAAACAATGGAATATTTAAATGCATCGTAACATTAAAACATATAGAACGGTGTAGGTCGATTTACCGACTTTTTAAGGAAGGATATTGCTGTGGGCCGCCTATAGTTTTACAGCGTTCCCCGATTTTATGGGACTCGTACTGAATACTCTTAAGCTTGCACTCACGATTTTCCCACTGCGAAGACCCGAGGCAGGCTCAAAGTTTGACTACTACTGTCACCACGTCAGTGGAAGTTACTTGCGATTGTTCCTTCGCAGAAAGTGCTGCTACCAGACACTTACCCCACTGTCCGGTCACTTGAAAACATAAGAGCAGTCATAACATTGATCTCCTCGCGAGCCGCGGTTATGAAGTCACAAGGTAGGCCTCAACTCCGAAGTACCTGGGCGACTCTCCGATCTTCCACAACACTATCTAGCTTCCAGCATAAGTATTGTCCAGTCGCCATCTAGTCACTTTCTGGGCAAAATTCTACCATCAGATATAATCCTCGGGATGAAGTGTGACAGCTGAACTTTGAGGGAGTTTACTAATGACCATGCGGGCTTTTCAGCATCGCCGCACTTTTTTGTGTTTGTATGATTGAGCATCTTCAAAAAGTTTCCTGAGAGAATGGCGTCATGCAAACGTACCCTTTTCCCTACTAGATTCGCCGAGGGATTGGAACGGAAGCGGAATAACCTGAGGGCACCTTTAAAGACTAGAACCTCGGCTCGGATTGACCGGGTCGTGGGGGGGGGAGAGGCACCCAGGTAATCTGTACCTGGTATAAAGCGCGTGTGATTCAGGTCTCGTATTCTTATTCTACGAGTACGGTGTCTTGGGCCTATGCATGTTTAGTGTATCATGAAAATATGTAGGGACGTTTTGAGGATCGAGCGAGATGTTTCGCACGTTAAATAATTCTTGGGCTGTAGTGAGTGCCAGAGGGCACGTTTTGTCATGCAGAATATAAATGCTGTCACTGCCTCTGAACTCTCAGGAAAGCTGCTGAGCCCTTCAGACGGCGCGTTGTGTATTTTGCACGCTGGTAAAGTAGCGTTGCATTTATGTATTAACTTGCGTTGAGAATGGGGACTACTCGTAGTTGCGACCTAAAACGTATTTCTTGTATACTATAATGTTTCCTGGTAACAACGGCTAAACGTGCCTTATGAAGGATGAAAGAGCTCGAGAAATTTGGTCACCCATCCGACATATCGTTAGATAAGCTACATTTATTTTTAAAAAATTTTACGGTTAAACGCTGGGCTTTCATCTCACGTGATGTTAAAAGACAAAGGCCGAGGTAAAAGTGCACTTCATCCTAACTCCTCAATTGCTGAGGATCTGGCTATCTTATCACTAACTGTCGGAACATGGCGACATGTTTACTTAACATGGTGGTAACTAGCCACGTGTCGAAACGCAAGCCCTACCACCAACCAAATTGAGTATCCCTATGTTATCCCTGGTTGGAATCGAACTCAAGACCTTCAGATAAGACTGGTAGACCACAAAGGCTATGATTTAACAAGGCAGTTTTGCTGCCTTACTTCACTCGCTCTACATTAAGGCTTAAGCTCCAGTAGCGGGCTTCATTACGCTGCTGTGGGGATATTTTTACAAGCACCTCTTTTGTTCTAGTACGTTCTATGGCCGACCTCAATTGCAAGGCCTATTTTATTTCGCTGTAATGGCCGCTACTGACAATGCGGTGGCAACGGCCTACCGAGGTTTTGTCGCGAACTCATTAAGATAATATAATGATAATACTTTATTTATAGCACTATATAAATTAGCAAAAAAAAATAACAACAAAAGAGTTTGAAATTTGGCGGCCTTATTGCTTTTAAGCGATTTCTTCTAGACAACCAGCCGGATGAAGATAACAAAGAACTGTAAAATCGCAGTTGCAAATTATTTACAAGAATTATGTGTATTTTATAGATTCACTATGGTGTCAGAAATTACTATAAATAAATAAGTTTTTATGTAGGGCTCGCTGATGCTTAATAAAACCGCTTATGACTTCATGGCGGGAATGTGGAAAGTCATGACTGTATGCAATTTGTTTTTTTTAAATGTTTTGTCGAACTTTAATGGGAAATATTAGTGGAGTTATCAATTATTTAGTGTTTGTAAACGTGCATGAGTGTTAGAAAATATAGCAGTGAAGTAAATCGTCACTTTTCAAATAATCATGTCACGAAGTCCGTGTGAGATCTCAGTAAAATCCCACATCTTAACTGATGCTCCTTGAGTTCTATCTTTACACTATTTCTAACACTTTTGTTAGAAGTAGTGTAAAGATAGAACTCAAGTAGACAAATCAACTTTTTAGGAAACTAAGGGTACGTTTAAAAATAATTAATTTGACTATAATACAATTTACATATTTTTTAAACAATACAATTATAATCTTCAATAGTTTGTTTCTGGCGCTTTGCCGACAACTGCCGCGGCATATAACCACGCAAATGTTAATTTATTTATTTTATTTATTTATTGGGGTAACCAACAAAGCAATTACACAAAAACTTACTATAACATACATTGCATCTTACAAAAAATGAGTAATGCTTTACTTATAGGTACCACTACATGCAAATAACATAATTATTATAAGTTCAATCTCAAGTAACAGACATCCCTTAGAGACGAAATAATATAAAAATTTACTACAATGAAAAATAAGTTAAATAAATTAAATAATAGGTTGTAACAAAATTTTGTTCTTAAAACTTTTATGTGTTTCCGAGAAAATATCTATATCAGTGGTTTTAAATAGTGCGTTGTATTTGTTTACAATTCTGTTCAACGGCGAGTAATGGCCAAGATTTGTTCTTGAAATACCGCTGACAAAAGGAATATACTTTGAAAGACGAGGAAGTTTCAACGGCGCATTAAAGTTAATTTTGGATATGAGAAGAGGACTGTCAAAAATACCATTGACTATTTTATATAGAAACATGTGATCCTGCAAGCCTCTTCTATTACAGAGGGAGTCCATTTTAAAGTACTCCAAACGATCACTATAGTGCGGAAGCTTTCGTGCCATATTACAACTATAGGCAAGATGCCATAAAAATCTTTTTTGAATTCTTTCGATGCGTTTAGTGTGGACTTCATAATGAGGGTTCCATACGGTGCTGCAGTACTCAAGATTGCTCCTCACGAGAGCGTTATAGAGCAATATTTTGCTAGCAGGATTCTTGAAGCCCTTAATCTTACGCAAAACGAAACCCAACATTCTAAATCCTTTAGTGGCTATGTTATCGATGTGGACATGAAAACGTAGTCCACTGTCTAATGTTACTCCAAGGTCACGTACCTCATGAACTTGGGTAAGGGTTGTGTTTCCTATTGTGTAATGGCTTGGGCAGGTGTTTTTGCTTCTAGAGAACTGTATGTAGTAACATTTTTCAATGTTTAAAGACATGCAGTTAACATCGCACCATTTTACTAGAGCATTAATGTCAGCTTGGAGAAGAATCCGATCGTTTGGAGAACGTATTTCTCTATATAGTTTGAGATCATCAGCGTATAAATAAAATTTTGAATTTGGAAGAGAAAAGACTATGTCGTTTATGAATATATTAAAAAATAACGGACCTAAATGGGAACCTTGTGGCACACCGGATAAAGCCATGAACCGCTCAGACTTAAACCCTTGTACCACCACTACAGAGTTTCTGTTCAGCAGATAGGAGTTACACCAACGCAAAAGACTTCCGGCAACACCAATCGCAGACAACTTTGAGATAAGGATTTTGTGATGTACTCGGTCAAAAGCTTTACTGAAGTCCGTGTATATAACATCCACAGGAACTTTTGCATCGACCGAGGTACATATGTCATCAACAAAAGGTACTAAATTAGTTTCTGTTGATCTGGACTTATAAAATGTGTGAAAGGATGTACCTATGTATATGATTAAAAAATATACTACGGCAGTGGCGAGTTACCTATTAACTACTAAGCAAGACGCTTTATAACATAGAAGCATATAACCATGCATATATGTGAGAGGAAGTGTATATGTGATTAAATACTTTAAAAGAACTACAGTCCTAAGTGGTCTAACTTGTTAGTTCCAAGCCACACGCTACATAACATAACAGCATATAACCACGCTAGAATACCTTTTTACTGGCAGTTTTATTGTGTTACGATGTTTTAATAGTTTGCGTACTGGGGGCCATTAAAATCGTGTAACTACCTGGCTGGCAGTTTAAAATGGGGCTTTCAGCGGCCCCCTGAAACTAACCTTCGCTAACAATAACTGGTTCGCTTTACGTTTACCTGTGTAGTTAACTGGAGCCTTAAGGTAGTGGTGAGTGTGACGGTAGGACCAGGCTTGGTGAAAACGTATTTTTTTCATGAACGACGGCGTTTAGAAGTAGCAGCATTTGGGGTTTACTTAGAGTGTTAGCGAATGCCTCATATGAACGTTATAGTGTGTTGTAATACCTTTTAGGGCACAATTTTGCAGGTAAAACCGTATAAAGCTTATATAAAGACTAGTGGTCGCCCAGTAGTCGAAATTCGACCGTAATTTTTATAAAAAGCTGTTTACTAAATTTTATTAAGGCTGCACGGATTGTATCCTAAGCAATAAAAATTTAAAACGATAGAATGTGAGTTTGGATTGGCATTGACAGATTTCGGCCGCACCTCTTCCATTTTTGAAATTTTTGAATAATGTATGTAACAATGTTTATTTTATTTAATGTATTTTTTATGCGTAATTTTTAAAAATATTAGCATTCTGCACTTCTTCTCTTTATAAACTATAAATGTGCGAAATTTCATACTCCCCCGTCCGCGCCATTTTCGTAAAAAGGGGTACAAAGTTTTTGCTTCACGTATATACCATTATGTTCTATGTAAATACATAATGGCATTTTGAAATATTTAATTGAAATAGGTATTGAGGAGTAATAAGTATGTTAGTAATAAAATGGAAACAGCTTAATAGGGCAGGATAGAAACCTACACAAAACCCGGTATAACGTAAAAGCATCGAGAATGTTCTACAATTTAATAGTGTCATTTAATGCTTCTTTATAGCAAACGTCGTTGGTGTACCGCAAGATAATAATACTGGCTGAGATATCGTCACTTAACAAGTTCGTGTTTACGGCTGAACTCCTTGAGAAGCTGCTTTTTGTGGCAGCGAAGGAATATCTTGTAGCTTAAATATTGTGTTTCCTAAAGCATTTTATTCTTGTAAGTTAGTGAAAGTTATAGCTTATCTATACTAATATTATAAAGCTGAAGAGTTTGTTTGTTTGTTTGTTTGTTTGTTTGTTTGTTTGTTTGTTTGTTTGTTTGAACGCGCTAATCTCAGGAACTACTGGTTCGAATTGAATAATTCTTTTTGTGTTGGATAGTCCATTTATCGAGGAAGGCTTTAGGCTATATAACATCACGCTGCGACCAATAGGAGCGAAGCATCAGTGAAAAATGTTGCAAAAACGGGAAAAGAGCCTAAAAAATTAAAAATGCTGCCGAAAGTCACTATTCCACGCGGACGAAGTCGCGACCACAGCTATAAGATATATTTTTTTAACATTTTGTTGTTGTCTTTTATATTTTTCGTGTTTATTTGTAAAAGATAGTGTCCTGCGTTGATATATGGCAATTTCCAATATTTTAGAAAAGAATTGCCATTCCCTATAGAAAACCTTTGACGGTGTTGAGATCTCACGGCTTGAGGAACCCTTTAAGCTTCTCGCCGCCCCCAAAAAAGTCCGGTAACTCTGAAAATGCCGCATGAGCCAATCAGCATACCCTCCAATAAAACGTAGACTTACGGACCGATGGCGCAGTGACGTTCAATATTGTAGTATCAGTAAGTAAGTAAGTAAACAGCCTATTATTGTCCCACAGCTGGGCAAAGGCCGCCATCATTGAAATCGAGTCATCGCTACAACTGATGGGTAATGGCTTAATCACCACGCTTGCCAAATGCGGGTTGGTGATCACAAACCCGGGCTATGCATCGAAAAATCCGAAAACAACTTTTTCCCGACCTGGGAATTGAACCAGGGACCTTCATGTATCGGGCCGAGTGTTCTGCCACTCGGCCACCGAGGCGTTAGTATCAGTAACTGTATCCTAAAACATTTTGAATTTCGAATCTTTGATGCAACTTTCGCAATGTCCGATAACCGGATGGTGACCAAACTGAAATGCCTTGAACTCTGGTGCTTCGGAAGGCGGGTTACGCCATCGGTGTTGATTGTTGTTGTGTCCTCTTAAGTAATGTTTTGGTTTCGTTTTTTTATAAAATCGGCAAATAACATTTGTATTAGACTAGCTGTGACAAACATCTGCAATAGATAAGTTAAATGAATATAAAACATACTGTCTCTTACCAAACTACGATAAAAAAAAACATCTTGGTCTTTCTGATGTAATTTTGAAGAACGTCGAAGCGTACTTCACCCGGAATCCTAAACTACTGAGGCACTGGCTATCTTATCTCTATCTGCCGGAACACAACAACGCTACAAACATTGATGTTATTGCGATATACTAAGATGAGATGGTGGTAGCTAGCTAGCTAGGCAGACCAACAAGGTCTACTACCAACCAAATTGAGGAATGGCAAAATAAAAAATGATAATTCCACTTTTTGTAAAAAAAAAATTTGCAATGACTTTAAACAGAAAACCATAAATTACATTATCCATTACGCTGGTGTGGTTAAAATCAAGGTTAGCTGCAGATCATGATATTTCCATGTTTAAAATTATTATTATTAAGCAAAATCGAAACAAAACATGATAAATTTCATACTTTTCTGGTAGGTACGCCGACTTTTTTAAAACATGACATTTCCAAATAGTTTGGTTCAAATCACGTTATTTTCATTGGATCGGATCAGAACGTGATCAGAACATGATATTTCCATTTTTTACATAAGAATACGTACACAATATAAAATTTAAAAAAAATATAAAAAACGTGATAAATAGATTTTTAAACTTAACAAAAAAAATTGTACTGAGGCGAAGTAGTTGCGGGTTTTTTACCTTTTGTGAAAAGTTAGACATCGTGGAATTATTATGTTTTGTTCTGTCACTCCTTTATTTACATGTAACGGGAATCAAACCCGGGACCTCTGGAGTGAGACCGGTGATCTTAAACCACTAGACCAAAGAGGCGGTTAAAATTTGTAGGTACATAAATTAAACCTACCTAGGTAAGTATACTATTCTCACAAAAGTTTAAAGTTACTTTGACTTTAACTTCCCACCGAGCTGCATTAAATTTCTAACATAAAGCGTTCGCTGTGGTAAAGTTTCAGTGGCGTTTTTTTTCACTATTTCCCCTAGACGGTTAAAAAAGGATTGTCTAGTGCAAATAAACTTGTTTTTTTTTTTTAGTTGGTGGCTTCGTGCGATTTGCACATTTAGCCAGTGTCAAAGTAATTTTCTTACAAGTAATACATAAATTCCCTGTGTGGTGCCGGGGATAAAGAATTGCACCACCCCATCTCTTCCTGTGGGTGTCGTAAAAGCCGACTAAGGGACCATTCCAGAGGATGGGCAGCAGCATCTCTCTGATGTTACCCTCAACCTACTGCGATCGCCAACCCGCCTGCCAAGCGTGGCGATTACGGCAAATACCCCTCATATCCTTGGGCGAGGCCTTTGTCCAGCAGTGGACGTCTTTGGCTGAGATGATGATGATGATGAATACATAAATAAACAATATTTCCTTATATGATGATGATGAATGATATTAGAAATGGGAAGTGAGAAATGATATACCCCCCAACCCCTCGAGTATCTCAGTAAAGATGTGGGGCTTTACTGAGGAGGAAGAGTAAAAAGATAGGGTTGCACAAAAGTCCCGATGAGTCGAAGTGCTATTCATCATCATCATCAGCTTATATTATTTAGTCGAAGTGCTATTGCTAGAGGGAAACCTCAGCAGGCCCTACTAAGATAATATAAGATAAGATCGTCAGGAGAAATACTAGGTAGTAAGCAAAAATTCTTGTAATAAGTGACTTATTGCTATACCTGAACAAATTTAAAGTTAATTTTATGTCACTTGTTGCTCCTGATAGAAAAAGATGGAAAGAGGGTAGAGAGGCCTTTTCCCTGCAGTGGGCCACTACAGGCTTATAGTATAATATAATATCATATTGTCGGCACTGTTTTGTCTATTACCAGTACTACTCTAATTATAGAACTATTGTATGTAGACTGTTTTGTGCCAAAATAAATTAAAACCAAAATGAATATTTTTATATTACGAAATTAAGCGTGCCGTGGCAGTGTAATTAGTCATAGGGTTTTTTTTAAATGTAAGAATATAAATTTTTACTTTTTTATTTTCAAGTGTTAATTGCTGCACTGAAGCTAAATTAATTATTTATAAAATACAGTAACAAAATTAAACGCCCACCCGATCCAGCCAGAAATCAAACCTGGGGTCTTCCGCAATCCGGGCGGCTGTACTGACCGCTATGCTACCGGGAAGGCTGCGGCAGACCCAGGTTCAATTCCTGGCTGGGTCGGGTGGGCGTTTAATTTTTTCACTCTATTTTATAAATTTTATAAATATTTATGTAAGAATGTGTTCGGCGTATGCTTTGTTGGATGTCCATAAATAAATAAATACGTTAAGTGTGAAAAAGACACATTTTAATAGAGATTTCAATACAACTTACTACATTAATTGCCACTTACAGTCTACATCCAGATCATAGCACACAACTCCGGCATATCAGACCACCACTAACTGTCAAATTATCTCAATAGATTTTGAACTGTATGACTGTGGCATATTGTTGAAAATTCATTGAACAAATGAAATGAATAAAATTCAAAATTCAAAATCATTTATTCAGTTCAGGCTACAAGTAGTTCTTATGAATGTCATTATGTCATCGGTTCGTAAGTCTACAGGCGTTTCTTTTCTCCCTTCCATCGTTCATATATTGGAAAAATGCCCTATCGTGACAGGACACTTTCCATTACAAATAAACACACAAAATATAAAAGAAAACCACAACAGGTAAAAACCCCAACAAAAAAGAGCTAAGTTAGCAAATTTACATCAGGTGCCAATTTCAATTTCTACAATGTCATACAGTACCACTACACAGTAATATAGTAAAAGTCAAAAAATTGTTTAAGAAAAACAAAGTCTTATATGAAGGCTGTATAGTCGACCATGAAATTGCTTTATCACTTTTGACAAAAACTTGCATTACAATAAAATTTCGCTAAGACTCATTGTCAATAATGACAACGTAGCTGTCACTTGGTCTTTTAAACAAAAATAGAACTTGTTGTTTTATTATATGCAAACAAAATTCACTTCTAAGGTGGTAAAGCAATTTTATTGTCGACTATACCTATACATTTAAATTAACAATAATAATACTGACAGCAAGAATTGACACTCACGTATCCCATACCAACTTAACTTCCTATTTAACTTGTTGAAATATAAACTTATTCACACAAAGTTATTTTGAATAAAACATATAGGTACTACAGTCGTGAGAACTTTCCCCGTGCCACGCTTGCTAGCGCTTAGATGTCGCGACACGACTTTTTTTCTCTGCAGTTTGCTTTGAGGAGGCGTTGGGAATGAAATTCCGCCTCTGTGTACAGTCAGTCTTAGAGACTCAAACTAAGTTGTCAACAATATCTTCGTATAAAAGTAAATCAAGCCATAATTACTTGGTTATTTTTTGGAGAGAGTTCTGTTTGTTACTGAGCATTTTCAGCGTCACCCGTCTTTTTTGGGGGCAGCGAGAAGTTTAAAGGGTTCCTCAAGCCGTGTGAAATGAAGAACCGTTAGAGGTTTTCTAGGGGATGGCATCACGCAGTAATACGTGTCCCCGTCCCCGAGGGGTTCGGATCGCATCGGGAGCGGAAGAACGTTAGATTAGCCAACCGCCTGTGTAGTGTCTAAGATCACCGGTTGAGGCCCAGAGGTTCGGGGTTCGATTCCCAGCAGGGGATAGGTACATGTTTGTGTACTCGGTTTGGTTGGTAGGGCTTGTTTGTCCGCCTGGCAAGCTACCACCATCTTATCTAAATATGTTGCCATAGCATCAATGTTTGTAGCATTGTGTGTTCCGGCAGCTAGAGATAAGATAGCCAGTGCCTCACTAGTTGAGGATCCCGGGTGAAGTGCGCTTCCATCATAGGGCTTTATCGTCACTTAACATCAGGTGAAATTAAGGCACTGTGCTTACCGTTCGTAGGAGTTTGTACAACGATGTCAGACCCAGATATAACAGGTTCGAATCCCAATTGGTGTACTTATTGTATTCAGGTTGGTTAGTTGTAGGGTTTGTTGAAGTCCGCTTGACTACAGAACGTTTCGGTGGCCGAATGGTACAGCACAAGGCTCGATATACCTACGGTGGTTCTGTGTTCAATCCCAATGTCGGGAACACTATGTTTTGTATATTTTCGAAGCATTACCCGGGCTTCACCAAACTTTATTTAGCGAGGGTGGTGATTAAGCCAATGCCCACTATTTGTAGCTATGACTTGATTTCAATGATGGAGGCATTTGACCAGCCGTGGGTCAGTATTAAGCTATTTACTTAAATGCTAAGATGTTTTAACTAAATGCTAAAAGGTTTTAACCAGTACCTACCTGTGCCGGTACTGTGTGATTTACGCTGCAAGCCAGCGGTATTATGTCACTGTGAAGTTACGCTCAAAGTCAGAAGAACACTTTGCAATTATTTAACGATCAATAAATTATAATCTATATACATGACTTGTCCTGACTGACTGACTTATCATCGCCGAACCTAAACCGCTGAAGCTAATTAGATAAAATTTGGACTGTAGGTTAATAATAATGTAGGTAATTGAGTGACGTAACCAGCCACTAAGAAAGGATTTTACGGAAATCACACCCTAAGGGGGTCAAATGGGGGGTGAAAGTTTGTATGAAAGTCCGTCAGTTTTGAAGTAAAATACATGAAAATTGGTATTTGGATTCTTAAAATGAATTAAAGAATTACCTGTCTTACGAATTTTATTTATTTATCTTTAAATTAGTAAAAAAGGGAATAAAGTTTTTTTGGAGAAATCGTCATTTTTAAAGTAATAACTTTCAAAATGAATATTTTAGTTTCTAACGATCTTTAAGTTTTTAAACAAAAATAAAGAATGACGTGTTTTGCATTTTTTGAAAAACCTCCCCTAGAGAGGTGAAATAGGGGTGGAAAGTTTGTATGGAAATCGCGCCCGAAACTTCACGCGTTTACTGATTTCTACACGTTTGAAGAAACAGAACAAACATAATTTGCCCATGTGAGTAAAGCCGCGAACAAAAGCTAGTTGCTTATAAATATTTTAATTATTTTAATTTTTGCATTCACAAGGCGTAATTATGTATACGCAAGATGTTTTTGTTTAATAGAAGAAATTAAGCAGTTTCGGGAGACTTGAGTGCGAATATGGGTCGTCATCATCATCATTCAGTGCCATCTTCATACTCAAGTTTGGAAGGGTCGTGGGTTCGATTTATTAGGAATTTTATCTTAAAATACCATATAGTAGTGAATGCAAAAATTAAAGTAATAACTATGTTTTAGTATATATTGCTTCGATGTTTTAGACGCCGACTGTACAGCGAAAGATTGTGGGCTTTAGTTAATTCGACTTTTCCTTTTTGTTGGAGCGCTATCCGATGTGGAAAGTAATTAGCCGAAACGTATGCGCGAAGTTTATTTCAGCTTTAATCATGTTATAATATTTTACAATTTTTACACTTTTCGTGGAGCACACCTTTTTGTGTCTGTGTTGAATTTATTTTTGTTTATTTTTAAGTTTCTGTGGCGTAAAATAATTATTGAAACGACCATTCGTTTCAATAATTATTTCACGCCATTAGACTACCATTAGTTTAACTATATATTAATACGTAAAGGGAAAATTGTGTACCCCTTTTTAAGCACATTGCCAGTACGTAGGTGTGAGCTTTGGTAAAGTTAAAGTTTATGTGGAGGAGCTCGATGGCGCAGTGGTTAACGCGCCCGGTCTGCGATTGCTAAGGTTAAGCAGCTTTCGCAAAGGACGGTCATCGGATGGGTGCCCAAAAATGTGTACCATCTCGAGCTTATTCGTGCTTCAGAAGGCACGTAAAGCCGTTGATCCCGGCTGCATTAGCAGTCGTTAATAATCACCAATTCGCAGTGGGCCCGCGTGGTAGTATATGACCCGTTCTCCCGTATCCATCCATAGAAAAGGCTCGTGCCCCAGCAGTGGGGTCATAAAATGGTGATGATGATTGATGATATCCCGAAAGCTTAAATGTTTGTAGGTATATATTTTTTTTTATGGTAAAAGGAAGCAAACGAGCAGGCGGGTCACCTGATGGAAAGTTATCGCAGATGCGTTGCCAACCTTGAGGAAGGAGTTGGATATTGAGGAGGGAGTAGGAATTGGGAGGGGGCAGGGAGAGGGCAGAGAGATGGGCCTCCGGTACTTTCACTCACCGGACGAAACACAACAGCAACGAGTGCCGTTGTTTCACGCCGATATTCTGTGAGAGGGTGGTATTACACCGGGCGAGCCGGCCCATTTTGTGCTGCAACGCAGCGTGGCTCTACCACTCAGACAAAATATATATATATATATATATATTATATATTAAAATATAAGTATATCTTGGGAACTATAGTCGAATTTCGATCACCGGGCAGCCACTAGGTTTTAAGCTATAGCATCTTATCTAATGTAGGTACCTATATCACTATAATGCACTTTAAACGTGTTTTGTTGATTGAGGCATCCGTTTGTGAACTATTAAACTTGAAAGTGCAAAATTTTGTTAGAGTCAAGTATCTCCCCCCCCCCCCTGCCAGCCAAATGGTTGTTTTTAGATACGTGAGGAGTTGTTTATCTGACGAAATTAAAAGAAAACTATCACAGTTAAGTAGGTTTTACAAGTTTATGAGTAACAGTCGACCAACTTATAAAATGTACTTGGCGCAGTAGACATTCCACATTGGGAACTTTAATAACGTTGTTAGGTGTGTGAAACCGGTAGTATCCGTATTATTGAGATGGAATACGGAACCCTACACTGCGCGTGGCCCGACACGCACTTGACCGGTTTTTTTTAAAGTGTTTCCTCAACGTGTGTCGTAAACTTCTCAAAGAGCAAAGTTAAAACATCATTCGGGATTTTATTATAATAAGTGACACGTTGTCCCATGAATGATCCATAAATTTTCTGAAGGTATTGCCAGTTTATTTTTATTTTTAGTATTAAGATTGTGTTTATCGCAATGTTTTCTGTAAAAAGAAATGTTTTGGCACACATATAGAATACAGTTATAAATAAACTGTGACGCAACCGTTAGAATAATAATTTATTTTACCAACTCCTTAAGAGACTCACGTGCTCCTAGATTATATGTAGACCTTACTGCTAGGTTAGGTTTCTATGTCAGCAGCTTTACCCCACAGAATGATTCTATAAGACATGACACTGTGGAAGTAACTAAAATAAATAATCGAGCCATTTGTTCATCCGACCGGTGGTCTTAATTATTAGACCACAAAGGCGGATAGACCAAAACCTCTCCGGGCTAACATCTAGCTAATGTGCCCCGTGCCCGTCAGCCTAAAAAGTTCCATACATTTAATTAAGAAAATAATAGTTGGCCAAACTCCTTCGTAGTTAATGGTTAAATGGATGGTTCAACACATGTTTCCGCAACTCACCGTGACTGTTGCAAACAGAAAAAAAAGTAATTACAACTATATAGAAACTTAATTAAAGTGTTCCTATCAATCTGTTAGTAGGCACTTAATTACTGGGAACATTGCAGCGTCACCTCTCTCATTAATAGGATTTGGGGAGCGAACGAACTTTGCTCCAAAAGATTTGTTTTCGTGAAATAGGAGCGTCCGCGTCGTCGAGATGAAACTTCGCTTTTTGTCAAAGTTGCGCTGTTTTCGACGATTTATTTCGACAAAATTGTTGGGTGTTTTTAGACGGGACGCTGTTGGGCTTGGGACACTTGCAGGTGTTGGTAAAAGGTCAATGGTTGCTGGTTTGGTCGTTAAATGTTATTGTAACTGCGTTAATTAAAAAGCTTTTTTGCCCAAGACGGACGGAGTGTGTTTCAGATTTATTCGGTGCGTAACCCGGGTTTGTGATCACCAACCCGCATTTGGCAAGCGTGGCGATTAAGCCATTACCCATCAATTGTAGCGATGACTCGATTTCAATGATGGAGGCCTTTGCCCAGCAGAGGGTCAGTTATAGGCTATTTACTTACTTCTTACCCTATTTAGGCAGCATTGTTGTGTTCCCATAATTTGAGATAAGATAGCCAGTGCCTCAGTAGTTGAGGATTCCTGGTGAAGGGCGCTTACACCTTCGGCCTTATCGTCACTTAATGTTATAAAAGCTTTATTTAAAAATCTTAACCTAACAATTTTCGAAGCTATTTAGTTTTTTCCAACCAATAAGTTAATTTTAATGAAACTTTCTATGCTTCAGGAAAACGCAAAGATCTTAATAGTTAGTCGAAAACAAAAACTTACAAACAAACATTTTGTAAAAATATTATGATCGGATGTTAATGACGGTAGTTGTTGACATTGAATGGGCGCCTTTGGCTTTCAAAGTAAAAAGTAAGTGTTGAATAATTTCGGTGGGCTGGTTAGAACCACGACAGCTTAATTGGGAGAGCACTCACCCGGTATGTCAGAAGGGTGCAGGTTCAAATCCTGCTTGTGGAAATGTTTTCATCATTTGTGTTTTTGTAATTTGTTCGCAACAAAATTTGCATTAAGAATTATATAAACAAAACATAAAATTTTTTTTTAGTAGAAAATATTTAGAAGAACGTTAATTCAACTGAACTTGCGATTTATGCTACTACTATGGAAATGTTTGAATATTCAAATTAAAAGTCTTACAAAACAATCAAATTCAATAAAACCAAGCTTCTAAAGTTTCTCCAAGACTTAGTGTAACTATCGTCTCAGGTAGATAAGCGTAACTTCATTCTGGGTGTAACTATCGTCTCAGGTAGATAAGCGTAACTTCATTCTGGGTGGAACTTCAGCGCGATGTCATTGAGCCCGCAGTCGACTTCATGAAGTGTAATGGGGGAAGTTGCCGCGTCTATTATTGTTGGTTTACCCAGCTACGGTGCGGTGCCTTGCGTCTTTTCATCGGAGTTATACTTAATGTTATTGAGATCGAAGCTACATGACCTTGCAACTGCAAAGTTTAACACTTTTTTACATGACTTATGATTCTAGGGTCTATGATTTTGGCTTGTTGTATACTCACCACACTTGAAAATTCACCACAGCATTATTAAATGAATAATTACATTTTAGCTCACGAAATTTACCACACCATTATTAGATGAATAGTTACATTTTAGCTCACGAAAATTCACCACAACATTATTAAATGAATAATTACATTTTAGCTCACGAAAATTCACCACACCATTATTAAATAAATAATTACATTTTAGCTCACGAACATTCACCACGCCATTATTAAATGAATAATTACATTTTAGCTCACGAAAATTCACAACACATGAAAAGTAACGTCAGCAAACCAATTTTGAATCCTTTGACATTACTATTTTATATTATTTTTTAAGGATTTTCTGATTTTATTCATAACGCCTCGGTGGCCGAGTGTCCAAGCACTTAGCCCGATACCCGAAAGTCCCGGGTTCAATTCTCAGTTCGGGAAGCGCGTTGGAAGATATGTTCAAGACGCTGGACTGGAAAGGAAAGGGCATTAACATAAACGGTGACTACATCTCACGCCTGCAATTCGCTGATAACATAGTTCTAATGGCGGAGTCGCTAGAGGAGCTGAACCAGATGCTGGACGGCCTAGCTTCAGCCTCGCGACGCATCAGTCTCGGCATGAATTTGGATAAAATCAAAGTCAACCAATAACAACAACAAAACATCCAATTATTTACCTCCAATTAGCTTCTAAGTTTTCCTATTCCTTAATTGCATTTTTCTTTCTTGTCCGCTACACCAACATTCGCTCAGATCTCCAAGCAGTTCACCCCCAATTTAGTTATCCAAGCAGTTCACCTTCAATTTTTCATTCTTCTAATTACCACTCTTCTCTCTTGTCCACAGGATATCCATATCACACGTCCCCAATGCGACGTATGCCGAGCTGGTGGTAGGCAACGTGCAGGCGAGCGATGAAGGTGTCTACCGTTGCGAGATCACGTACCTTCACGTAGGGGAGGACTGCAACACCGTGCAGGTCACCGACTTCCACACTTACAGTAAGTATTTTTTATATATTTAATTCGGTAGATAACTCCATTCCACCTAATGTTAAGTGGAAATGGAGTCCAGACGCGAAGACAACTGGACCAGTGTGTAAACAATTCAACATCAGTCACCCTCACCCTGACGGCCCACTAGGTGCCTCTTCACGCCTCGTTTGAAGGACCCTATATCATAGGAAAGAAAACGTGTGCTGGTAAACAATTCCATCTTTTGGAGGTGCGACAAAGAAACGAGTCAACAAATTTCTTTGTGCGTGATTGAATATCTCTATTCTAATATTGACTCAGGAGAGTAGCACGCGTACTTCTATGGAGGAAGGGAGACGGTGGGAGGAGGTCAAAAAGCTCTACAGAGCACTAGCAATGGTATAAATACAGGCTGAGTGACGCAATATACCTAAGTAAACATTTTTATGTGAAAAAAAGTCTAACGAGCTGGCGAGCTACCTGATGGGAAGTGGTTGTCCCCTCCTATAAACACCTGGATAATCCTAATCTTAATACATCATGCAATCCTAATTAATAAATAAAATAAATATTTTGTCAGTGTCTAAAATATATTTTGGGTTTGAGCTTGTGCAATTACAGAAGCTTTGGGATAGAAACAAGACATAGGAGCATGGATCTAAAGATAAAATAAAAATTATAACCAGTTTTATTTTGTTTTGATATTGCCTCTATCATGGGTTCGAGTCCTACTTGAAAAAGACGACTTATTCTTTCAAGTAGATTTAAATTGCTCATTTTCAATATTTGCTTTTAATTTAACTAATATTAAAAAAATAACGTTCCATTTGGTATTCATTTCACGTCCATTTATTACACCAACATTGATACACATTATCATATTCTCTCAAATTTACTATTTCAAAGGGTCTAAGTTGAAACAACAGCTGAGTGAAATCCTCCCGTACTATCGCCCGCGTCGCCAACATTTTATTTGGAAAGGGATATTGCTTTCCTATAGCCTCGGGCCTTCTTTAGGTGCCATTTGGCTTCTCCCTCACACTCGCGTCTCCATAATAAGTCTATCCTATTCTGTGTGAAGAATATACGTCACTTGTATAAAAGAAAATGGGACAGGGTTAGGGGCCGGACTGAAGTCAACTTTCGGATAGGGATGAAAGGAAATGTTAATACACCCCGATTATGTTTATACTGTGACTGATTATTGTTTCTTATTAAGGAGCGTGTTATTGTTAGTATTTTATAAATTAATTCTAAGAAATTAGTTTCATTAATTTATTTATTTAAACCTCCAACCGGTTTTTAATAACTGTTATAATATCTGATTTTGTATATTAAATATTGGCCCCAATGTTGATCCCTGGGGAACCCTACGTACGTCACTGCGCAGCTTTTTATTTATTTGGTTGCTCCCGTAGTTTACAGTTTCATCTGACGTAGGTTGGTGGATTATTACGACGCTGCTGTATTGGGTTAAGAGAATATTGTGTCAGTGTTTCGCGATACAAACTTAATAAAGGAACGGATCAAGTGAGTGAGAACTGGATTGCGAGATCTTAAATTGGATCTAGTAAAGTGAAACACTGGTGACCAAACAAGATGGGAACATTGCTCAGTTACTGAGCAATGTTCCCATCTTGTTTGGTCGTATTAGTATCACAGGTTTTATATCACCAAGACTTTATTAAACTCTTAAAGCTACACAGTGAAACTCTATATATACTTTCCTATAACTAAGTGAAGGTCTACAACATTAAAGTTATGTCATCACTGCTGTTGATGGATTATCGCTTAATCACCACGCTTGCCAAATACGGCTTGGTAATCACAAACCCGGGCTTTACGTCGTTGTCCTTTAGATAATGAGTCGAGAGCTTTGTCACTAGTTAAAAGTAGTTAGTTAGTTTTAAAGCTACATGAAAAATATACTCGTATATTTAATGTAAGCCTACACGAATAAACTTGTTTCAAAGATCCTTTTAAAATAAGTCTTTTCATCAATAATAATATTGTGTCGATCATCGGATACATTTACTTTTTGCTATCTAAGCCTCCAATCTCTGCCATAACGAAATTATTACAAGACTTTTAGCCCTACAAGAGAGCTTTTGATATCATTAAAATCGCAAAATTTAATTAACAAGCCCACTAAAATCTGTTGGCGTCAACGATTGATCAACGACAGAAAGATCGTTTTAAGATAATTTGCATACAGTCAAAATAACCATTTGACGCTTGCGGCTACAATTTATTAGCAAAAATGACGATGGGGTAGAAAACACCCCGGTAAATTTGATTAAGGAAATTTAAATAATTTCAAGTGGAAAGTTGGATCAAAATTGAGATTTAAATAGGGCTATTGAAGGGAATGTGCTGAGCCCTAAGGTAATTTATGAAGTTTGTAATGCAAATCTTTTATTTCTCCCCCTTATGACTTGGACTGTGCAACTTATTGCAAGCGATTCATTGTAGCTGATTTAACAGTATAATGTGGGCCCCATAATGCCGTAAAACTGACGCGTTTTGAAGCCTAAGCAACTTTTTTTGCATTTATTTTTTCCCGTATTTGTGTTCCTTTTGTTGTGCTATTTCCCTAAATGTATTTCATTTGTCTTTTGTCCAATGTGTCGAAATATTTTTTTTGGTTTAAGGTATGGTCCTCAGATCATAATTGTTTTTTATGATCTGAGGCATGGTCAGTGTAAAATATACTTAAAATTCGTTTGTTATTTTAGCTTTATCATAGTTTATTTTGAAAATTTCATTTTCATTGAACTAATCCTGTAACTCTGAGTACAAAATTACAATGAGAATACTCTCTTATTACGTTTTTTACTTTTATACAAACTTACCTTGAATTGTTAGTCAATTTATTATCAAGTGGTTTATGAATCAACATTTTTAACTGATATTTAAATAAAAATATTATTTCATCACAAGATAAGAAAGAGCTATTGGCTTGGAGTTTTTTGTTGTCGTTGAGTCAACATAGTACGTACTATGTTGACTCAACGACTACAAAAAACATGATAACAATAATTTTAAAAACACTTGTTTACACAACAACAAAAAAACAAACACAACAAAAAAGCGAGACGTCTTAAAGCGTCAGATACCCATCTAACATTGGCTTCACTCCAAAAATTTGTAGTTAGAAGGGTTTAAATGATAAATATTCAGTAGCCTGTACAGAATTCCCCTAAACGGTTTGGGGTATTGTTAAAAGGATTACCGCGGTCGCTATGACCCGCTGGTTCAAGGTTAATTTTTGGACAAGCCTCATAAATGAGAGGGTTATAGCTATCCGGGGATAGGGGACGGAGCTTCTAAATTATGTAGTGTCAGAAAAATGCTAAGGAATTCTAGTTCAGTGTTCAACTTCTAGTAATGGCAACTTCCTTTGCAATTAGATGGTAGATTTATAATGGTACAAATTTTTATGATTTATTTTATATTATTTGGAATTTTGCATCTACAATGCTCTATATACACTTTATTATCATGTGATATAATGTTATATTGACTTTTTTATCACCGTCCAAACCTTTTGAGATGACTCCCGTGATATAAACGAACATTACGGTCGAATACATATTGGTCGAATGAATATTGATGTTTTGTATGGAACAGCTGAATTTTATTTTCGAGTTAGGGAGTTGGTCCAATAGTAAGAGTTGTTCGTTTTTATCACGGGAGTCATCTAGAAGGTTTCGACGGTGATAAAAAAGTGACCCTGTAGGTATAGTGTCAAGATAAAATTTTGGTAAAAAAAATCAACTAGACTTAGGAAGTTCGAGTGGGAATCGAACCCACGACCTTTGGATAACCGGTCCAATGCTCCGACCGCTGAGCTACTGAGGCCTGAATTTTTCTGGTAATTTGTGGTTTACGCTCCTGAAATTCTATCTTGTTTTATTTTATTTTAGGTATGTTTTATACAGACATAATTGTTTAATAAAGAAATTAAAATATTTTAAAATATACCAAGATAACGACAATAAGACATTTTTTATGCACAATGCTTCTATGATGATGCATAAATCAAAATCAAATTAAATGTTAATTTATATGCAAAACATGTTTTTAGATGCATTTTATAAAATACTAGGGGCCCGTCCCGGTTGGACATTTTATTTTTATTTCTATTTTATTTTATTTTTTAATATAGCCTCTGTTACTCAGCGCTAATGTAGCATTCTAATTCTATTTTTTTAAATCGATCCAGTCGTTTTTGAGAATTAGAAATAGAAATAGAAATTATTTATTGTATAACTGTGTACAATATAGTTCTTAAATAATAAATAGTATCAACAGTTTATCCATTTCGGACGTACAATGTGTTTTGTGAATAATACCTATTTATCAGCATAGTATTCGTTTAAATTGTAATAGGCCTTGTGTATGAGCCATACTCTCAAAATCTTTTTAAAAATGTTATCTTCTAACTTTTTTAACTCTACCTCTCTCTCTCTACTCTCTTTAGTTTTACCAACATACAAAAATACAAAGCTATCCTCTTTATAATATTCTTCTTCGTCGTCGAGCCCTCATGCCTGAGGGTCGTTACCACCAATAGCAACATCGCAGACCAGGGCTCTCCAAAAGGTCCTATCCTGGGCTAGACGGATAGCCGTTCAGGGCTTCCAGAATAGCATCCGTTCACCGGGCAGGTGCTTTTCCTCTGCTTCTTCTTCTTCCACGTGACCCACCAGTATAAGCTTCTTCAAATTACTAGATTCCCGACGAGCATTATAATATTAGTATGATAAAATTTTGAATTTAAATTTTTCGCCGCCCCCAAAAAAGCCAAAGGTGAAGCTGAAAATGCCGGCTGAGGTAATCAGCAAATTCTCCCTCAAAAAAAGGTTTTAAGTATTTATAATAAATATGTGCATGACTGCATGTAAATGCAAGCGATTCCTTATGAGCGTATTACCATTCAGAATGCAGAAAGCGCGATTCAAATTCAAACTTCAATTAATCATATTACCGTTGAGTAGACTTCGTGACGGCAAGGGGGAAATCTCAACGGCGGTCCCTGCTTCCGCCGCCGGTGTTTTGTAAGGGACACATTTTGAGGCTTTTGAGGACATATTTTTCAACGGAGGAGGTTTTAATCTTGCCCGTCTCTTGCTCGAAGTTAGTTGGTTGCTTCCGTCTAGGGTCGTTTATAGGTGACGATCGATTTGAGTCGTGGGGCGGTCGGATCGTGTGATGGGTTGAAAAACATATACAAAAATTACAAATAAATGCATAATAAATAAATAATAATAATAAATAAACTTTCCTACACTCACACCAATTATCTAGCCCAAGAGAAGCTTTGTTATAAAACTCGTTAAATGGTTACTAGACAACGGATAAACATACTTAAAATACTTAAATACATACTTATTATACACAGAAAACACCCAGACCTGAGGGAATTTAAAAAAACAATAATTTCTAAGTTGACCCGACCGGGGATCGAACCCGGGACCTCAGAGATGGCGACACCATGAAAACCGGTGTACAAACCACTTGACCAAGGAGGTCGTCAATATACATAAGGTGTAACAAATTGATAAACCGTCATTGAATAAAGATATAGAGGTACCTATAGCTTTAAATACACAACAGTGCACTAGAATTATCTGCAATTACCAAAATTGAAATTCACAAATCTTCTTCTTCATCATAGTACCAGCTCATTTAAGTTCCCACTGCTGGGGCACGAGCCTTCCCTGTGGATAGATAGGGGAGAACGGGCCCTAAACTAAACAAAACTTGAGTATATTTTATGGTAAACAGAACCACAGAAAAAAATTGGCTGTCCATATTATTTGTAAACCATTATTTTCTTTAATAACAAGCCAGTATTTAACTCTCACTTCAATTTAAATCTCAGAAATTATGTATTTTTGCGCTTTACCTTTTTCTTTCGAGTTGTATGATCGTGTCGTGACTCTTAAAAGTTTCGAAGATATTATTTAAAAGAGCCACGGCTTAGGTAGAGCTTGGTTTGAATTAAAATGTCTTACAAGCCACGAAGTCTTTATCGCGTGCCCCGGGTACATTGTATTGACCGGGACATCCTTACTCACAGATATATTAGCTGTTACGTAGTGAAAGAATATTTAGTATCGCTTCTGTTGTTTCAAAGATTGCAGTTTATACAAAAATTATTTTTATCTAAATAATAATATAAATGTACAAGTCTGGTGTAGTGTAATCGTTAGTCATGTCACCATCATCACCAGCTTATCTTTATATCCCCACTGCTGGGGCACGAGCCTTCCCTATGGATGGGTAGGGAGAACGGGCCATAAACCACCACGCGGACCCAGTGCGGATTGATGGTTGCTAATGACTGCTAATGCAGCCTGTACCAACAGCTTTACGTGTAACCCGAAGCATGGAGTTCGAGGTAAAACATTTTGGTCACCCATCTGATGACCGGCTTTTGCGAAAGTGGCTTGACCTTAGCAATCGCTGACCCGGCGCGTTCGCGGCGTGAGGTCCCAGCCTTTAGAGGCACCCTTTGGTTATTCCGGTCCCGTTCCGATCCGAACCCTTGGGAGAATTTAGTAAGAATTCGGGACACGCTATAGTGCGTGATGCCAAATAACCTCTGAGGGTGTTTCGTTTCACACGGCTTGAGGAACCCTTTAAGTTTCTCGTCGTCCCCAAAAAAAGTCCGGTGACGCTGAAAATGCCGTCTAAATTAATAGCGAAATCTCTCAAAAAAAAACAATATGTCGTAACAAAACAATGCTACATTGAATGTATTTCATTAAATAAACACACAGTACAGTAACTGTTGAAGACGCATGTAAATATATAATAAGTTAGTACTCATATTTGTTACTAGATGGCATGGCGTGATTCGTCTTTTGAATCGCACTATCAAAGCGTCTTAGCAAATAGCATATAGGCCATGTAATTCCTCAATAAAGTTGTTACCTATATAAAACAAAGAAGCTACTATCGGTTTCATTTTAAGCCCTAATAGTATTCCCTTCAGTACAAAGGTATACCATTTTACAGTTGCTTTGGAAAAGTAAAATTGCCAGCTTTACCACACACAGATATAGATACAAACGAAAAGACCATCTAGACGGGCCTTGGTTCAGTTACTTGCAATGTCAACTTGGACTTTAAAGTGTCCTTACTTCAACATCATCTCCACGGGAAGTTTGAGGAAGGCTAATAAGCAACAGTTTTCTTACTAACCGTCTATATTAAAGGATATATATTTATATCTACGGTAGGCGGACAGATCAAAGCGTCGGCGTGCCTTTGATTATGACGTTATCTAATTACAGTGTCGAATGTCACGGCCTGTGATTTAGTTTTCATTTGATATAGGATAGTGTTATTAGCATGCTAAGAAAAGGGTTCGAAACGTCAGGATAAACATTAAATCAAATTAATGTGTACAACATTTTTTGGAAAGTCTTTGCTGATTGCCTCAGTCGGCATTTTCAGCTTCACCGGGCCTTTTAGGGGTAGCGAGACACCTTAAGGGTTCCTCAAGCCGTGTGAAACGAAGCATCTTCGGAGGTTTTCTAGAGGGAACGGCATCACGCACTAGTGCTTGTCCCTGTGCCCTATCCTAGGCCCTGCCGGTTATGCCTTCGCAGGCGTCTCCGGCAGGTCCCGGATATGGGTTGGACTCGTGGTGGCATGTGGTTAGCTGTAGAAGTGGGAATGTTCGTTTGCCTGGTTGAGGTCTGGCCAGGCTTCCATTTCGTGCACAGCGAGCGGGTCCGAGTAGCGGTCCGGAGGGGGCCTGAAGCGAAAGGATCTACGGGGGCAAAGTGAGTTGTCCATAGTTGGTTGTTCTGCTCGGTAGTTTTCATTGAGTAGGCTTCCAACATCTCCGGCACTAGTCTGGAGAACTAGTAGAGGCGCCCGCTAGATGCAATGTCTCCGGATCTTGGCTCGGGTTGACCGAGCCGTGGTGGTAGGGAGAACCGCCCAGGTAACACTAATATAGAAACACTAGCCTATTTAACTATACTAGTGGTCGCCCAGTGGTCGAAATTCGACCGTAATTTTGATAAGGCTGCACGGATTGTTTCCTAAGCAATGAAAAAATAAAAAAGATAGAATGTGAGTTTGGATTGTCATTGACAGATTTTGGCCGCTACTCTTCCATTTTTGAAATTTTTGAAAAGAGTATAATGCGTGTGTGTCAAATACATGGTAGTATGTGTAATGTTTGTTTTATTGATTTAATGTATTTTTATGCATAATTTAAAAAAAAAAGCATTCTGTACTCCTTCTCTATATAAACTATAAGTTTGCGAAATTTCATACTCCTCCGTCCGCGCAATTTTCGTAAAAAGGGGTACAAAGTTGCTTCACGTATTCATATGTATAGATAACAAGGTATGCAATGTAGTTACAACGTTGTGGTTTGTTAAAAATTATTATTGTTATTTTTAAATTGTTTTTTATTATGTTCCTTGGTTATTGTTATTGATGTATGTGCCGTCAGCACAATATTCATAGCACGTAATGTTCGTGATATTTAATAGAGATAATTAATAACGTGATTTAATATAGAGACATTTTATGTAAATTAAGCAAAACTTATTAGTTCCTGTTTCGTGACTTTCTACAGTCAACTAATCTCCCCCGCCAATTTCTTTGTTTATAAATTAATATATATACTTGTATTTTTAGTTATTAAAACTAGTCAGAAATTATACTCCGCTACATTAACCAGTTGTGTTATTATTTAACTACGGGAGCCCTGCAACAATTGGTGACCCCGACAAAAGTCACGCCTGGAAGAATCGCCCAACGACAGCCACGCCCGGAAGAATCGCCCGACATAGTCACGCCCGGAAGAAGAACAACTACATCACACTGGTACGAATTAAATAACATTTCTGGCTCATTTTCCACAATGGCTCCCACACTACCAACGTGCATCAGGAGCAGTCTTCTCACAGAAACACCGGAGACAGCAGCAATTTCCATTGGCGACCGCATTCCCGATTTTTGGACAGACTCACCACAGTTATGGTTCACCCAGTTTGAAGCGATCGTCGCACCTCAGAAACAAGGCGACGATTACAAGTACAACTTGGTCATCGCGAAATTGGGGAAAAACGAGATACAGCAAGTTAGCGATTTACTCATTAATCCACCGGCAGAACAAAAGTACGATGGCATTAAACAACGCCTAATAAATTGTTACGAAGAAACAGAACAGAGGCAATTCCAGAAGCTTCTTGCCGAAATGGATCTCGGCGACCAACGGCCGTCTCAGTTGTTACGCCGAATGAAGCAGATAAGCAGTGGAAAAATGAATGACGACACAATTCGACTATTTTGGTTACGCCAATTACCTTCGTCAGTAACCACAGTTTTAGCCGTCACAGAGAACCTTACTCTGGATAAGATGAGCGAGATGGCTGAAAAGATTCTTGAGAACTCTAGGCTTAACTCAAGTTCAATGTCGTCACAAGTAGACATCGTTACGCAATAAACATCACAAATAGCTCAAATTCAGTTGGAAATTGCAAGTTTGCGTAGCGAGCACAGCCGACGTAGCTCATTTCAGCGTAGGCGCTACGACCGACCGCGATCTAGGTCAAGAGGCCAGTCATTGTCAAGGTCCGCATCGAATAAAGTATGTTTTTATCATCGGCATTTTAAAAACCGCGCGCATAAGTGCATAAAACCTTGCGCCTGGGAAGCTGGCAAGCAGTCGGAAAACTAACTACAGTACGGACACCGGCGGAAATCTGTACTGTTAATCCTTCAAACCGCCTTACCGTCAGAGATACTGATAATGACATAAGGTTTTTGGTTGATACAGGAGCAAATATTTCGGTTATCAAGAGACCACATAATATTACAGAGCAAGTTGACAGTTATAATTTATACGCAGCTAATGGCACCCCTATCAAGACATACGGTGAAAAGACGCTTTCGCTCAACATAGGGTTACGACGCCCCTACCGCTGGACTTTTATTATCGCAGACGTAAATATGTCAATATTGGGCGAAGATTTTTTGGAACATCACAAACTTTTGGTAGATATTCATGGCATGAAATTGATTGATAAACTAACACAATTATCAACTCCAGCCACTGTTTCTCTAGCGGAAGGATATAGCAGCGTCACTACTATTAACTCCCGCCTTCCGGATAGCGTTAGGCGGATCATTGAGAAGTACGCAGACGTGACCCGCCCGACAGCATTTAAGTGCAAACCAAAGCATGGAGCGCAACATCATATTGTAACGGAAGGCCCTCCAGTGTATGCTCGTGCGCGACCTCTACCCCCGGATAAATACCGGGTGGCCAAGAAAGAATTTTAAACAATGATGGAGATGGGAATATGTAGACCATCCAATAGCCCCTGGGCCAGTCCTCTGCATATAGTGAAGAAAAAGATTGGCGACTGGCGACCGTGCGGCGATTATCGCATGCTTAATAAAGCCACAGTTCCAGACAGATATCCATTGCCAAGGTTAACAGATTTCACGTACGTCGCACAAGGAAAGTGTTTATTTAGCAAAATTGATATTAAAAAAGCTTTTCATTGCATTGAGGTTGCAGACGTAGAAAAAACAGTGATAATTACTCCATTTGGACTATTTGAGTTTCCCAGAATGCCGTTTGGTCTATGTAATGCTGCACAGACATTTCAAAGGTTTATGAATTCAATATTTGGCGACTTAGACTTCGTGTTTGCCTTTGTAGATGACTTACTAATCTGTTCTACAGAATCAACGTATGAGGTACACTTGGAGATTATATTTAAGCGACTTCAAGAGAACAGCATTACAATAAACTTGGAAAAGTGCGAACTTTGGAAGAAAGAATTGGATTTTTTGGGCTACCACATTTCAAGTAAGGGCATCAGCCCTACAAGTGAGAAAGTGCAGGCGATCAAAGATTTTCCTAAACCTAAAACCATTAAGGAGCTTAGAAGATTTTTGGGCATGGTCAATTTTTATCGAGGAAGCCTACGTTTAGCTGCCCAACATCAAGTTCCTCTCAACAACTATTTAAAGCAAACAAAGAAAAATGACAATTCTATTATTCAATGGACGAAGGAAGCGGAATCGGCATTTTCGAGTTGCAAACAAAACATTCTGGATGCCGCAATTTTGACGCACCCTTCTCCAACAGCTGAACTTGCCTTATTGACTGATGCGAGTTTAAAATGTATGGGCGCCGTGCTCCATCAAAAATGTAAACAAGGTTGGAAGCCGCTAGGATTTTACTCAAAAGCATTGACTACTGCTCAGATGAAGTATTCAACCTACGACCGGGAGCTGCTAGGAATATTCGCAGCAGTCCGATATTTTCAACGACTACTAGAAGGTCGGCAATTTATTATTTACACGGATCATAAACCGTTGGTTCATTCATTTTCAAAAAAGCCGTCACTAAATGACACACCACGTAGAGTGAGATACTTGGAATACATTTCGCAATTCTCTACCGATATACGTCACATTAGCGGTCACGACAACGTAGTTGCAGATGCACTCTCAAGGACAGTTGATGAAATAACTATACCGTCTAACATAGATTACGAAGTGTTGTCAATTAAACAAAAGTTAGATTCCGAACTCCAAGAACTTATTAAAAATCCGAGATTAAAAATGATTTTGGCCACATCAAATAAACACGGAATACCGGTGTATTGCGACGTTTCTACGGGAAAAACAAGACCGTTCTTACCTCAGGAATTCAGAAAAACCGCATTTGAGGGCATACATTGTTTAAACCATCCCGGAAAAAATACATCGAGAAAAATGATTAATACAAAGTTCATTTGGCCTAACATGAATACGGATATAAACAAATGGTGTGAGTCATGTTTACAATGTCAACGCTCAAAGGTGCTTAGACATACAAATTCGCCACTCGGAAAGTTTATGCCTGCTCAACGTTTTGCTCACGTTCATTTAGACATTGTAGGACCGTTACCTGTATCTCAGAATAAAAGGTATTTAATCACGATGATTGACCGATGCACTTCATGGCCCGAAGTTTTTCCAGTTGAAGATATTACAGCCGAATCAGTCGCACGTCACGTTTACGAAGGATGGATATCGCGATTTGGATGTCCTGAGAAGATCACAACCGATCAGGGGAGACAGTTTGAGTCAAACCTTTTCAAAGAATTAGCCAAGCTAATGGGTATTCATAAGATACGAACTACTCCATATAATCCCAAGGCGAATGGCATGGTAGAACGTTTACATCGGACGCTAAAGACAGCGTTGATCGCAAGAGGCAATACAACCAACTGGATGGAAGAGTTACCCACTGTTTTATTGGGACTTCGTGCTTGTTTTCGTCAAGATACTGGTTTCAGTGCCGCCGAATTGGTATATGGCGCCACGATTAAACTACCAGGAGAATTTTTCGGTTGCGAACAACAGGAAACGTTTAACGATTTCGTTACCAATCTGAGAGAAAATATTACAAAAGCAATATCTATTCCCAAAAGAGAGAGCTCGAATAACAATACTTTCGTTCATCCTCACTTGTCAAAATGTTCACATGTGTACGTGAGATGTGATCGTTTGCGTCCTAGTCTCAGTCCTCCATACGATGGTCCGTATCAAGTCATTGACAGAAGTGATAAAAATTTCGTAAAATTGCAAGGCGACAAACGCGTAAGAATCTCTATAGACAGAATCAAACCAGCGTTCGTGCTGAAAGCCGATCAAGAACCACTGACAAAGCAGATAGTAAGCACACGACCAGATAAGAACGTTGTCACACGAGCTGGTCGTATCTCTCGACAGCCTGTAAGATTCGCTTTATAATCATGTTCCCGAGAGTGTTATAAGTCGCACCTATCATATTATGTCACACATTTGCGTTCAGAATAAAGAAGTATTATCGGCGCTAGCGAACAGAACAAGACGCGGAATCAGCATTATTCATTTACGCGCAGTCTGCAAGGTTGCAATTACTATTACTATACCACTAAGTTATTGTTCGTAATTTTAATTAGGGTTCTTTGCATTGTTTTTATTAATGTTAGTTTGTAATTTATATTATTATTATTATTATACTCTTTATTCATTTTTTTCCTTAAAACTAGATTTTTACAATATTTTAATATAAAAGCAATAAAACATTATAAAAACCTAATCCTAGAGTACCGCCAGCAGCGAGGCAGGGCCCAAACTACCGGTGGTCAGGGCTGCAGAGTGAGGAACCTCCTGACAATACGTGCCGTGTCAAGGATTACTGCCTTTTGCATCTGACCCTTGACCCAACCTTTCAGCGAGAGCCTCTCAAGGTGTTGATCGAGGCTCTTGGCTTATTATTATTATTATTATTTTTCTAAAGGGGGAAGTAATGTGCCGTCAGCACAATATTCATAGCACGTAATGTTCGTGATATTTAATAGAGATAATTAATAACGTGATTTAATATAGAGACATTTTATGTAAATTAAGCAAAACTTATTAGTTCCTGTTTCGTGACTTTCTACAGTCAACTAATCTCCCCCGCCAATTTCTTTGTTTATAGATTAATATATATACTTGTATTTTTAGTTATTAAAACTAGTCAGAAATTTTACTCCGCTACATTAACCAGTTGTGTTATTATTTAACTACGGGAGCCCTGCAACAATGTATATTATAACCGTGCCAATAAAGTATATCAATAAATTAAAAAAAATCGATCTGTAGGAATTTTATTGATCACATTAAGATGGAAAAATTAGATAACCACATTAGATACCCATAATTGTTATTATTCTCATAACTTAAAACAATACCGAAAATACATAAAAATTGCGTCAAATTGATTCCCACCGACCCAATGTTCTACTACCTCGACGTCGACAAAAAACCTCTAACGAAAGAAATAGAAAATTGAATTTAAATCGGCCATTGGCCGGCCGGGTCCTGAATAAAACATTCAAAGTCCAAGAACTTAGTGGAGCAAGGGGCCACAGTACGCCATCTTTACTTTGGCCATATCCATCATCGCAGTGGAATCTGCGAGTTGTACTCTTATTGCAACGACAAGTGAAGCGAGCTTACAGCTCCGGTAACCTATCTGGATGTTAGGTAGTGGACTATACGTGTCCACGGGGCAACTAGCTCGAGACACTAGTCTTAAAAGTACCGGATGTAGGATGCATACCGGCGCGTTCTGATATGGCGTTATGACCTGACGTAGATGGTCCCTTGTGCAAGGATGTCTGACACCTAACTTTATAACCGTAAGGTTGGTGGGGGGGTGTCAGTATAAACCTAAAAGTCGTGTGTAGCGGGGTGGCCATATACATCAAGCTATTATCGAATGGCTATAACTTTAATGAAGCTCTATCACCAGTTCAATTTATGTCCCCACTGCTGGGACACGCGCCTTTCCTATGGTTATAACACCACAAGCGGAACGGGTCATAGACCACCACGCGGGCATAACGCACCACGACTGCAAATGCAAATGCAAACGCGCTTAACTATGCGCCATCGGACTCCTCGTAAACAAGTTCGCTGTCCAAGAGATATAACAATTTGAAAGTCAATTGTTCCTCTGAGATCCTTAGAGGGTTTTTAGACTGGATGAAATCACGACAGCATATCTGCAACCCCTTTAACACCACTCGGGGCACACCCACCTCTAAAGGACACGGCCACGGCTCAGGTTTAGCGTGTCGTGGATCTGATTCATACGACATGGTAAAAGCTATACTATAAAGCTTAATGCTTGCGAGTGTTCTTTTTGAAAAAAAATAATAAAAAAAATAAAAAAATAAAAATAAGTTTTGATCAAACGGTCACGTTAATTAAGAAGAGAATTGGTATGACTTTGAAGCAAGCAGAGTGCCATATTACATGGTTTAGATTTGGATAAGTACTATGACATGAAATAGATGATCTCGTGTGCAAACTATGCTGTGGTTTAAGCGCCTGCTCGCGATTGCTAAGAATAAGCGACTTTCAAAATACCGGTCATTAGATGACAGGCCAAAAATGTATTATCTCGAGCTCCTACGTGATTCGGAAGGCCGTTGGTCCCGGCTGCATTAGCAGTCGTTAACAACCGCCTTCCGCAATGGGCCCGCGTGGCGATTGGCCCGTTCTGCCTGTGGTGTTTACAGCCAGGAAGGCTCGTGTCCTAGCTCGGGGGACATAAATTGATTTGGTGATTAAACTAGCTTACAACCACCGCAGCAATGATTTTGGGCAGTATCCTACCGAAAGGCAGTATTATTTTATAGGTATCCAAGAAAAAGTTTTCATACTGAACGCATCTCTTCGGCGCCGTAGTAAAACAGCTAACGGATGGCTATCTCTTTAGCTGCATACATTTTCACTTTGTATTTATTTACTCGGAGAATCCTATTTTTCTTTTGTGAGGATTATTAAGAGGGCCGTTGGTATGCAAAGATTAATTAATATTGGATGAGATAGATTCCTTTATGTGCGGAGGTGTTCGTGAAGGTTATTGATTAGGGGCGAAAGAATATTGCCCCAAATAAGTAATTTGATTTATTTAGTCTTGCGATCAAGATGGTGGCTTTGTGTGGAAGTAGCAAGTGGAAATTTGTTGTCAAGGGTAGCTCCATTGGGACATAAGCTGGAGGAGGTCGTATATAATAATATGTCATTAATTTATAGTGTTAGTGACATTGTTGTGTTCCGACAGTTAGAGATAAGATAACTGGGCGTTCAATAGTTAAATATCGGTTCCTTACTTGAAATCGAATAACACTTACTCGAGAGCGAAAACTCGATAGTACTTAAAATCGACAAACTATAAATGTTGAAAAAATTTCCACGAGCAGGATTTGAAAATTGAGCTATCGTGGTTCTAACCAGCCCGCTGAAATTATTCAACACTATTTACTTTTTTATTTTGAAAGCCAAAGGCGCCCATTCGAAATGAATAATTTCGGCGGGCTGGTTAGAACCACGATAGCTCAATTGGGAGAGCACCTGACCTGGTATGTCAGAAGGGTGCAGGTTCTGGAAATTATTTCAACATTTGTGTTTTTGTAATTAGTTCCGCAACAAAATTTGCGTTAAAAATTATACATATAAACAAACAAAAACATTTCGACAAACTATGTTCGATGCATCCTCCATACTATTGCTAACAGGTAAATTTTGTGCGTTTGTTTGTCTGTAGAGAGTAATCTCTGGAACCACTATTGCAATTCCAAAAAATCTTTTACTGATATAATTCTACATACCTTGCGAGTAACATAAGCTTTATTTTAGTATGAACAAAATTTTTTTTGTCTTTTTTTATTTTTGAATTTTCAATGAAAAATACGAAATCCACGTAGACGAGGTCGCGAGAAAAGTGCCCTAGTCAATAATAAAATAAAAAATATAAAACCGTGTTTGATATTTCCAATCGTTACAAGCACAGCTACACCCTCATATCGCCGTTCTGTTTACGCCTCGCAACATTAAAGGAGTCTTCACTTCAGTATCTATTTCCTTGTGCGATTTATCACTTTAGCGTTATCGTGCGAAACACAATGTATCATAACCATTGTACGTGGGCTTCCGGGCTCGACGCTTCCGCAGCACACAACGGGCAATGTAAACGGCATCGGCGAATAAATCGCGTGCAAACTGCACTTTTCTGGAATGCTGGGGGGTGGCTTTGGAGCTTCCGTTCGAATGCTGCCGCTGGTGCTTGTGAAACGTTAAAAGTGTTTGTTTTATAAATTAAAGTGAAAATATTAAATGCCTACCCGACCTAGACAGGAATCGAACCAGGGTCTTCCGCAATCCGGGCGGCTGCACTGAACATTATGCTACCGGGAAGGCTGACGTAAGCACTGAATTCTTTCACTACTTTTGATTTTGACTGCTTTTTAGCGGGTACTATACTTTCACTATCTTTATATATATAAATCTACTGTGCGTGTGTATTCAATTGAACTCCTTCAAAACGGCTGGACCGATTTAGGTGAAATTTTCTGTGTGTTCAAGTGGATTCGAGAATGGTTTAGATTTACAATTGGACCCGGTAGGTGGCGCTGCTAATAGAGGTCCATCATGGGATACGGGTGTTCTTAAGCGGACGAATAATTTGTTTTGTTGTCGTGGAAACGAGTTATTCCGGTCTGATCCCCAGAACCGATCCAGTGGATCGGTCCAGTTTTAAAAAATAACAATAATTGGCAGTGGCCAATTATTGTTATTTTTTAATTCCGGTCTGGTCCACCGTAAATTTTACCATTCCGGTTCGATCCCCTTCCTTTTTTAATGGAAAAGTACAGTCAACTGAAAAACAGTTATTATTAGTAAACTGTCAAAGCGGTACGAAGTCCGCCGGTCAGCTAGTATTCTATAATTATTGAATTCAGCTGAAGCGCAGCGATTAGCACTTAAAAATTAAAAAAATACTTTTAGTGTTTGTTTTGTTTTATATCTTACGGGTAAGCAGTCACCTCGGTGGCCGAGTGGCAAAGCGCTCGGCCCGATACCCGAAGGTCCCGGGTTCAATTCCCAGGTGGGCCAAAATGTGTTTAGGATTTTTCGATGCGCACAGCCCGGGTATGTGCAACCCGCATTTGGCAAGCGTGGTGATTAAGCCATTACCCATCAATTGTAGCGATGACTTGATTTCAATGATGGAGGCCTTTGCCCAGCCGTGGGACAGTTAGAGGCTATTTACTTTTTACGAGTAAGCACTTAGCCTTCATCTCACCTGATGTTAAGTGATGATAATGCCGAAGGTGGAAGACCCAGGTTCGATTCCTGGCTGGGGCGTTTATTTTTTTCACTGTATTTTGTAAAATTTTATAAATATTTAAAGTAAGTAAGTTAAAGTTATATATATTGTTCCACTTTAATGTTGGTGGGGGGTGTCAGTATATTCTTTAAAGTCGTGTGTAGCGGGGTTTACTACATTTTAAATCAAAATCTTTGATAGTTTTTCTGTAGCTTAAGCTAAAAATGAAACTCCGTACACTCTCAGTTCAATGTTTGATGCAAAATCCATTCACTTCGCTTATTCCGCTCTCACCTAGCAGCGCAGCGATTTGAGCGTGCAAAGCGAAGCTCGTTTGTTATTGTAATTCGTTCGATACTCAAACGGCAGGTGGCGTTGAGTAATTGCAATTTGTATTCTGGGCCGGCCATCTTGGCATTATGTCCTCTTTGATCTTGTTTTGTTTCCGTCAAATTGAAATAAGAGCATGTTCTTCATTTATTTTACAATCATGTACCTAATGTATTCTCTCCAATGCTAGAGTACGGGATTTCTCTATAGACGGAAACACCACAATAAAACACCACGCGGGCCCAGTGCGGTGCAGTAGTTTGTAATGCTGCTTTAGGGGGTTCCCTTATAGTTCATCAGAAGGAAATAATAACAAAGACGTTCAGTTCATTTACTTGTGTAATTCTAGTTTGCACATAGATATAACACAGTATGTATAATGATGATACAATATTTCAGTAGACAATAGCTAATTAAATTAGAATGACCTAGCGAGGCGGTGCTCGTAGACGACTACCGGGCCCCATGCTACGCCGGCCGAGGTGCAGATTGCTGATCCGACATATTGCAACATTGTATGCCGCTACACTGCCAAAGTCAAAGAATTGGCGTTGTTCGGTGTTGGGCACGGTGGGAATAAAAATCGGTAGTCCTCGGTACGTGTGTATTTCAGGAGTGTCTGGGCGAAAGAGGCCGCGCGCCTTTTTTTTTTTTTGGAGAGAGACTGCTGGTTGCCGAGGGTCATTTCCAGCTTCACCGGGCTTGTTTTAGGGGCGGCGAGGTACGTAAAGGGTACCTCAAGCCGTGTTGAAACGAAACACCTTCAGAGGATTTCTAGAGGAGTACGGCATCGCACACTTAAAAGTGCGCGTCCCCGTGCCCTTCCAGAGTCTCCGAAGGGTTCGGATCGGGGGCCGCGCGCCGCGCAGGACCGCGCTTAGGTATAACAATAATAATCAAAAGTTTCGTATATCAATCGCCATCTATTGAATGTAGCTTGAACTACTGGCGTGGTGTGGTCAAGAAGCATCCCAATGCAAGCCATCGATCGTGTGCTTAATAGTATGATATAGTGTTAACGTATTGCGATAGATGGCGCTGTT
This sequence comes from Eudonia lacustrata, assembly GCA_947562085.1. Classification (NCBI taxonomy): domain Eukaryota; kingdom Metazoa; phylum Arthropoda; class Insecta; order Lepidoptera; family Crambidae; genus Eudonia; species Eudonia lacustrata. The sequence continues at coordinate 895,043 of OX387332.1, forward strand.
TGACAGGTGTCACCAAAATATAGCTTTTTAGGAACAAACCGCTTTTTATACCGTTATAGTTACTTTCATTAGAATAACAATTAAAGGCGTCCTATATTTCGGCACAGTTATTACTCGCTACATTTGTGGTCATGTCGCATGCAAATGTGCCGATATAATAATACAGGATACTTACATACAACACAAAGTAATAATAACCTTGTTAGTAACAATTCTTACCCAACTGTTCCTCATTCGATTATTTTTAAAAGTATTTTTACGTACTTGTCTTATTAGCTTAAAAGTAAGTATAAGAATACAACTTTTTAAACTATCTTGGTCACTTACATTATAATAAATATTTAACGCTCTTTAAACATTCTTTTATTTGAATAAATAAATAAATAATGGGATTATTACCATGTTTTTTTGTTGTGATTGAGTATTCAAACATTCAAATACAAAAATGTTTTAAAAGCGCTTAATAATTTCATTTTTAAATATCTTTAAGAAAGTCTGCTACAGAAGACGTAATCTATCTATATGTAATACTACTATATAAATCTGTAGGCTCTGTCTGTACATGCAATTTTTCTGACAAATTTTGGCATAAATATTCGTTTTATGACTCACTGACTGGTGTCAGCCTATTATAAAATTAAAAAATTTGAAATTTAAAATTTCGTAGAATTGGTATTCTACAAAATTTGTCATTTTTGTCTGTCTGACTGTCTGTCCGTCTGTATGTCCTCTTATTGCTCAAGAACGGCTTTACCGATCTTGTTAAAAATTTGTATGTAGTAAGAAGATGAGATTGTGCAAATGATAGGTTATAAAAAAATCTATACTATTATATACTTAACTCTGTAGGCTCTGTCTGTACATGCAATTTTTCTGACAAATTTTGGGATAAATATTCGTGTTATGACTCACTGACATTAATTCTACGATTTTTGAATATTTTTTTTCTGTATGTCCGTCTGTCCTCTTATAACTCATGAACGGCTTGACCGATCTTGATAAAAAATTTATAAGTATGTAGTAAAAACATGAGATTGTGCAAATAATAGGCTTAAAAAAAAGTTCACAAATTATTCGCACAGCGATGCGGGCGGGTGACGGCAAGTAAAGAATATAACTGAAGCAAAGGTCTAATATGAGTAAAAGAGCCGATGATGGTGATGATGATGAAGATTGTTTTCGCAACGAAAGTGAAAAAGGAAATATGCAATGCTAACTTAACGTCTCGGCCCGATACCCGGAGGCCCTGCGTTCAATTCCTAGGTCGGGCAAAATGTGTTTCGGATTTTCGATGTATGCCCGAGTTTGTGATCACCAACCCGTATGCGGTGATGGAGCCATTACCCATCAATTGTAGTGCAGACTTGATTTCAATGATGAAGGCCGTTTCCAGTTGTAGGATATTTACTTACTTTACTAACAATGCTTACTTAAAGCGAAGCTTCGTAATATTAGAAGCTTAGTAGCCAGTATGCATAATATTCACTTGTACGATATGTTTAAGTCAAACGCATACCACTTTTTGATACAAACATCCCCGGTCTAAGCCGCTCTAAGTGTTGGCAAATCCCTTTGAGTTTGCTTCGAGTAGAGTAACATGGCGGGCAAACATTCTGTTATGACGCAGACTGCATGTAAAATACATATTATTATGATAAAAGTCCATATTTGTAGTTTTCAAAGGATATAGGATATAAGTTTTAAGATAAAATTTTACTAGAAAAAATCGACCAGCCTCAGGAAACTCGAGTGGGAATCGAACCCACGACCTTTGGATAACCGGTCCAATGCTCTGACCGCTGAACTACCGAGGCCTTAGAAGACTCGATGATTTTTTCTGGTAGTTTATGATTTACTCTTTAAGCCAGCGGTACCTATTACATCACTATGAAGTAACTGCTATTTTGTGAATGCAAAATTCAAAATAATATAGATACAAGTTTTGGTAAAAGTTATTAAGAAAAATAATTTACAAGATAATATTCTACACGAAAATATATATTTATATAATATCTACTAGCTGACCGGCGGACTTCGTACCGCTTTGACAGTTTCCATGACAACAAAACAAACAAAATGTTGACAGTGTACATGACAACAAAATAAACAAATCATTCGTCCGCTTAAGAACACCCGTATCCCATAATAGACCCCTATAGCAGCGCCACCTACCGGGTCCAATTGTAAATTTAAACCGTTCTCGAATTTACTTGAACACACACAAAAAATTTAGTCCAAATCGGTCCAGCCGTTTAGAAGGAGTTCAATTTCATATACACGCACAGAAGATTTAGATATATAAAGATATTTATTTTTAATCCTCAACTACTGAGGCCTTTGCTATCTTTTCTCTAGGTGTCGGAACAGGAACACAAAAATGCTATAAACATTGATGTAATGGCGACATATTTAGATAAGATGGTGGTAGCTAGCCAGGCGGATAAACAAGCCCTACCACCAACTAAACCGAGAACAGAAACACACCTCTAGGCCTAGACCACAGAGACGGTACTATCTTGAGACAAGTAGCTCCCAGGTAATTAGCGAAGAAAACGGTTTTAAGCGAGGCAATTCTTACTTTTTCAGGTTAAACGGAGACTTGAGAGGTACTCCACAGCGGACTGTTCCCACTGCCACGACCGCTAGGTTCTTGCGACCAGATTTCCAGTACATTGCATTCGTTGACTATGACTGCCGTAGTATAACGCGCAATGAACTAGAAAACCGTTCGCCTTGTCGCAAGACTCTCGTGCTTGTGTCTGAGGCTTTGGAGAAAGTGACCAGTCATAATGGCGCACATTTTTTTGAGCACCGAATCTGAGACATTAAGGTCGTTCCGACTTAGATCTCACCCATTTGTGGGGGTTTAAGTTGGGAGAAATGGCGTTAAAAGTTGCAATAATTAATTCGATCAACACAATAAAGGTTAGGCGCGATATCCGGAGGGTCTACGTTCAATTCCCAGGTCGGGTAAAGTGAGGGTTTTAGGTTTGATTCCCAGGTAGAGCAAAGTGTGCCTCGAAATTTTCGATGCGTAGCCCGGCTTTGTGAATCCAAATTTGGCAAGCGTGGTGATTAAGCAAGGCCCAGTGATGGCCTTGTTTTTTATGATAGAGGCCTTTGCCCAGAAAATGCAGTATGTAGACTATTAGTTTACTATTACTCGATTAAAATTAATCCTACTAATATTATAAACGCGAAAATTTGTAAGTATGGATGTTTGTTACTCTTTCACGTAAAAACTACTGAATGGATTTGGATGAAATTCGGCATACAGGAGTTTATAACCGGTAAAATGCAATTGAAATTATTTATGTAGTGTTAATTCCGCTAAATCACTCGTTTATCAAGCTTGGATGCAGTACGCATGCACCGCCCTCCTTCCTGTAAGAATATGCACATGCAGTAGAACCAATGCATGCAAGCGTATACTTAAAATACATTTAAAAATATAATTTTAGTGACCTCGACTTCATGCCCTTCTAGCCTTTGCGGAATATAGATTTTTTTTTTATATAAAAGGTTATATAAAAAAGGGGCATGATGGTGATGATGATGATGATGATGGGGAAGACCTAAAAGACCTTATGTTGTGCTTCATAATGCCCTGCTATTAAGCGGAGGTTCGTCTATGGTTCGGCCTCTTTCAGCCTTCTTCTATTACTGCAGGTCATTGGATTTGAACGCTGCCCCTTTTAAATTGTGGACGCTGGCAGACAGCCGGTCATTGCTGGGGTCAGCTCGCGTAATGTCACGTGAAATGAGCGCCGAAGGACCTTTCGATTTGCTAGTGATGGGAAAGCTTGGATGTCGATAAAAAATGTGTTTTTGCTTAAAAGAGAAAAGCATGAATTGCAACTTTATTGCGTATACGTTTAAATATCGATAAAGTGTACGTTAACAAAATACCTAACAAAAAAATTAAACGGGGATTAAAGCAAAATAATTAGTAAAAGGTTCCAAACCTTCTTTATACCCAACGTTTCGACGACGTTACATTCTTTGTTAAATAAGGAACGCGAAAGTTTTAAATTGTATATAACAAAATACCTATACTGCTTTTTTAAATTCTTGACATACTACTTTCAGGCTGTGCTTGTTATGCCATGTTACATGTATACACCTATATAACATGTGCATGGCTGCTACAAAAGCTAACCGATACGAAGAAAGATAGATAAAACACCTTATTGATCACACTATAATACAGAAAACAACCAAAAACAGTAGTTGTGGGTATAGTATTTTATCCGCACGTAGGATTATTGCACAGATACAACATTACATAGGTAATTACATAGGAAAGACAAGGATTGTTGTATGGTAAATATAGTCCTTATAGGTTCAGAATACAATACAGTTACAAACTAGTAAGTAACAACAAAGTAGTGTAGCCACTACAGTGGTTATATGGTAATAATCTGTATAAAATACCCTGTTTATTATTACATCATAACATTGGAGACATAAACTACCTATATAAAAAATTAAGATTACCTTAATAAAATAATTTGACTTTTTTACACAAGCAAGCGAAATTATAGTTTCACATACAGCTAAACTGGATTAGCTGGTACTTTACTAATTACGCTTTAGGGGTAAGCTCTAATTTGTGTCAATTTAGCCAACACGTTCAAAAGAGAAAATAAAAAGAAACTAAGATCTAGTTTTACTGCCTAATGAATCATAAGTTCGATCACTTTTATATTACATAATATCGTATTTACACAGACAAACGACAAACAATGAGGATAAACTACTTGAAACATAAGAGATGAATGGAAACTTTAAGGTTAAGTAGCCTGAAGTAGGAATTATAAGAAGTGGCTGGTTCAAAGTTTCATCGATGTCGATAGAACAAGCATCCCTAAAACCAGGTAATGTGTCGTGAAATTCCCGGCCGCATGTGATGACGGTCATCTAGCCCTGCCCTTACATGTAATGAGGGGGAAACGGTGATTACGCCCTTTGATACCGTCACCTGAGTGGGTAACTGTCATGTCATTGACGTATATGACGTATTCTGAATCGCGGTGACGGAGTTTGTCGTATCGTATTAGGTAAGGATCTTAATCACCGTTAAATTAATATAGCAGTCAAGCTTCTAATTGTTTATTTCGAATTTATATAGACAATGAAACTGAGATATTATTTTATTGAGAAAGGATATAGGATATATCTATATACTTATTAGTGTACGAGATTATTTTATAAAACAGCTTTACAAACTGAGCTACTTAGATCATCTATATCCAAGAGACATTTTCTTTGGAGCTTCGTTGTATAAAACTTGTATTATGTAATGCAATTCAAATTCAAAAATAATCTGACAATTTTCAAAGCATTTTCATCACATCAAAAGGCTTGCTGGAACCTCCATCAATATTCTCAAATTGTATTCCGTGATAGATAAGATAGATGCAGCACACCTACACACTGACGGGTGTTGAATAAAGATAATATATTGTAAATAGATTTATTGACTTCGCATACTGCAACGTATGATAAATTGAAAGATATTTTAATGCTGTTTTGATGAAATTTTCATGGCAATGGTAGTAACAAAGTGCTGAATTTCTTTTAAACGAGACGTGAGAAGCATCTTAGGCAGGAAGGGAAATGTTGCACACCATAAGATAATAGTACATTTAACCCCAATCCGATCCGTAACCCTCGGAGAATCTACCACGAGCAACGCACTAGTGCGTGATGCCGTTCCCTCTAGAAGAACTCTGATGGTGCTTCGTTTGACACGCTTTGAGGAACCCTTTAAGTTTCTCGCCACCCCAAAAAGCCCGGTAAAGCTGAAATGCCCAATGGCAATCAACAAACTCTCAAAAAAAAGTACGTTTAGTTGTTTTCAGGATGACAGCTAAGAGGTAGATGGTATGTATTAAATTGTTGATAAAGACTAAAATCAGATGCTGACCCCTATTTAAATGATCATCATCATCATCATCAACAGCTCATTTTATGTCCCCAGTGCTGGGGCACGAGCCTTCCCTATGGATGGATAGGGAGAACAGTTCATAAACCAACACGCGGGCCCAGTGCGGGTTGGTGGTTGTTAACGACTGCTAATGCAGCCGGGACCAATGGCTTTACGTGCCTTTCGAAGCATGGAGGAGCTCGAGGTCTTTGCGAAAGTTGATTAACCTCAGCACTCGCATACCGGGCGCGTTGACCACTGCGCCATCGAGCTCCGCCACAAGCTCCTCCAATTTATATGATTAAAAGAAAAAAAAAGTCGATAACAGGTTCCTAACGAACACCGACTGGTGTTGATACCCTAGCGTAGTTATATTCGGGCAATTCGAAATAGGATAGCCAAGCCCTCATGACATATGGGGCCGAAACGTCGACACTCACGGTAGGGCTGGTTTACAAAGTCGCTCAGCGAGCTATGGAAAGGGCTATGCTTGGAGTTTCTCTGAGGGATCAACTTCGGAATGAGGTGATCCGACAGAGAATGAAAGTAATCGACATAGCCCGTCGGATAAGCAATCTGAAGTGGCAGTGGGCCGGTCATATTAGCCGCAGACCGACAACCGTTGGGGTAAACGAGTTCTCGAGTGGAGACCGCGTATCGGCAAACGTAGTGTAGAACGCTCTCGGACTAGATGGAGCGACGATCTCCGCCAGGTGGCTGGCAAGAGTTGGATGAGGGTAGCCGCGGATCGTGCTCGGTGGCATGCACTTGGAGAGGCCCATGTCCAGCAGTGGACTAGTGTAGGCTGATGCTGACAATGATGAGTTCCTCAGAACTCAAAGATCCTGGGCGAAGTGCGTTGTCACTTAACAACATGTTTAAGCGTTCGTTTAACATTGAAAAATGAAAAATAACGTGAAAGATCAGGTCGCATAAATAAAAAACTTAAACCTTCAATTGTATATCGGATCGGTAAAAATGGTTTTTCGTTGTCGAACTCAATGGCAGCAATTGCTCGTGCCATTTGCGGAATGGGAGCCATTCCCCCTTATCTGGGAGCTGGGCTGAACTCAGAGAAATCTTGAGCAATGTACCACGCTCCATAGTCTAGACGGTGTGGATTAGACTAGGGACGATAGAGGCTTTCGGATTTAAAAACTCGTTGGAGACAATCTATTTTGGGTGTAAGAACTGTTGGAGAGAGCTGGTGCCATTTATCTAACGTCAGTCAACTGTTTTTGATTTATTGTTGGCTCGCTTTGACTTTGGCGCGAGTAATACTGTACCACTTGAATTGAAGTCAAGTCATCGCTACAATTGATGGGTACTGACTTAAGACGACGCACAGCTAAACAATAAAACTCATACGGAGCGTTTGCGCCCCATACCATAAGAAAAACTGTTTTTTTTTCCTTCAAATTAAAACTACAAATTATTTGAAAAAAATGAACTACAACATTAAAGTGTGTGTTAAGACTAATCTACTAAGAAAATTTTGATGCTTAAATCGGTCTAGTTAGCCTGTAAAATGCAAATCTATGTTTTAAAAGAGGTTACTTTGTTATTTTTTTCTCTGTTATAAAAGTTGACAAATCGGTTTCTGCAACTAGCAAAATGAAATCAATTAAATGAAAAATCATGTCATCAAATATCACTTTCATATGTTTTGTAATTGTTGGGAAAAATCAAGATCCCCGCCACGTAAATTTCCAATGCGTCGCCTTAATCACCACGCTTGCCAAATGCGGATTGGTGATCACAAGACTTAGCTATTCATCGGATAATTTGAAACCGGCTTAACCTGACCAAGGAATCAAACTTAGGACCTCTGGTTATAAGACATGTTCATGTTACCATAACCTTCTGTATATTATATGTACACTGTGTTTTTTGAGGTGTGTTATAGGCAAATAAAGTCATTAATATACCTACTATTTGTTATAAAAACCTCTTGCTTGTAAGGCGGCGTAAAATCAGCATTTTTAGGGTTCTGTACCTCAAAAGGAAAAAACGGAACCCTTATAGGAATAAGGGTTCCGTTCAGTTGCAGTTGCAGTTAAATAACACAAAAGTAAATCTTAAATGAGAAATAGTGGTATCATCGCTTTAGCAATCTCTTCAAGACAACTTTTTTATTACACTCGTACTTATTTACATACATAATGAGCTAACTGCTACATAAGTTAGCTATCTAGGGACCAGCCACAGCCACATTTTCATTTATATTTATGACAATATAACGCTAGAGAGAAAAGTTGTTAGAGTATCTATTACACAATAACTTTACAGTAACCGCTTTACAGTAACCGCTTCTATGGTCTAGTGTTCAAGACTAGTCTCTGACCCATAGATCCTAGGTTTAATTCGCAGTGGGTGGTTCATGTTTGTGTACTCGGTTAGGTTGGTGGTGGGGCTTGTTTAAATCTGCCTGATGGCTAGCTACCACCATCTTATCTAAATATGTCGTTATAACATCAATGTTTGTAGCATTGTTGTGTTCCGGCAGAGAGATAAGAAAACTAGTGCCTCAGTAGTTAAAGATTCTGGGTGAAATGCGCTTCCACTTTAGGCCTTATCATCACCTAACATCATATGAGATAATGGCGCCAGTGATTACCCCTACGGCTCAAAGAAAAAATAATGTTTGAAACCGTACACGCATTCATGTTTATAATAAAATACTCGCGTTTGAGGAGCTCGATGGCGCAGTGGTTAACGCACCCGGTTTGCGAGTGCTGAGGTTAAGCAACTTTCGCAAAGGCCGGTCATCGGATGGGTGACCAAAAACTTATCATCTCGAGCTTCTCCGTGCTTCGAAAGGCACGTAAAGCCGTTGGTCCCGGCTGCATTAGCAGTTGTTAAGAACCACCAATCCACACTGGGCCCGCGTGGTGGTTTATGGCCCGTTCTCCCTATCTATCCATAGGGAAGGCTCGTGCCCCAGCAGTGGGGACATAAAAATGAGCTGGTAATGATGATGAATAAAATACATGACCTCCGCTATTCATCCTATTCAGATGAACGCCTCGGCGGCCGGGTGGCAGAGCGCTCGGCCCGATACCCGAAGGACCCGGGTTCAATTCCCAGGTCGGGCAAAATGTGTTTCCGATTTTTCGATGCATAATCCGGGTTTGTGATCACCAACCCGCATTTGGCAAGCGTGGTGGTTAAGCCAATATCTCTCAATTGGAGTGATGACTTGATTTCAATGATGGAAGTCTTTGCCCAGCAGTGGGACAGTTACAGGCTGTTTACTAGATGAGAGGACCGAAAATGACAATGCGCTACACCCCACTTCTGCATTCTTTATCGTCCAAACGCTTAGCACGCCTCACTGCAACATCGCGACCATCCGTCAAACATTAGATTGCTCGAAAAGTTGTTGGCCATTCAGGCTGTTGCAGACTCTTTCGAAATCTTTTTTAATACCTTTTTTATTCTTATTTTTATATATTTTTTGAATATTGACATTTATGTTTTTTGGCTGCTGTCTGTTTGGTGATTGTCATGGCATCGTTGTGTTGTAATGTAAAATTGTGATTTTTTATTATAGTTTTAAACCCAATATCTTTCCTGTTTTTTAAATATCATTAGTAGTTTCCATTAGTCCCTCCCATTATTTGTTGGTTTGTCGTTTTCACAGGCAATAAATAAAACATAACCAAAAATAGCTGGTGCCCCGCAAACATTGTTCCGCGCTGGAGGCGGCTTGTTTTAAATAAATAACGCCCGTAATTCAGTGGGAACACAAACCGGTTTCGCGCCGATATTTGCGTACCAATTTTGCAATTCTATAGTATTTTGTGAGACTGAAAACACTGGGGAAAACACGGTAGACCAGCGGCTGTGGTGCGCGGATAATACATTTTACAAGAAAAACAATTAAAAATGTTTATTTACCAAAATTTATAGTAAGCGTAGTGCAATCAAGTTATATTATAAATAATTTAAATGTAAGTCTAAAATACATGCATAAAATATTATATATACATAAACATGTATGTGTATTGTAAATACATAAACAACAATAAATAAACATAGGTACATAAAATACATAATTCTAATAGGGCGTCATTGAGATGATATTCAGCCATGATTCTATCAAACAAGAGCACGCGAACAAAACCAGATGTATGACAGTTCCTCACAGAGAAGGAGAATATTATTTGAGGACCGGAGATTTTTACTATGAGAGGAGCAAAGTTACTTAAAATGGGGAGCAAGATAAGAAGGAGCATTTAAAGAGTTTAGAAGCGAAAACAGTGTGGTTAGGGCCCGTAAACGTCTTCGCTGGCGGATAGGCAATCATTTCAGCTCCGACCTGAACTGCGACATTTGGTCATATTTCTTCAGAACATATATGACAGGGAGGAAAATTTCCTAAATCGACCCTGTAATAGAAAGGCAAAGAAGAACGACACTTGATGATTCCACCCAACGGCAAGAAGTGCTTAACTTGCCAGATACGTAAATCCGAATACACTATCGCTATGCCAATATCCTCAGGTGTCTCTCTTCCTGGCTATAGGCCCCAAGTAGTGGTGGAGTCAGTTTTACTTGCTCTTTTCTTTTGCTTCTTTTATTTATTGAAAAGGTACACCATCAGTAATATTCTCTAAACATTTACAATACTGATCACGAAGGTCTTACTTTGTTCTCATGATCGATGATTACAATTCGATCTTCGACTACATCTTCAGACCTTTCTTCCTCATAATCTTTTCGGACCACATCTAGTCTCCCAAACTCCTGTGAATATAAGTATTTATTTTGTACCAAGTATTTGACGCAAAACATTTTTCCCAAAAGTCGCTGGATACCGGCCAAAGTGTTATCAATAAATATTGTACGGGAAACTCGTGTGGGGCGCATGATGAATGCAAGCCAAAGGGGTTAGCCAAGTGACAGACGACTGGAGAAATATTTTGTCTGTAGTACTGAAAATTAAGGCTTCTAGCCAAGTGTTTTTATCCTGCAAATGTATCAAGCAGTCATATTTTGGCAGCAGATTTTGGTACATACGATGCATATATCATACTGCATCTTCGTGAAAAGGAACAAAAGAGGTCGAGCTGAAAAAAGCTTTCTTTCTGCCTTGACAGCTTTTTTGACTAGTTTAATATGTCTTTTTATCATTTTATGATTGACTAGCACTAGCGGCTCGTCCCGGCTTCGCTCGGGTGGACATTTCTTTTTTAATATAGCCTATGTTACTCAACGTTAATGTAGCATTCTAATTGTGAAAGATTTTTTAAAATCGGTTCAGTAGTTTTTGAGTTTATTCGTTGCAAACATACAAAAAAACAAAGCTTTCCTTTCCATTATAATATTACTATGATAAACTGTTCAGTAAAACATTAACCATTTTGAGATTTGTCCACGTCATGAATTTCCATAACCCAATACACTTACAAGATCATAGATAGTGTTTGACCACTGTCAATGAACACCCAATTAATGAGAGTGGAGCACAAGTGACGTCATATTTTTGGACTTCTCATACTTTAGCGAACACCTTGATTAGCCTGATTTGTATGAAGAGTCTCAAATTTTTTGACATATTTCGACCCATGTTACTATGAGAAAGTTGTTTAGTTACCGATTCTGAGTCGCTCCAAAAAATTTGCACACTAGTAAAAAAATATCCTGCAGTTTGTTACTCCCATACAATTACTCTAAACACAGGAGGCAGTTTTGACAGGAGCTAAAATTTTATCAGTTGGCTTTTCTTTCTACTAGGTACTCTAAAAGCCGAAATCGGGTAATTCTAAACTGCATCTAGTTTACATGTCTCAAAATTTTTGTCATTTGTATCAGTTGGTGTAAGATGTAACAGTTAATCAAGTCTTATTTACGCTAAAACTTTCTCATGTTCAAGTTTGGTAACACACAGATCTTCTTAACTTAACTTTTTTATTTTTAAGTGCCAATTGCTGCACTGAAGCTGACTGAAATAAATATATATAAAATACAGTGAAAAAAATCATAAAATACAGATCTTCTATTTTAATCCGTGGTTACAGAAAATTCAAACTGAAACGTTATCTCGGAGAGTTTAAAACTGTATTCACAGCAGAATACGGGATGCTGGAGCGATGCATAATATATGAGCGAGTGAAATCGACACTCTGGAGGAACGGTTTATCCGGTGAGCATTGCTTTATTTAGATGGAGGTGCAACGTTGAGCGCAGGATGTATCGGCTGCTTCAGTTTAAACTTCGAAATTGTATTCTTGAATGCTCGATGTTTTCGAACGTTTTTACCTTTTAGGAAATTCTTGTATTTTTACTTAACCCTGATGATGATACCGTTTTTAAATTCAAATATGGGAACACGCTTGGTTCTCTTGGTTACATCTCAACTGATGGTGAGTGATGATCTCCTGGACAGCAGTACTCTGATTGTGATTTGCTTGCGGATAGATGAAAGAAAATCTTACTTGAGTGCTTGCGGTTTTATGAAATTTTGTTTATTTATTTTATTTTATTTTATTTGGGACAAGAAACGGAATTACAATACTTGTTACTTAATGTTAAAGTGGATACAAAACGGATAAGTTATTGCAAAACCAGCACCGTTATTCACGGCTTGCATGATCTGTACAATATACGTCATCACATTTGTATGTAAATAGCTATCCATTTATGTAACAATCGCAACAATAGTTCAAGTATTGTATAAATGTATTCTGATAATCTAGAGTATTGGGCATCTGTGCCGGAGCCCAAGCAGATAATAATATTATTGATCAATAAAGGACTATTCCATCTTTGATCAAAACTAAAGAAAAATATAAACTTATTATAAAAAAATTAAATATTTGAAAAATACTTCATACACCCATTTACCAAAATTTTCAAATGAGATGCAAGTATGTGAATGTAATTACATTATTATTTCAAGAATTCTTGATGTAGGTACCTTCTTTTATCATAAATTATTTTTTTATAACGCTGAAGTTCAAGTTGCACCTAAAGTGAAGTCCTCAACTACTAAAGGATATGGTTATCTTATCTCTAACTGTCGGAACTACATAGTTTGCTATTTAACTCACTTACAAAAGATAATGGTAACTAATCAGGTGGATACACTACTACAAAAATCAAACCACAATAATGGTTGACCTAAGAGAAAATGGCAAGACAATGAACAGGACTTAGTGATTTAGTGATTATGTAGAAATACAGAAATTCTTCAATATCGTCTACTACTTGCTAGGTTTCTCTTTCAGTAGTATTTCGACCTATCGGGATCTTTTGTGCAAAACTACTTGATAAAGAAAGCATGAGGGACTCTTAGTATTTCTCTACTTGCTATCATTGACACAGTTTCATTCCAACGTTATTGGCAAATTCAATAGAAATTTTAACAAGCAGGTCATCTCCGTACACTGTCACACAGTCTCCGAGATACCAGGATCGGACAAACAAAACACAGCGTTCGGTTTCCCAAAAAGGACGATAGACATGAAACTTCGGAGGTCTGCCAAGATTTAGACAAAGTGCTCGCGATTATCTGTCAGACGAGTGAGAAAATCTCTTATTGTTGCTTGGGACTCTGCTAGTAGTGCAGGCAGATGCAATCAGTAGGTATGCGCTTGTTTCTATTTGCCGTAAAAATCATTTTGCGAGGCTCTCTGTTTCGTGCTCAACGTCGTCAAATATTATCTTGGTACATACACTGTGACAAAGGAACATTGTCTTTTAGATTTCAAGTTTTCATCTTGGGAACTTCTAAAGCTATTCTCCTAATGAAAGAGACGACAAGTGAAGTGACTCTTTTATTGTTTTCTATTTAAAGAGTTCTGATAATCTAAACAGTTTAGAGGCTTAAAATAAAAGTTGAGGTTATAACATTTAATAAACGAAAATGTTTCCAAGCCCCATATACTAAGAAAAAGCGTTCTCCTATAAAATATTTTATATTTCTTTTTTATTTCGTTACTTTATTTTATTTTATCATAACTAACCTAAAATAAATGTTAAGATGTTTTTTTTAACCTTCGTATCATTGCATCATCAATATCAGCATCAATCATAAGAGGTACACAAGTCTCTTACAATGCATGTCACTGAACCCGATCTTCAGCTTTTCTCATCCTACTGGTGCCATGTACTTGCCGTAGAATAAGTCTTAATGGGGCTTTCTACGTCCACATTGACGAAAAGCTTTTTGTTTTTATATATTCTACAACACAAAAGCGTTTAGCCGTCATTTTCTGCTGTTTTAAAACGTCCACCATGGTGTTTCAGTGACTTGATTTTGATGTTTGGTTTATAGAGAAAATGTCATCATCACTTGATCCTCTCGTATCCATCTCGCCATCTCGTATTTTAAAAACGAGGTGTTGTCTGCTACTAGCTTCGTGAGGACTACACTATCCTACAGGAACCTATTACCGGGATAAGTATAGTATGTCCTAGTCTGGGTCATGATCTGTATATGTTCAAAGTTTTATCCAAATTCGTTCAGCTGGTCGGTTAGAAAACCGATTTTTATTCGTAATCTTCAAGCCATCATTAGTTCCAAATCATATTATTTTTGTCGTATTTATTGCAGTAAAATATTCTTCTTCAAAATGTAGGCCAGGAATAAAAATATGCTATAGAGCTACACCAAAACGAAAAGCTTGGATGTCGCAGTACTTAACCGAACTAAGTGTACTGGCATCTCATTATGGGGTGGTGATAGTTTGAGCTCACGATACGACTTCGATACGATCTGTTCAGTGGCAGTGATGACTTTACGGGTTTTCTTGAAGTGTTACATATTTCAATATAAATTAGATTTGATAACCTTTTGGTTATGTTTGTCCTGCTGCAAATTTAATTACTTTGACTTTAAAAAAAAAATAAAAATGCAATTATTTTCGCAAAGTAATATTTACAATAATTGTTAATCCTACTAATATTATAAATGCGAAAGTTTGTGTGTATGTTCGTATATTTGTTGCTTCTTCACGCGACCACAGATCGATGGATTTAAATGAAATTCGGCATACAGATAGTTTTAACCTGGAATAACACATAGGATACTTTTTATCCAGATACGGGAACGGGGATCACGCGGGTGAAACCGCGAGCGGCCGCTAGTGTATCATAAAAGTACAGCGCAGCGACACAAAAAACGAATCTGGTCGAAACGAGATCGGCGCCTTACCACGAGTAGGTATTTGTATTGTATCAGTGTCGTTGCAGTTATGCAAACGAGACGCGTGTAGCGACGTATAAACATGCGTCTCATTTTAACAACTGCAATAAAATTGCAGTAAGACTGATTTTACAATCACCCGCCCATTCTCCCTATCCATCCAAAAGGAAGACTCGTGCCCCAGCAATGGGGACATACATTGAACTGATGATGAAGACTGCTTTAAGAGTTCATGGTTTAGCTCCAGTCGCCTGGACGTAACCGAACGTGATCGAATGTTAAATAAAACTCGTACTAAGCATTCAGTCGTCGGTTGTAAATCGCCGACGGAGGAGTATCGAGAATCACTTCTATAACGAGGCACTCGAGCGCTGGTTAACGAACAACTTTAATGATTTCCAACTCTTTTTACTGTAAAAGTCCACGATTCGCTTCGGCGGTCTTGTCTCGCGTGTAAGCTCGAGGATTTTTGATGGCAAAGGATTCCTTATTTTATTTGAGGACATTTTATTTGTGTGCTTGCTGAAACTTTTAGTGGTTTATACATTCTGTGGGATTGAAAGTTAGTAAGGATTTTTGGTATCCGATAGTGAAGGGATGGTTAGGATGGGGAATTATTAGCCTTAGACGTCTGGACCATAACCAATCTTTTTGAGGCTGACCGCTGCCAAGTTGATTGTCTAGTGCGGTCTAGGTTACCCTACCTCTCTGGTTCTGGTTGTTGTCGTAAGATGGCCGCCATTAAAATCCACCAACCCGCATTGAGCCTGCGTGGTGGGCTATTTCCTCAAATGCTATTGAGCAAGTTGAAGTGCCTGAACGCAGCAGCTTTAGGTTTTTTTTATGACAAAACGAATGTTGAAGAATATTAAATTCGTCTGTCATCTTTGCCTTGCTCTTTGCTTCACATCAAGTGAAATATAAATCGAAATTCCTGACTGTTTAGTTAAACATTAAAGAAGTTCCGAATAAAATACACAGTGTACATAACTGTATAGTTTTATACACACGCCTGCATATACGACTACCATAAACTGTCATATTTCCTCAACAGAATTAAAATATTTTATTGGACTTCTTGGCGGGAAAGTGAAGTCATTTCTGGGGTTTGTTTTATTTTCTAAAATTTGTGTTATAATGAATATTACTGTGTTATAATGGTGAATTATTAACTGTTAAGTGTTCGTGAGTGTACATGAGTGTTGGCAAATGAAACAAAACAGTGCAACGTCACTTTTCAAATTCTCTCAAGTAGTCCGCGTGAGGGCTTAGTGAAGCCCCACATTTTTACTGAGATACTTGAGGGGTTGGGGGGTATATCATTTCTCACTTCCCATTTCTATTATCATTCATCATCATCATACAGGAAGGAAATATTGTTTATTTATGTATTTCTTTTAACAAAAATTACTTTTTCATTGGCTAAATGCTTGTGCAAAGCCATATAAAAAAAAATGTGAAAGGGGTCATTTGCCAACTTTTTTAAATAAAAGAACAATGGTTAAAAACAAATCATAGTAATTGGGTAAATTTTAGTATCTGTACCGACAGTTAATTACATTTACAATCTATTTCTGGCGAACAGAACGAGAGTCCTAAAATGAAATTATGTCAACATTGTGGCAGGCAGACATTTGTAACTAAACCGTCGAACGAGGGAAATTTAATATCCAATTTTCGACTGCCAAAATAGAACAGCTCCTACCAAGGACAGGGAGAAACTTTTTTATTAAATTATTCGGACGGAATTGTTCGAACCTTATGAAATATTGAAAGAATAATTTGACAACTTAATCCGATGGAAAGTTCAAATCTTTCATGGGCCAAACTCAAAGTTGGGACACTTTAATTTTGCTGATGATGTCAAAATTACATGTTCGATTTATTTTTCAATTCGAAATATTTATTTCAGACACAAGTCCAAACAGCAAAAAGAAAAATGTATATTAAATAACTATATAACTAAATTACTAGAAAAGTAAAGATGTGTCAGTCATTAATTGTTTTTAATCTTTTTTGTCTCAAAAGAGGATCTCTCTTTCTCCTTTCTCAAAATTTATTTTTTCCTGTCCTAAGTCGGGAGCGTAGTATGGTCACAATACCGTTGGAGTAGAAAATATTGAAGCTAATGAGAGAATTCAAGAAATAGATCTGATTTTCGACAACAAAACGCGCATTGTTATATTTATAGCGAAGCTATTATATCGCTATTTATAGCTATTTATATATCGCATCGCTATTTATAGCGAAGTATAAATAATTGCTGATATTTATTAGAACCACCATCAAAGACATATAGTACGGTAGAAAGAACTTAGTTACTTTTGAATCGAGAGTAACATTAATCACACTTCTTGTTTGTTGAATTCGTCACCTACATGTAAATCTACTGAAGATTCGAGAGATAGGTACTCGGAGACTTCTAAAACTCTAGGTACGCTCAATTTAGCAGCTACCTAACAATATATAGCTTTGATGAGTTTAACACATTAATCTGTACTATTGGACATTGACGCACTTTAGATTAGTGCGTGATGTTGCAATATTGGATATTCTAAGATTCAATTGTACACACGCCTGCACAACAGACTAGGTACCAAAACCTGACGACTTTCCTCAGTAGAACTTCAAACTCTAAGTTCAAACTTTATGTTGGCATAACGTTTGAAAATTTATTGACGAAACTTGACAGTTTTGGGTAGGTTGATGATTGATTGATTGATATGCTGGCGTCTGTATGTTGATTTGTGATGGGAATTGTCTCTGTATAATTTCAATTGAGTTGTAACATAATGTTAGGAAAAGCATTTTGCAATATGTTTAACAACGTTGAAGAAAGGAAGAAAAGAAACTGTTCTTCATGTTGTTTTTGGTCGGTTCTTCTCAGTTCAAGGCATAGACTTACCTGTGTCTCATTGACATCAATTCAAGTTCAATTTTAGAGACTGCAGATTTGTTTTAAATTGTTGAATCTCAACCTTTCGTCTGCTTCTTGCCAGCTCCGTCCTACACACAATTTCAATTCAATTGTGTCTGTATTCACAGCAGACGACAGGTTCAAGTACCTAGCTCCACAGTTCGAAAATAAGATGAAGTTTTATAGCAGACTACGGTACAATAAGGCATTAGAGGCGTTAGTACACGTCGATATATTGCCGGGAGGTATCGGTTGGCCTATCGCCACGTCTCCACTCCGCTAATGTGTGGAGCCAGATATTTATCGATACTTTTAGCAGGCGAACTACAAACATGCTGCTGCTTATAGCTTCTCACGTTTCTGTGTCAAAGAGGTTTTAGAGATATATCGATTTGATTTTAAATAGGTGCTGGAATTGAGTAAGCCTTTTTGTATTTATGTGGCATGTGATCTAGAAATTAATTTGACAGAAACTTACAATTAATTTTATTGAAGGTAGCAATTATTGAGTCGTTTATAATTTGTTTATAAAGGTTTATAAAGACTTTAAATATAAAGAAGCAATTACTTGTAATTTATATCACACTAATCATTATTGTCACTAGTTCACAAATCACCTAAGAGTCTTACATAAATACAGGCTATATTATTTCTGGATGATTTGTAAAAATCCCTTTTAGTTCTTTTATACTTATATGTCCTAAGACGCTTTTGTAGGTCATTAGTTCATTAAAGTATCAAGAAACTTCACAATAACAAATTTCGGGCTTTGTGTTTTTCGTTTTAGCTTTGGTAATTTATTTAGCAAAAGACTTATAAACAAGTCTTAAATTAGAAATGCCTTTTTCTTGATATTTCTCAGTTTCAACTTTAATTGCAGACTGTATCAATAGAAATTAAATTAATTCATCGATAAAATAGAAAACCTATTAAAAAGTTTCACCGCAAACCGATGAAAGAAAATAAAGATAATGTCCGAAGGAAACTTTCCAGTGTAATAAAGATTTATGTCGATACCTCAGAGAATTTGTGACCGCTCTCAAATTGATAAACGTTAATATTTGAGGAAGCAATAAAAATAACCCGAAGTATCAGATAACGACGCTATTATAGATCCCTTACATTTAAGGATTTATTACTCGTTTTAGTGCGCATTACGAATAAGATCTAGATTTTATTTATGTGCCGTTTTATCTAAAATCTTTATTTTATTCTCTGGATTTACACAAAAGATTCGATTTAGAGGTAATTGCAGAGGCCTTAGAAAAAAGTAAGGACTTGTAAACCATTGCTACACCGATAGGTGGCGTAATAAAAAAAAATGTTTTACTGCACACTAACGAATATACTCCCAAAAGAGAAGTTAAAGACTGAGAAAAATTGCAATAATAAAATCTGCGTTCCTACCCACAATTTGAACAGACTTCTCTACAGCTTTCATAGATTTGAGATTTGATCTATCATTGGAATAGTACCTGAGTCGCCTTACCATAAGATACTTGCCTTACTGATAAGATATGATACCTTAGGATACTATAGCAAAAATTCAGTAAGTGCTGTTAGTGTAAGTATTTCTCATAAGGAAACCACACTTCGTCCAAAGCTGAATTCTGAAAATTTAAAAATTACGAAATAATTTTAACCAATTTAATGTAAAATCAAAATATAGTTGAGTATAGTGGTGGTTATGGCCCTTTCTCCCTATTCATCCATAGAGAAGGCTCGTGCTCGTGCAGTGGGGACATAAAATGAGCTGATGATGATGATGATGATATGTTTTAGTATTATGTATTTCTGACATGAAAATCAGTCGGACAAAATTAATGAGCACTACTGCATCGAACCAAATCTCAAATCTATAAAAGCAGCAATAAAGTTTAAATGGAGTGTAGAAAGGATTACACAATTAATTAATTAATTCTAAAAACATTGACACTTTTCTAAGAAAATTGGTATACCTGCTCATACATACTCTAAGTAGGTAGCTAATATTTCAATTCAAAGTTAGCGTGTTGTTAAAATCTTTCTTCTCAACTTTGTCGATTTGCGTAGTCCTTTTCTAGAGTCTGGAACTTTTTTGGAACTTGAATAACGGTGCATACGAACTACCTAAGAAGGGCCAACTACTGCAACATTCCATCGACAATGTATTGAGTCGGCGTCGAGTCTTAAGGTACACTACAGCATTTGCTCACATTCTAACTACAATGCGAGCAATTCAATTCAAATCCATTTCTGTGTACCACAACATAACATTCCTGCAAATACTCGACGCTGTGTTCGGTATAATGCTCATGGCGTGTGAGTTTACCTGTAACATTTACTTCTGTTTAACATTTATTCTTCATTGGAATGTCGGATCTATTTGGACCACACTCTAGTCTTTCTTCGATGGAATGTTACACAAATAGTCTTGTAGTATTTAGAATCAAGTTGTAACAATACGTCAAACGTCGTGCTCAATTTTCGGCGTATAAATGGAAGTAACGTAGTGTACGACGCCCTCAGACTAGGTGGAGCGACGATTTTCGTAAGATGGCTGACAAGGGCAGGGCAAAAGTAGCCGCGCATCATGGTCAGTGGCGTTCGTCCAGTATTGGACTAGTTTAGGCTGATGATGATGATGATGATGACAATAGGGTAGCCCAAATTGTTTTGACATCAAAATTGCATGTTATATTTTGAAAATTTGTAACTTTGTTTCTACTAGTGCTATTTTTAAGATTTTTTATATTCTTTGTAGATAAAGAAATGAAAACTTAGTTTACGATACTGTAACTGAGTTATCATAGTAGTAAAATTATTAAAAATTCACCAAGTTGACACAACAAGTAAAATTAAGAAGTTTCAGTAGAAAACTATTTTTTATTAAAAATCTAAATCGATAACATATCGTTTTTTCTAATTCAATTCAATGTAAACTTAATAAGCTTTAATTTGATACCAAAAAACTTATAAGTTTTTTGTAATGCAACGTAAAAAAATATTCATATTTTGGTATGAATCTCGTGAATTGCACAACTTAATGCGTCAGGTTTATGATTAATTTACGCAATGAAGTACCAAAATATAATCATAAACAGGATTAGACACTAACGAAATGGAAATATTTGAGCAACGTAATGTTCGGATAATAATAATCTCGCATCCTTCTCCCAAAAAGGGGTAGACGGAGCATCAAAATAACCAATTTTGAGTAAACTCGCAGTGACCTCGATGCTACATTTAACTACATAAATACAACAATTAGCACAATCACAGACCTATAGATATTTGGTCTATTTTGGTTTGGTCAAAGTTGGGCTCTAAATTGGAATAGATAGGGATGAGACAATACTGTTCTTTATTCGATACTAGTACTCGAAAGTAGTATCGAATCAAAGTATCGATACTATATTAAAATATAGATACTTCTGAGAACTCAATAAATTTTTCAAAAAAAGTAGTTCAATTAATCCTTCAATAAGTCCTACCCGCGCCCGCGTCATGTACCAGTGCACCGGGCGGGGGTGACAACTATAACATTGTTTTTATTCGATACCACAGTATCGAATGTTAACGTGTACTTCTAGGAGTAGTATCGAATGAGAAGTATCGATACCATATAAGTACTCGGTAGTATCGATTCATCCCTAGAAATAGATAACATCAGTGATAATGCTAGCAGATCGCCTGATGTGCTAGCATCTTGGAAACCTTGTCTCTTAGGTCGGCTTTATGACATGCACGGGAACTTAAGCAGCTTTTTTTAGAGACTTTGCTGGTTGCCACGGCAATACGGCATTTTCAGCTTCACACAGAGGTTTTTAGGGGCGGCGAGAAACTTAAAGAGTTCGAGCCGTTTAAAACGAATCACCTTCAGTGGTTTTCTAGAGGGTACGGCATCACGCACTAGTGCGTGTCCCCGTGCCCTACTAGATTCTCCAGGGGGTTCGAATCGGATCGGGACTTAGGCAGCTGTTACATTTTTTTCACGTCACAGACCAGCATGGGATAATAATGATAATAATGAAAGCCGAGAAGGACAAGCTCAGTAAGTACCTTGACTTGGCTTACGAGTTTACCGCCATGTGGGATGTAGATTCAACCATTATTGTACCGATAGTCATCTCGGCAAACGGTCTTTTCGCCAAGAGCCTCGATCAACACCTAGAGAGGCCCTTGCTGAAAGGTTGGGTCAAGGGTCAGATGCAAAAGGCAGTACTCCTTGACACGGCACGTATTGTCAGGAGGTTCCTCACTCTGCAGCCCTGACCACCGGTAGCTTGGGCCCTGCCTCGCTGCTGGCGGTCCTCTAGGATTAGGTTTTTAAAATGTTTTATTGTTTTTATATTAAAATATTGTAAAAATCTAGTTTTAAGAAAGAAAATAAATATAGAGTATAATAATAATATAACAAGTAAATACTCAAATGTATCTTCACCTTTACAGCTTGGCAAATACACTAAGCTGTCGGCGGCAGCGTCGTATTTTGCCATCGGGCGGATTTCTTAGCGGTCGTGAAATATACCCGGTGGTGTATCGCGCAGTTGCTTAATGGTTGATATATTTATGCTATTGTAGAATTTAGCTTTCGATGCTGCTGTGAGCGTTTGAATTTCAAGCAATAAAGTTGAAAGAAATGCGAGCGTTTCAAACGCATTGGGGAATAAACATCGCGGCGTATGGGTCTACGTATTTTGAGGCGGATTGGTTTAGTTGTAAATCATATGTTGCAGGTTTCAGCTCTGACGTATTTTGTAGCTGATTCATGTGCATTTTTATTTTTCTACAAAGTGTCATTGCAATTCAAACTTTAAATATAATTGTTTTATAAATTAAAATGTTTTATATCCGTTAAGTATCCATAGTGCTTAGTAGGAGCTAACTGTTAGCATGAAAAAGTTTGACGCTTCTGGGTACATGAAATCAGAACTAAATCAAGGTAAGCATATTCCACCGTAGGCTACATCTTCACTTAACATCATGTGACAAAAATATCATGGACCTCCCAATTATTGAGGAGTGAAAATCATAAGTATTGAAAACGACAAAGAGTTACAGAATGAGGTGACACAAAGTCTCCCAGTGGTGCACTGTAAAACCTACTCGTAAGATAAGATGAACGACTGTTGTAAAACCATCATCAGTCTATATAGTAGCCGCTGCTTTACTCAGTTCTTTCCATATAAACAAAGCACATGAGGAGATCTGACCATAACCCACCATACTAACTAATTGATAGGTTTTATCGACTGCCATTTTGAAACAACAGACAGAACCTAGTACCAGCTTCCGAAGCATGGAACTGACAAAAAGTACGAAATCATAATTAAGGAAATATTTAAAACTAGCTGACCCGGCGGACTTCGTACCACTTTGACAGTTTCCATGACAACAAAACAAACAAATCATTTTGTATTGGAAAATTAAATTGACGTTTTTAGTATTTTCCGTTACTTATTATTTATGTTTCGTTTAAACCTTCCCTGAACTTCCACAAATATTTCAAAATCAAAATTAGCCGAATCGGTCCAGCCATTCTCGAATTTTAGCGAGACAAACGAACAGCAATTGATTTACACATACATAGATAGATAGATAGATAACGTAGTTGAATCGTTAGCCAGTTCTATGCGCTATGTTACTGGCAAGGTAACAGATACGAACAGTCCCGTTAACCCACCTAGAAATCATATCATAGCATATCTGATAAAGCTATAAGGACTGAACCATTCATCCCGGTATCTGTCCGTTTGGCTAACGAACGTTTGTTTCACTTGTTGGAAGACCTACAATTGATTTTCAATAAGCACAATCATCATCATCATCATCATCATCGGCCTATTTTAGTCCACTGCTGGACATAGGCCTCCCCTAATGAGCGCCATAGCGCCCTGTCCTCGGCTTGACGCATCCAGCATCTGCCTGCAGTCACAAGTCATAAGCACAATGCAACTGGAAAATTTAAAATCCTTATTTTTCTCGCTCGCTCCACTTTCGAGGGAGTTTTGGCTTATACAACTTTCCCAAATCAAATTTCACCCTCTGCCGAGTTTTCAACGATTCACGGTATTCCCGTACCTCTTGGTGCCGGTGAAATGTTATTTTATTTGAAAGGCTGCCGTGCTGGAGCCAGAACTGCTTTCCGTCTCAATGGCGGGATGCGACTGACGTGTAGTTTGACGCTTCCGATCGGAGTTCCTTTGCGACGGTGACCTCACGTTTTCCACGTTATAATATCAATTATCAGATAATCACAAAATGAAGAAGTAAGTAAGAATCCCGTCAATAATTACTCTAATCCAAGCGATCATGACTGCTTTAAAAGTTATAACGTTAAGATGTGTCACGAAAGAGACATTTCTTACGTCAGTTACATACATGGACGCCCAAGAACCAGACACAATAGAAATTCAATTGTTCTATAGCACTGTGGTTACCATGGGCGCCCAAGTACGAGTAATTTAAAACATATCGAAATTGAGACGAAACATGAGCACATAATTTCATAATTTATACTGTAACTTACGACCTCCGTAGCGGAGTGGCTTGCACGCCGGACTTTGGGCGGCGCTAACTTTGAGGTCCCGGATTCGATTCCCGGTCGGGTTAATGTCGAAAACGAACATATCGATATTGTGTCGGGTCTGAGTGGTTGTGGTACCGTCGTTGTTTCTGATTTCCATAAAACGAATGCTTTAGTTACTTACCGTCTTTGGGATCAGGACAATGTATGTGATGTTGTCAATGATAAAAAAATATATTAATTATGATATATCTAGTAGTACTATTTTTCAATTTTATTGTCTCTTCTCGAAATTTCACCTACCATGTCATTTCTGCACCATCCTATGGTTGGTTAGTAGAAAATGCCTCAGGCCTTAAATCCGCCTTTTAATATTTTGATGCGAAGGTTTAAAATAAAATAAAAATAAATAAATAGGTACCTTTAGTTTTTATAGTGTCCGCGTTTACGTTAACTTTAGAAAACAATATTAAAAACCTTATTGTTATTCGGGATTTAGACACGGTATCTTAAACGTAGCTGATTCGACATTTAGAAGATATTTGGTGACCATTTCCGATAACCATATTTCTGCTTGGAGCCACTTACCATAGCGGTGTCATATCTAATACAAATCGTCCAAAAGAATTGTTTATGTAGCAGTAGCTAATAAGTAAAAAAAGGTTCACTGTTATAACATTTTACGCAAACACTTTACACTTACTTTAGTACTTACTTTAGTACAGGTATCACACAGGTGAAATATATAACGACGTATAAACCAAATTACTCTAAACCGGGCTAAATCAACGCAAAACTTCAAAAGTGTGTTTTGTTATTTTTGTAACTTACTATACTTCTATTCATCTGTAGAAAGTATGTAAATGTTGTACTTGTTTACAAACAATACAAAATGGCCGGTGCGACATTAGCTTAGAGCATTAAATTAATGCTCTAAGATCATTAGTTCAGGGTTTTGGGTGACGTGTGTTTAGGAGAATAATATTTACAGACCCTATCTTCATTTGCCACGAAAAAACTATCAGAAATAATCATTATCAATCCATAAAATTTATATTACTGGACTCAGGTTATCCCAAATTAACAATATGCGGATATTGGGCTAATTCATCTTTACGTCGGCCCAGTTTGTGATGGAGGGTATTAAGAAGAAATAACTCTAAAGGTAAAGGCCATCAATGAGGTTTTCATTGGGGTTTTTATCTTGTCCCAACGGACTAAAGTTATTCCACATAAACAGTTCCAAAATGAGGCTAATTCCCACCACGTCAGACCAGCGTGTTTGGTGGTGGGTTTAAACGATTACTATCTTACTACAACAACCAGGACTTAACGTGCTTTCCGAGCCAGGAAAAAGCTCAAAAATTAAAAAAAAATTGTTGTAGCATGATGACTTCGAAAAACGCCAAAAAACTGGTTGAAGGATAATGGCTCTTAATTAAACTAGGTAACAACTGTCTTGACTGGTGTCAGGGCTCGATGGCGCAGTGGTTAATGCGCCCGGTCTGCGAATGCTGAGGTTAAGCAACTTTCGCAAACGCCGGTCGTCGGATGGGTGACCAAAATTGATCATCTCGAGCTCCTCCGTGCTTCGGAAGGCACGTAAAGCCGTTGATCCCGGCTGCATTAGCAGTCGTTATCAACCACCAATCTGCACTGGGCCCGCGTGGTGGTGGCTTAAGGCCCGTTCTCCCAATCCATCCATAGGGAAGGCTCATGCTCCAGCCGTGGGGACATAAAATGAGCTGATGATGATGAGGTGTCAGGGGTGACCCATGTTATGTGGGTTTTTCTCTGTCCTTGTCCAGCCCCAAAAACCTCAACGGGGAGACGAGAGGTCCTTCCACTAAAAAACCTAGCACCATCTCTTCTCTGCCACAAAGATGACTCGGGATCCAGACTCCCAACAAACTTCCGAATAATACCTTTAAGCATAATGCGCTTGAAGGTAGTTTTAAACTTGGACACTTTTGATCCACATTATGTGAGATGTTCCGAGAAGTTAGCTTCGCTGTGTCCTTACGTAAGCAATTAGATCTGGCTCGTTATTTGTCTAAGTTTAGCGTTAGAGTAGAGGATAGTTTGCATTTTAACAAAGACTAGAAACCAGGGTTTAAAGATTATTATTAATGCGCTATTATCACATTGCTATCAGTCCTGTTGACCCATTCAGAAAGTCTTGTTTAAAGGTGTGAATTCACGTTAATGGGATATGAAGACGACTAATCGCATTCAACCCGAGCATTTAATTATAATGAATTTTCTGTTATCATCATCATCAGCTCATGTTTTTGTCCTCACTGCTGGGGCACGAGCCTTCCCTATGGATGGATAGGGAGAACGGGCCGTAAACCACCAAGCGGGCCCAGTGCGGATTGGTGGTTGTTAACGACTGCTAATGCAGCCGGGACCAACGGACCGAACGTCAACGGAACGGACGAAAGGCACGTACCTTCCGAAGCACGAAGGTGCTCGAGATGATAAATTCTTGGTCACCCATCCGATGACAAGCCTTTGCGAAAGTTGGTTAACCTCAGCACTCGCAGACCGGGCGCGTTAACCATTGCGCCATCGAGCTCCCCTTCTGTAGTCGTAACATTGAAATCACTAAGTTTGAACCGCCTTTTAATCACCTTTTAATCGCTTCTGTGGTCTAGTAGTCTCAGACTCACAGGTCCCGGGTTCGATTCCCAGCGGGGGGTACATGTTTGTGTACTCGGCTTGGTTAGTGGTAGGGCTTGTTTGTCCACCTGGCTAGCTAGCACCATCCGTTCTAAATATGTCGCCATAACATCAATGTTTGTAGCATTGTTGTGTTCCGGCAGCTAGAGGTAAGATAGCCAGTGTCTCAGTAGTTGAGGATTCCGGGTGAACTGCGCTTCAACTGTTGGCCTTATCATCACTTAACATCAGGTAAGATGAAGGCCCTACCTGTAAGATATAAAAAAAACCAGCGAGGCTTACAGTAGTCGCATATGATGTGTAACATTTCACATCTCACCTTAGTAATAAGCAATTTTAACATAATGTTCTGAAAAAAATGGGTCAAGTATTATTTGAAATTATTTTTCATAACATAGTATAATTCTTTTTTATGAAAACTGTATTTTATTTAATTGACACTAAGAGTAATTCAATACCGCGCGCTCATTCGTCAAATCAAATTGCGCGCGCTTGCGCGCTTCCCCGACTTCCTGTTACACACTTCCGTCCCATTTCACGAAATCACTCCCACAAATTGCAAAAAAGCGAGAGGGGGTGGGGTAAGAGAATTGGTATATTATTAGTGTAACGATTTTTAACATTTTTAGTAAGGCCCATGTTATGTATGTCCACCGTATGTAAATAAATATTTGATTTCATTTTTATGGCAGAGTAACTTCAATTATTTTATAAGTCAAAATAAACATTGCAATACAAATCAAAGTAAAATAATGTTTACATGTAAGCAAAAGAGAACATCCCATTATTTTCTTTTGTACACAAAATACAGACACGTTATAATAAAAACAACTTTAGAAGTCGTTTGAAGGTCGGCCATTACACTAAGAGCTATATTCTATCGATGTTATTATACGTAAATGTTACCCTAATTGGATGTTCAGAAGATATTTTTTAAAGGTTTTTGTACTATATTCCGTTTATTATTTACCATGTTATTTTATTTATATTTTCATCGTCATCATAATCAGCCCACATCAGTCCACTGCTGGACATAGGCCTCTCCCAATGTACGCAACTGAGCCCGATCTTTATCTTTATGTTTTGTGCAAATATGTATTACGTAACTCAAGGCTTCATTTTTAAAACTGTTGACAACTGACATGACGCTTCAGCGATTGCCTAAGCAGTCGTGGATAGTATAAAAAGTGTTTTCATACAAATATTAATGTGAAATGATAGTGAATTATTAACTGTTAAATGTTCGTAAAGTAAACATGCAGTCTAGGCAACGCATGAGTGTAGGCGAATAAAAAAAACAGTGCAACGCCATATTTCAATTTCATCCAAGAAGTCCGCGTAGAGTTAACGTTAAAGTTTTGTCACCTTTTAACTGAACCTCAAGGGATAGGGAATATAATTTATCATTCAACATTTCTATCAATAATTTATTTTAAATTTAAAAAAAACAAAATTAATTATAAAATTATTTATTTTTTATGATAATTATGGTGATATTGTAGTCAAATTGTGTCCATTGTTTTGGGTTATATCGCAGCTCAACATTTTTAATATCTTAATTTTTGTGATAATACCTTTGGGTGTGACCTGTTAATATACCATAATATTCATCATTACTGCATCATCTCTGGACAAAGCCTCCCCCGAGGATAGAAAAGAAATAAAAACAAATAAAAAAAAAATATAAATTAGTCAGGAAAATAGTGATACTCTCATAAGGTTTGAAAGTAAACGTAGAAAATTTAAGTATACATTGTGCAATTATATTTTCCTAACTTTAAAAAAAGTGCGGTTAGTTTTTTTGTAATCGTTTTCCAAATAAGGGAAAGAAAGGACAGTCTAGCCAACCGAACGTCTCAACTACATCCTTAATAAACAAAATATTGAAATAAAAAAAATGAAAAAAATGAAAATGAAAAAAAAATGAAAAAAAAATGAAAAAAAAAATGAAAAAAATGAAAAAAAATGAAAAAAAAATGAAAAAATGAAAAATATTTATTTATCACAACAAATCAGTTTTAACAATTTCAGAGGTTGATTCTCTCCTTTGGAGTTATATAGTATTGATATCCTTGGCTTTCATAACTTGCTGAGCTAGTTGCCGCTCCTTCTAAATACAAGTTCTCCCGCCCAGAGTAGACTTACGAACCGATGTCATAATGACTTTCAGAAGCTGCATGTAGCCTAAACTGAATAAATGATTTTGAATTTTGAATCGAAATGTAAGTGCAATGTAATTTGCAGCACAAAGTAACATGCGAGCGCTGTATGTACAAGCCGTTCACATAAGCTGTACTCAACTCCGAATAACTTTACACATGCCTCGTTAAATAAACAGAACAATGGGCAACTTAGTTTCGACCACAACCTGCAATCGCATTAATAGCTGGGGCTCGCAGCTCGTTTATTTATCGCACACATCTGAGAGTTGCTGATAGCATCGCCGCACGATGCTGGTCGACTGGAAGGGATATTAGATTACTGGATGTTAAATGCAAAGCGAACCGTGCTTCGGAAGGCACGTAAACCGAAGACCCGGAGACATTAACAGTCGTTAACAACTGCAAAGGACTTCTTAACGGGAAAGTGAAGAGTCTGCGATTTTGTTCTATTTTCTAAAATTTGTATTATGTCGACTTACGACTCACTTTTCAAGCTCGTTCAAGAAGACCGCGAGGTTTTAGTGAAGCCCCCACATCTGTACTGATACTTATGGGGTTAGGGGAATATCATTTATCACTACTCATCTAGTAGTAGTAAAGTAAATATTGTTTATACATAACTTGTAATAAAAACTTCTTTGACACTGGCTAATTTTGCTAACCGTACGAAGCTAAACTAAGGAAAACAAAAGAAAAACAACTGCCAATCCAAACTGGACCTGCCACGTTCTTCTTGTGGTGTTTCTATCCGGAAGGCTCGAGCCTTAACAGTGGGGACTTATAAATGAGCTGGTGAAGAAATAAGCATATCGCGACCTACCTATGTTTATAACGAGTGTCTTAACCCGAGCTAAAAAATAAATTTTTGCTTTTCATGAAAATGTTAAGAATCATCACGGTCTCCGTAGTAGATTGGCTCGTACGACGGTTTCTTATGGTGTTGCCATCTCCGAGGTTCGATTTCCGGTCGGGTCAATGTAGAAAAACGAACTTTTTCGGGTCTGGGTGGTTGCGGTACCGTCGTTGTTTCTGATTTCCATAACACAAGTGCTAAAGCTATATATCTTTGAATGATTGTATATTTTTGTTTCTAAAGAGAACTGTTTTTTTTCTTATTCATTTGTTCCATTTCAAAAACTGAAAAAATATAATATCACCAAATCCATCTTTAAAAAGTTACCACATTCTACAATATTAATAAGAAAAATATAATTTGTAAACTTTTAATTGCGTTTTTCTCTTGATCAGCTCAGTAGGGTATACCTTGTTCTTGACCCTTCACTTGAAGTCAAGTGACCAAAGAGCAGTGTCGCCGAACTATAATTTAAAAATTCTGACGGAATTCCGAAATAGAAAATATCCTCATTTTCACCCACTTTAGGTCGAAAACTAAACGAAGTGACACAACTAGATTGCGCTGCACAAATTTCAGACAAAATCTTTATTTTTAAATATTTTACCGGGTAAGACAGTGCCTTCATCTCAACTGATGTTAAGTGGTGGAAGCGCACCCGGAATCCTCATTTTACTGAGGCACTGGCTATCTTATCTCTAGCTGCCGGAACACAACAATGCTGCAAACATTGATGTTATGGCGACATATTTAGATAAGACAGTGGTAGCTAGTAAGAGCTTCGCCGTCGTAGCGGTTCGGGCAAGAGTTGGAACTGTCTCCGGAGTTTGCAGATATTTTGGAGATATCGATGATTCGTAGTAAAACTGGAGTTTTGAATTACTTTTTGTAATTTAACTTTTTACACAAGTTACAGAGAATAGTAAAACAACTATATTCAATGGAGACTGCGCCGATGGGAATGAGCTTGTAGCTCTACATGATAAGCTTTTATACCCAAGATAATTGGAAAACGTGTCAGGTGTGAAGGGTTTTGGGAAACAGAACTATAAAATATTTTACGACTTGCGTAAATAACCAAGTGTGCTATGTCAATGAAACCTTTTTCAATTATGTTACTATACGAGCTAACATTTATAATCTCTTCTCCGACAAGTTATTATTTTTTATATCTTTTTAATGGTAGTTTGGCAAAAATATTAATATTAATGCGTATTAGGGTATTAGGGACAGAGCCGTGTTGGTGAAAGCGGAATACATTACAGCTAGCCAGGCGCACAAACAAGCCCTACCACCCACCAAACCGAGTACACAAACATGTACGCTGGGAATCGAACCCGGGACCTCTGGGTCTTAACCGGTGGCCTTAACCAATAGACTTCATAGGCGGTGAAAAGATACCTAAATAGAGTACCCAATACAATATTATTTAACATTTTGTCATTACACTAGAAAATCCGTTAGCCGTTAAATTACCAATTTATCCGTGTTTCCTCATCCCAATCCGTTAGATTTGACGGTATAAATCCGTCAAGTTGGCAACACTGGTAATTCCATCTACTCTTAAAAAGGCTAAATAGTGCATCTAGTGTGCCTGTCCGATCTAGTGTATCTGCATCGGTGTATCGCATCCCAGTTCGTTAATATCATCAGTTGCATTGTCCTGATTATGTTGCAATTATTTCGGAATAATTAGCTGCATGCTGGCATTTTACGCAGCGGGCTTTTGTACCAGGATGACATACTTTTTATTATTATTATTTGGGGGGAGAACACACTAGCAGCTCAATGCGCTGATGCGTGTGCGTCATGTGATTTGGATAATTTATCCAGCCTGTTCTTAAATGCATTTTTCGACGAAGCGCTTACGACTTCTTCTGGAAGTTTATTCCAATCGGCGACAATTCGGTTGGGTAAGAAATATTTCTTGGGATCTCGATTAGCCACTGATCGGCACAGCTTCAGCTGATGACCACGGAGATGCTTGTTCTCATTTCGAATGAAGAGCTCTTGTAAATCAGGTACATCATAATGTCCAGCGAGAATTTTGTATGTCTCTATCAAGCTGCCTCTTTGTCTTCTTCTTTCGAGAGTAGTCAGGCCAAGGTCTTTGAGGCGCCGTTCGTATGGTTCATTACGCAGTGAGCGAATCATTTTAGTCGCTCTTCGCTGTACACCCTCTAACAGTGCAATATCCTTTTTAAAGTGAGGACTCCAAACTACATACCCAAATTCCAACAGTGGACGCACATAAGTCTTGTAAAGTTTAATGAACGTCTCTTTCGTGAGACACTTAAAAGCTTTACGAATAATATACAAGATAGAATTTGCTCTCCTCACTAGGCATAATATGTGGGCATCCCATTTCAAGTTGTTGGTTACACCAAGATCCTTCTGTGAGCTTACTGTCTCCAATTGGTGGTTGCCCAAAAAGTATCCTCTGCAAGGGTTTTTGGTTCCGATGTGCAGCACAGTACACTTAGAAACATTAAGAGTGAGCAGCCAATCTTTGCTCCAATTATAAATAGCATTAAGGTCATTTTGTATGTCATCACAGAGTGTTATTGGATTACCGTAGAACTTTGTGTCGTCCGCAAATAATGAAAAGGGTAGAGTTAAGGTTGATTTGAGATCTGTCAAGTATAAAATAAAGACTAATGGCCCAAGAACAGAACCCTGAGGGACACCACTTAGTACAGTTCGTGATTTTGACATGAAATCGCCAATACGCACACGAAAGGTTCTATTGGATAGAAAATCCTTGATCCAAGCCAACAACTTCCCGCGTATGCCGAGGTGTTCAAGTTTGTAAATCAGCCTACGTATGGGAACACGGTCAAAGGCTTTCTCATAGTCGAGATATATTATATCTGTAGGATTACCGCTGTCGTGGTTATTTATCCAATCATTTAGACATTTAAGCAGGTTGGTCTCAACGGATCGATTACGAACAAATCCATGCTGTTCAGCAATAATAATATGTTCATAAGATAAAAAAATTCTAAGACTATCCACTATGATTTTTTCCATGGTTTTGCATATTATGCTAGTAAGACTTATTGGTCTATAGTTGGCGGCTCTCAATTTGTCACCTTTTTTGTATATCGGTACGACAACTGCTTCCTTCCAATCATCCGGCAAGCAACCCGCCTCCAAAGAACTGCTCATGATACTTGCTACGCTTTCTGCGAGAGTTAATGAGCAGTTCTTCAATAAAACCGATGGTATGCCATCTGGACCAGATGACGTAGTGTCTTTAAGGACTAACAGATGTTTACGCACCACTTCTGTGGATATTTTGATGTCATCTATTGAGTTTACAACTCTACTTAAGTTGATGTTAGGTAATTTACCATCTGATTCCTCAACAAAGCTTCGTTCAAACTGATCGGCAAACAGTTCTGATATTTTTTGTGGGTCTACTACAAGGCTGTTTGTTTCATCTTTGAGTACAGTTGGTATACAAACTTTTGAGTTAAGCTGTTTGCGGATATATCCGTAAAAAGATTTATGGCCAGTATTTACAACCTTAGTTTCAAAACAGGTTCTTTTTTTTCTAGTTATCTTAATTAATTTATTATTTAATTTCCGATAATTTGCATAGGAGCTCTGCTGTCGGTCAATTTGGTATATTTTCCAAAGTTCTTTTTTCTCTTTGGTTAAATCTAGTATTTGTTTGTTGATCCACGGTTTTTGTTACTTATTTTTCTTATTCTTTGTCTTTTTGTTTACAATGTTTTCTATCGCATTATTAATTTGATTTTTTAAATTATTCCACATTCCGTTTATCGTTAAGTCGACATTGTTTATAGCAAGGTTTTCTGTAATATATTTATTTAATTCATCAAAATTTGCTTTATAAAATTCAAACATCTTAGATTCACTTCTAGACTCAATTGTTTTGACCGCTTGTATTGTGCCCAGCAGTAATAAGTGGTCACTCTCTCTTTCCCACAGGAGGGTAATAAGTGATGTTACTAAATAGCGTATCGTCGTTGCATAAAATTAAATCAAGTAGGGATTCCTCATTATTACGTTTTCTAGTGATCTGCGTAACCAGTTGGGTCAGACTGCTGTCAAGGTACATTTTAATAAAACTGTCATAGAGTTTATCAGTACTACTCAGTATATCGATAGGCCATTTAATGTTGGGTAAGTTAAAATCTCCTGCAATTATTACGGTATTATCGGATGCAGCCGTTTTAATGGTTTCAAACAAAATTTCATCAGATCTCGTGAGCACGCTAGAAGGAGGACGGTAAATGCATGACAATAGCAATTTGATGTCACCAAATTGTACGTCAAGCCACAGCGCTTCGACCAGCGGATTGTAATACAGACTGTTTACTTTGGAAAAGATAGGTGTATTATTAACCTCTCGTCTTATATATATGGCCACGCCACCACCCTTCCTATTGCATCGATCTAATCGGTACTGTTGGTATATACTATATATATAATACTGTTGGTGATTATTTGGAAAGCAGTTCTAGAAAGATGTTGTTTGAAATTGGATATGTTGATGATTGTACTGTTACTGATGGCTAAAGGTATTCTTAAATGAAATAGATTATTTTATTGTTTGAGGACCTCGCTGGCGCAGTGGCTTGCGCGTCTGGGTGGCGATCTTTGATGTTAAGCTACTTACGCGATGTCTGGTCACCGGATCGTAACCAATTAACTAGCTTGAGCTTCCACGTGCCTTTTCATCATCGTCATTCAAACCCACCAACCTACTTTGATGATTAAAATGAAATATTACGACTGCTTTCATCGCTCAAGTTTGATCACCCATCTGGTATGGACTTGTTCGAAAGTCAACTGACTTTTAAGATAGCGTAGTGAGAAAATAACTATTCAATTAACTGTAATGGAACCATAAAAAAATGCTTAATCACGATCGTCGGAACTAGCGCCATGAAAAATCTAATTATAATGGAGGGTGATAAAAATGAATTAATCGTCGCACCCTGGGGGCCCGATGGAAACTTATCAGCGGCGATAAATTAGAAAAACTAATTTCCCCGGAATTATTACCGTCACATTACCTTCACACTTCTGAAACGGGAATGTTTTCTTTGGGCGTGTTCCAGTGGTTTTGCATTCGTACCGCTAGATGGCGCTGTACCTACTGTAGACTGCATTTGCCTGCATCGCGGTATAGAGATTTTCGTGACATTTACATTAATATTCTATAGCTGAAGAATTTGTTTGTTTGTTTGGGTGAACGCGCAAATCTCAGGAACAAAACAAAAATTTAAAAAATATTTTTGTGTTAAATAGTCCACTTATTGAGGAAGGCTATATTACATCACGCTATGACTAATAGAACGCGAGTGAAACCGCGGGGCACAGCTAGTACCTTATATAGATGCAGAAAATTATAGTCTCAATCCAAGACAATAAGTACAAACAAAAAGTTTTCATTTAGGGTAGTTATTTTGAAAAGGCATTGCTGTCTTTCACTGTAACTGTATCTTTAGTGTAGTTTTTTTATTTTACGATAAAACATAAAGCAATAATTTCAATGTTTAATGCCATGTGTCTTAATAACATTAAGTAGGACGGGTAGTGGCGCCAGTCTCCGGCACTTTAAGCCCAGTCTTCGACACAATTTCTATTAATATTTTACGGAATGACCGCTAATCCGAAGCGTTATCTCTTCCTAACAAAGGTAATCTTAAGGCGACGCGTTGGAAATTTACGTGGCGGAGATCTTGATTTTTCCCAACAATTACAAAACATATGAAAGTGATATTTGATGACATGATTTTTCATTTAATTGACTTCATTTTGCTAGTTGCAGAAACACGATTTGTCAACTTTTATAACAGAGAAAAAAATATCAAAGTAACCTCTTTTAAAACAGGCAAACCTGTAAAATGCAAATCTATGTTTTAAAGATTATTGCCAAAACTTATTAAGGCCAAAACTGTTCTCTGTATGTGTGTTTTTTTTGCAATAAAGAATATATATATGAATTTTATATATGAAAAATTATTTTCATAGTAGATTAGTCTTAACACACACTTCAATATACTAGTTAATTTTTTTTAAATAATTTGTAGTATTAATTGGAAGAAAAAAAACAGTTTTTCATACCATAGTACGGGGCGTAAATGCTCCGTATTAGATTAATTGTTTAGCGGCGACGCACCGCTTAAGCAAGAATAGAGAAAAGCATGTTTCGGCCTGGATTCGGGCTGTTGAACTGGAACAGTTTCGGATAGGTTTAGGACAACAGTTCCTTAATGTTAATTAATGAAACCTGTTATTTTTATCTGTTCCGATATATACGCCTCACTCCTACACTAGGATAGAGACACCAGTGTTCGACAAAAGCCCAGTCTTCGACAAAGTTTTCATTAAAAGTTTACGAGATAACCGCTAAAAAGCAGGGGCTCTATTTTTGATTACTTCGCCTCGAGTCGAACGCTTGGTTTCTACTGATTTTCGTTCGACATTTGACTTTCCATATTTTTGAATCGCTCGACCGCAACGAGTGCCCTCACCCACTCGTTGCAGTCAACACAAAGCGATTGATAGAATAACCGTCAAAATTAATGCGTTGTGTCAATGTCATGACACTCGTTTGTTTGTATTTATTTATTTATTTATTTTATGTCATTGAAAATTTGAAACTGCCAAAATAAGTACAAGCAAACAGCTTTTCGTTCCGAGGAAAATAATAACTAATACTTTGAAAACAACTTGAAAATGAATCTAGAGGATTATTTTAGTGCAGCAGTGTTATTTCATTGCGGTTGTTAACAGTGTGAAATTACTTGTTATATCACTGTGCTATAGATGCTACTGTAACTCACTTGACAATCAGAAGGTTGGTAATAAAGTACGACTTGTCCAAATGAATGTCTTTTATTTCTGTTACACAATAAATGTACAGGTACGTATGTATAACTAGACGCAAGCTTATCGGCTAAGTATGTCTTTACTGTTCCCACGCGTGTCTGGGAACGACTGTCTCTAATGCGCATCTCGGAACGACTGAGTAGCGAGTGTACAGTCGGCAGCAGATCAACCTACCCAAATCTGTCAAATTTCTCCCATGAATATTGATCCTTATAACCAAACCATAAAGTTCAAAATTGATTGTAGAAATTTGACAGTTTTGGGTAGGTTTAGGTAACAGTTTTCTCTAAAACCTGCGTGGAACGGATAACATCCAACTCTTCGTATTATGTTGGCAGCACCGGAAATGGACGATTCAAAAATACGGATAATCGGCGTCATGCGACTTGGAAAACGAGTGTGACTTAAGTCGCATGCGACAACATAATGTCATACGTGCGATTCAAAAATAGATCCCCAGGCCACAAGATATAAAGTAAATACTTTTAAATAATGTTCCTGTGTTGAATTTATATGTTTATTTATATGTTTATGTATGTATTTATATGTATTTATATGATGGATGTATTGTACAAAATAAAGTTATTTTTCATTTCTATTGTCAATTTTTCTATAAAAGTCGAAGTCTATTTCTTATTCAAATATACCTGATAATAAGTGTTTTGAAATTGTGAACAAGTGTGACTTAAGTCGCATGCGACAACACAATGTCATGCGTGCGATTCAAAAATAGATCCCCTGTGGTCTGTATTTCATTGATGTTAAAGACTAAAATCAGTTGCAGGCCCCTAATTTTAACAATTAAGACGACGCATTGGTAATTTACGTGGCGGGGATCTTGATTTTTCTCAACAATTACAAAACATATGAAAGTGATATTTGATGACATGATTTTTCATTTAATTGACTTCATTTTGTTAGTTGCAGAAACACGATTTTTCAACTTTTATAACAGAGAAAAAAATAACAAAGTAACCTCTTTTAAAACATAGATTCACATTTTACAGGCTAACCAGACCGATTTAAGCATCTAAATTTTCTTAGTAGATTAGTTTTAACACACACTTCAAAATTGTAGTTCATTTTTTTTAAATAATTTGTAGTTTTAATTTGAAGGAAAAAAAACAGTTTTTCTTATGGTACGGGGCGCAAACGCTTGTATCAAAACGTATGAGATTTATTGTTTAGCGGTGCGCGTCGCCTTAAAGGAAAAACTGTTAACCACTGGTTAGTGTCGAGCAATGGATGCCACTACCCTTTGTGGAAAATACTAGAATCATACCACTGAGATACATTTGTGGACGTTAGAAAATGGTTAATCGAGACCTAGTCTTAAGTTAATAACATTTGAAAAAAGAAAGTGTTAAAAAAATTCATGAGCAGATTAAGCCACGATAGCATAGATGGTGATGCACCTAACCCGGCACGTCATGGGGAGTGGGTTCGAATCCTGTCCGTGGATTTTTTCAACACTTTGTCTATTTTCAAAGTGTATTTTTTTTCGCAACAAAATTTGCGTAGTATTATATTAAACCACTAGTCGTCACCCGCCCGCTTCGCTGTGCGAAAATTTGTGAATTTTTTTTTTTATAGACTATCATTTGCATAATCTCATGTTCTTACTACATACAAACTTTCATCAAGGTCGGTCAAGCCGTTCTTGAGTTATAAGAGGACATACATATATACAGACAGACAGACAGACAGACAAAACTTTCAAAAATCGTAGAGTTGGTGTCAGTGTGTCTTAAAACGAAAATTTATCCCAAAATTTACAGAAAAACTGCATGTACAGACAGAGCCTACAGATTTATATAGTAGTAAGTATATAGAGTATAAATATAGATAAGCATAGACTAATATATCAAGGTCGTCTTTTAGTTGATCGCTCGATAGAAATGTAAATATTCAAACAGTAGGTACATTGTTAAACGGATTAGCACTATATTCATGAGCAGCGGAGCTGTAGTCAACTTTATCATGAAACTTTTCCAATTTTTTGTATAGATTACTTCGAGCGAACTATCCACAAAGAGATTTCAGTTTTCGTCGAGTTCATTTAACTTGTTCTGAATTGTAATTTATCTAATACCCATCATCTCATCCGTTCACGAAAGTATTTTTTGTTCTGTCAAACTTTTTATTTAAGCATCTCGATATCTTGAGTTTGAGTTTATATCCTTTAATATTACGAATAAGTTTACAGTTTATTTAATCTACTTTTTTTCCTTTAGTTGAAGGTTTTGTGCGATTATCACATTTAGCCAGTGTCAAAGTCATTTTTCTTACAAGTAATACATAAAAAAACAATGTTTTTTTCCTGTATGATGATGATGAATGATACTTAATAAAAAAATGTGAAATGAGAAATGAGGGCAGAGTAATATTACCCCCAACCCCTCGAGTATCTTAGTAAAGATGTGGGGCCTTACTAAGTCCTCACGCATACTTCTTGAGAGAATTTAAAAAGTGACGTTGCACTGTTTTGTTTCATTTGCCAACACTCATGCGCACTCACGAACACTTAACGGTTAATAAGCCACCATTATTTCACATTAATATTATTACATAACACAAATTTTAGAAAACAAAACAAAACCGCAGACATGACTCTTCACTTTCCCACCAAGAACATCTACTCTAAGTACTTATACTACTATCTGTTGCTGAGCTGAATGAGGAGTGTAGCCAGGATCGTGCTCAGAGGAGTGCTTATTGAGATATTTATGTCCAGCCAACAAGTTTGATGTAGTAAGTATAAGTTATGATGGGACTGACATAGCATGCTAAAAGTCCCTAAAAATATAATTTAAAATAAAATGTCCAGCAGTGGACTAGCGTAGGCGGATGGTGATGATTATGATGCTAAGTCATTTAAATAAAGAATGGTAAAGCCTTATGTTTGAGTCTACAAACATGGCTACAGGTTTATTAAAAAAAAACAGAATACCATAACTAAAAGAACGTGAACGAATTAAAGAAAAAAAAAACGCGATAAAAAAGCGGTAGAATCGCATAAATATGTTTTAAAATTACAAAAACACAAATGTTGAAAAAAATTTCACTAGCAGTGTTTGAACCTGCACCCTTCTGACATACCGGTCAGGTGCTCTCCCATATTTTTTTTTTTTTTTTTTTTATACTTAGCACGGCAAATGACTCCATACCACCTGATGTTAAGTGGAAATGGAGTCCAGACGCGAAGACAACTGGTGCAGCGTGAAAACAACGCAGCATCAGTCAACCTCACTCTGCCGGCCCACAAGGTGCTTCTTCACGCCTCGTTTGAAGGACCCAATATCATAGGAAGGAGGGAAAACGTGTGCTGGTAGACTATTCCATCTTTTGGAGGTGCGACAAAGAAACGAGTCACCAAATTTCTTTGTGCGCGATGGGATATGTGTGACAGTAAAGCGATGACTCCGGAGAGCAGCACGTGTACTCCTATGGAAGAAGGGAGAAGGTGGGATAAGGTCAAACAGTTCTTTAGAGCACTCGCCGTGGTACAAGCGATAGAAAACGCTGAGTGACGCTATATCTCTACGCAATTGCAGGGGTTCGAGAGTATTAGTGACCTCTGCATTGCCGATAATACGTACAGCGCGACGCTGCAATCTGTCTAAGGCATCGAGAAGGTACTTTGCGGAACCGTCCCAGATGTGCGAGCAATACTCCACGCAAGACCGTACCTGAGTCTTGTACAAAATACACAACTGGTCAGGCGTAAAGAATCGCCGCATTCTGTTCAGGACACCGAGTTTTCGTGAGGCAGTTTTGATCACGGCTTCGATGTAGTCCTTTTGATTCAGATCACAGCAAATCGTCATACCAAACATGTTGATATTGCTCTGCAGGCTTAGAGATGTGCCCTGAAGAGTTGGAAGGGGAAGGAATGGTGACTTCTTGGCCGTAAACGCACAAACCTGTGTTTTCTTGGCATTGAACTCAACAAGATTATTGGAGCCCCAATTAGATATGAGGTCCAATACCCGATTGAGCTCAATGACAAGATTCACTCGTTTCTCTTCAGTTTCGACTCGCCCAGCCGCAGGGTGACCGTTATACCCACCGTGCACTGTTAGTACAGTATAGTATATATAGTATCATCTGCATAGCAATGAATATTTCCAAATGGAAGCATATCATTGATATGCAGAAGAAACAACGTGGGTGACAGAACGGAACCCTGAGGGACACCAGCGTTCACTGACAAGAGCCGCGAAGCGCATCCATCAGACAGGACACGAATTCTACGCTCGTGCAGAAAGCCAGCGACCCAGTTGCAGAACTGTGCAGGCAGACCGTATGCCGGGAGCTTGGAGAGAAGAGCTTTGTGCCAGACCCGATCAAATGCCTTGGCTATGTCGAGGCTAACAGCCACCGACTCACCACGCTTGTCAATAGCCTCACCCCAGAGATGTGCGACGTACGCCAGAAGATCACCCGTTGACCGCTTCGGCCGAAACCCGTATTGGCGATCGTGAATAATGGAGTGTTCTTCTAGGTAGTGGACAAGTTGTTTATTTAAAATGCGCTCCATTACTTTGCACAAAACTGAAGTTACGGCAATGGGGCGGTAATTCGATGGATCTGACCGATCTCCTTTTTTGGGGACCGGTTGCACATTAGCCTCTCTCCAAGATTCCGGCACACAACCTGAAGAGAGCGAGAGACGGTAAAGGCGCGTTAATACGGGGGACAACTGCGCTGCACACATTTTTAGGACTATTGGAGGGATGCCATCAGGGCCATTAGCTTTCCGGACATCGATTGACTGAAGCTCCGCACGGACGTCACACTGCCTGATTTTAAAATCGGGCATTGTGTGGCCACAGTGAGAAATTGTAGGTGGCTGTGCATTGCAATCATCGACTCGGGAGTTAGCCGCAAAGAGTTTGGCCAGGAGATCGACCTTCTCCTGCGGCTTGTGAGCTAAAGTTCCGTCAGGACATCTCAATGGTGGCAGCGAGGGTTGGCAGAAGTTTGATTGCACGGCTTTGGCCAGACGCCAGTAGCTACGGCTGCCCGTAGGATGCGTCAGTAGTTCTTGGCCGACTCGTGCAACGCGCTGGGCATCCGCTCTAATGTAAGCTCTTTTGCAGGACTTGGTGGCATTATTATAGGCTGCTTTCAGCGAGCGGGATTTGGGATCCCCAAGAGCTTTACCCCTGATCCAAGCGCGGTATGCCGCCTGCTTGTTATCAACAGCGTTGGCACACTCGCGGTTGAACCATCGGTTGCGCCTGCCTTTGCTGATGAGATAGGAGTGCGGAATATAGTATTCCATCCCTAAAACTATCTCATCAGCAACTGCAGTCGCAATAGCTGTCGGGTCCTTCCCACTGAAGCAGCGCTGCCCCCAAGGAACGGATGCGAAATAGTCCCGCATACCATCCCAATCTGCCGACGAGTAGTGCCAAATCTGGCGTTTCGATACCGCTGAAGGCGGTAGCGGGACCAGAGGCACTTTACTGGATACCAAGCAGTGATCCGAAGATCCCAAAAGAGCTCGAACCTCCACTCGGTAGCCAGCTGGGCGACTCGTCAGCAGAAGGTCCAACAAAGAGGGCGCGTGACCGACTACGTCTGGGATCCTGGTGGGCTGGTTCACCAGTTGAGTCAGGTCGTGCGTGAGATTGAACGCGTGGGCAGTTCTACCAGCATGGTCAGTTTTGGAGGAACTTAACCACAACTCGTGGTGAGCATTGAAGTCCCCCAAAAACACCAATTCCGCCGATGGAAACCGCTCCTGCGCTTCATCAGCCACCCGACTAAGGTGTTCAATAAGTCGAGTTGTCTCCATGTCGCCATTATGGGATCGGTAGACGCAGACGTAGACACGGTTATGAGAGCCCAAGTCGACGTGTACCACAAGGAGGGAAAAGGAAGGGTCTTCCAGACAGCGCAGACGGCGACAGCAAACATCCGTCCGAACGAACAAGCAAGTCCGCGAATGTTAGCGAACTCGACCTCAAACGGTAAGGTTGTGGTGGGGGTGTGCACCGCTGAATTACCAGTTCTAATGTTATGCGCTGTCATGTTGTAAGAAAGGAGGGAGGCGTGAATCGAGGAAATGCTGCTGCTTTGCAAATGGTCAAAGTGTGGCGACATGTCTCACCAGGGAACTGCCTACAAAAGAGTTTCACCAACCCGCCGAACGGAAGGGCCCCCAAACCCCCCCGGGAATGGCCGCCGGGACCCCACCTTCCGGTCACCAACCGGCACGACGGACCACTCCGAGATTATGCGTGGCATGGTGAGGCAGCCTCACGAGCTGGTTAGGCTCGCTTGGGCCCCTGTACTGTGCCACGGGCGGCCAGCGGGACAGCCGTTTCTACGGGTCTCCCTGGTCGGCGGGTTAACAAAGTCCTCCTGGCACTGGTTTGACGGAAGCCTCCACAGACCAAATGCATCGCAGCAACATCCACTCGAGCTCTGGTTATACGCTGGCTGATCCCGAAACGCGACCGACAAGCGGTCACTTGACGGGTTTTACACCATGTGTACGGTGGTCACTAACCAGACGGGCCAAGCCCTACCACGCAGTAGAGCATATGGAAGCTCGAAAATCCGTTAGTCGCCTCTTACGACACCCACCGGAGGAGAGGGGCGGCGAATTGTATTCTTTCTCCGTCACCGCAC
This sequence comes from Eudonia lacustrata, assembly GCA_947562085.1. Classification (NCBI taxonomy): domain Eukaryota; kingdom Metazoa; phylum Arthropoda; class Insecta; order Lepidoptera; family Crambidae; genus Eudonia; species Eudonia lacustrata. The sequence goes on from OX387332.1 coordinate 938,757, forward strand.
GGATAAAAAGCGAGCTACCGTGGTTCTAACTAGCCCGCCGAAATTATTCAACAATTTACTTTTTACTTTTTTTTTCGCATTAAATATGTTTATTGTTTTATAAATTATATATTTAAGTATTATTGTGTGTACTTACTCGTAAATTTTTTATGCATAATTATATTTTTGTTTTTTTTTATGTACCTACCTAATTACTCGACGTTCATATTAAGTGAAATTTAATTTGCCTAAATTGAATAAAGTATTTTCATTTAATTTCAGTCCATGCTTATTTCAATAATTTAATATTTGGGACTTTACACACATTTATTACACTTACGTTTGAGAACGTGCAAGGTTATATTAGGTGTCTGTAAAGAAAGCCTTCCACTGTAAATGAAATATTTGACAAGGTTACTTTACTGAAGATATTTTTAAAATAAAAAAGGGGTATTTAGTCACTTTTTTATTTTAAGTACTTAAACATATTTTATTTTCACTGTGAGGAGCTCAATGGCAGTGGTAAACGTGGTCAGTCTGCGATTGCTGAAATTAAGTAACTTTCGCAAAGACCGGTCATAGGATGGGTGACCGAAAAAGCGCTTACAAAACCACAACCGCACTGCACTAGGCCCGCGTGGTGGTTTATGGGCCATTCGCCTTGTGGTGTTTCATTCCATTAGGAAGGCTTGTGTTCCAGCAGGGAGGACATGGACTGGTGATGAAGATAAGCTTTAATTTCCACACAAATTAGTCTACATTGACCCCTGGGTGGTGCTAAATGAGTGACACTGTATGGATGGTAGAGCCACGCTTCGTTGCAGCACGAAATGGACCGGCTCGCCCGGCGTCATACCACCCTCTCACAGAATATCGGCGTGAAACAATGGCACTCGTTGCTGTTGTGTTTTGTCCGGTGAGTGATAGTACCGGAGGCCCATCTCTCACCCCTTCCCCCCCCCCCCCTCCTTAAGATCCAACTCCTTCGTCAAGGTTGGCAACGCATCTGCGATTGCGTTGGTTTTGCGGGTTGTCCATGGGCGGCGGTGATTACTTTCCATCAGGTGACCCGCCTGCTCGTTTGCCTCCTTTTAACATAAAAAAACATCACTGTAAAACTAAACTAACTCGATATTCCTCCTAAAATATATCCTTCGAACATCCTCGTATAGAAGACTTAAGCCCCTACCAGCCAGCCATTCCTTACGGCACCTATGTTTAAACACGTCATAGTATACGATTCTGGCTAAGCCAGCCGGCGCTAACACGTGGTTCGAACTGGAATAAATTACGCTAGGCGTGTAGTCCGCATTGTTCCGTACATCGCCTGTAGCGAACTTCTTTTGTCTAGCTACCGAGTACTAGACTAGACCAGTCTACACGTCTACAAGTCTACAAGGCTACAAGTAATTCTGTTTTGTAATGAGAACTGTTGTTATGCAAATTAGGGATGGCTACTCTGTATTTTATATATCATCATCTTAATTTTCTAATTTTTGTTTTATTTTTTATGCGATTATTTGTCAAGCGTGAAGACATTAATATTAGCTTTTTATGTTTCAGTGTGTGTAATATGCGTGATAAGTATCTGTGTATTATGTTTGAATGTGATTTCGAAAGTCCTTAAAGATTATATGTAGGGCAGGAGTTAATATAACTTTCTTTTAGGGTTCCGTACCTCAAAAGGAAAAAAATACGGCCGTTTATGTCGCAAAAAACGTATATTTCGACACTCTCAAGGGAATCAGAGTTCATAGGATACTGCCATGCCGTTGACCTAGAACTATGAAATTTGGCAAGTAATATCGTCTTATACTACAAGTACAGGGAACAATCTGAAAACTATATATATTTAATCAAATCACAAAAAAACAGGGTCTTTATGCAAGGAACAGGGGTCCAATTTTTTAAGTAAGTTAACCGTGTCATGTGGGATATCGTATGAAAGGGCTTCATTTGCACAAGCTTAAACAGATTTTTAATTATTTTTATGGTGTATAGTTTTCGATTTATGACGTAGAATGTAAATCGAAATACCTTTTCCCTCTTTTATATGTGTAGGTAACTAATAACTTTAGTATATGTAGTACCTTACAGTTTGCACTGTTAAGCGTACCTACTCAGTCCTTTTTTAATTTGTAATTTTGTACGGAACCCTCGGTAGGCGAGTTCGACTTGCACTTGTCCGGTTTTTTTATTTGTCTTAGGGCCTAGACAAGTGACATAACGATAAACCATATAGGCCCTCTGCTGCTGTAGTGCTTATTTACTTGTCGCCTGTCACGTGTCTTGTCGTACTGGTCAGGTTTAGTAACAAAAAACATTCACGATCGTAATTTAACTAGTACTGCATGTATAGACAGTTAAACACAAACATTGACATTACAAATACATAAGGGGTGATTCAAGTTAAAATTGTTATGACTATAATGACACTCGGCCTTCATTAAGGGGTACAGTTGCCATCTAATTAGCGTAACTTACGCAGTTATGATAAACCCTTCGCGTAATTAATGTTGGATACTGTCCGTTTACTTTAGTATTAATTGGTTTTAGTCTGATGTTATTTAAGGTTCGTATAAAGAAGTTCGTTTTTGTAATGATTTTCTTTTGTGGTATAACTGAGGCGTAAGATATATTAAGTGTACTATGTAAAAGGGAAGAGAAAAGCTAAGTAAAATGTAATTGTTAAAAGTAGAAATAAAATGAAAGATACATGCAACGACGACAAGAAAGCAAAGGAAAATTAAACGAGAGTTGTCAGTAGATTATGTCGTTACTTCTTTATAAGCTGTGCAGTTCCTTGCACCCATTTTTCTCCACAGCATAAAAAAAACGTCCTCAATGGGTATAAATTGGGTATAAAAATAATAATTCAAAAACACTTATTATTAGGTAGGTAGGTATTTGAAAAAAAATGAGTCTTCGACTTTTATAGAAAAATTGGAAACAGAAATAGAAATGGAAAATAACTTTATTTTGTACAATACATATAAATTCAACTCAAGAACATTATTTAAAGGTATTTACTTCGTCGCTTGTGACCTGGGGATCTATTTTTGAATCGCACGTATGACATTGTGTTGTCGCATGCGACTTAAGTCACACTCGTCTTCCAAGTCCATTACGCCGATTTTCCGTATTTTTGAATCGTTTGTTTCCGGTGCTGCCAACATAATACGAAATGTTGGATGTTATCCGTTCCACGCAGAATTTGGAGAAAACCGGTAACAACCGTAATGAAAACGGAACGTCCATGTTTCTATAGGCTGTTAAAAAAAAACCTTCGTTTTTTAATAGAATTTGACTTTTTACGGTTATTCTATCAATCGCTTTGTGTCGCTCGACTGCAACGAGTGGGTGCAAAAATATGGAAAGTCAAATGTCGAACGAAAATCAGTAGAAACCAAGCGCTCGACTCGAGACGAAGGAATCTGTTCTGTCTTGCTAGTGACATCGTATTTATTATTTTAAGTCTGTACCTATGCAACATGCACTAATAACAGATTAATAACCGCCCAAACAAGTTATACAGATCTATGGGTTGAACCACGATTTTTCGCATTCAGTCAGAGCATCCGAGCTTCAATCGGCTTTAATAGGCAGGCTTCAAACTACAAGATGCACAACGCATGCGGTCGGTCTTTAACTGAAAACTATACTTAGATAAGGCTTATGTTTGTACTGTATCATTGTTTTCTCTAGAATATGTTTTGTTGACTGTCCAAATAATAAATACATAAAAAAAAAAAGATGTAACATATAACAAGACTTCTTTTACTTATTGCTCCACAGTAAGCACTTAGCCATCTCTGCTGATGTTAAGTGATGATAAAGCCATATGTGGAAACGCATCTAAACACCTATTCAGTTATATCTACCCCCGATTATTAATTCATCGATATAGCATCAAACAGTTTGTTAACTCCAAGCAGTAGTGGCGAGTTGGCAACTGCCGACGTCTTGAGAGCAAACCAATTGAGTGAGAGGTGGGGCCAGGAAAAGCGGGAATTAAGTGGACTAGTGCACGCGCGCCTGCGCATTAGACTACCACAACTATCCTTAAACAGACTTTTTCTTAAACAGACTTTGGACCTATTTGTTATTGCATATGGTTGAAATTTGACAGATTTATATAGTAGGCGTCTATACATTCTGTGTTCATGAGTAGTGCATACACACACTGTGTTGTATAGGCGAATGAAATTATGTCTTTAATTATCCGTGTAGGAACAGTAGAGTTCGTGTTTAGCTTACTTTATCTATAGTTTTAAAAAGAAAGGATTTGTCATTAGCCATGCTCAGATTGAGGATAATTAAAAACTTGTGCTAAAAGAAATAACCTAAATCTAGTGCGCTTATCACTAAAGATTATTCTATTCTATGCTATTCTATTCTTATTCACTCACCATTATACCTCAAATAAAACAAAGTATGACTTTTACTCCGGTTTAAAATACTCTCTCCCTTTCTTCATAGAACCACGCGTGCTTGTCTTCGGTGACACCGATTTACATTGGAAACTATTCCGTTGCGGAAGAACAAATTAAGAGAATCATTTCTATGTCGCACCACTATACAGGCGAAAGCTCTTCCAGCACACTTGTTTCGTCCGTTAAACTAGGTGTGAAGAAGCGATTTGCGGGGCGGCAAGATGAGGCCGATATGGAGGCACAATCCTGGTCGTGGGGGTAGGGAAAAGCGGCCAGGTACCTACATATCTCTACCGTATTGTATAAAGCGCGTGTTAACCGGATCGTCTTACTCTTGTTCTAAAGCTACGGTGTCATGGGCTTTTATCAGTCTGCATGTGTAGTGTATTTGAGTGTATAGTATCATTTTGAGGATCGGGCGAATTGTTTTAGGATCATCAAGGTCATTTGTTAAAGTGATATAGAACGGTGGATTAAAATCACACTTGGTACTGTGACCGAGCTGAATACGCCGCCTGCTTCGTGGCCGCATCGCCATAACTTTAGTTTTCATTATGTGGCCCTCGTCGGTCTTGACTGAGTTATGAGTTGGTGTGTGATTTACAACTCCGCTGCAGCCTTGCTTAACGTTGTGAAGATATTGGGTGTCGTTCTCTACACGATGTATCTATGTGTGAAGCGATAAGTAAATAATGCGAGTGTTAAGTTCATCATTATGGGAAGATATAATGAAATACAGGGAGAAGACAAATTTAATAAAAAAGTGTTTACTTTTATTCGTTTTTTTTTCTAAATTTTTTTAATTTTATATCTAAATTTTTTTAATTTTATATCTTTCTTCCTGTCTTTCTTTTTCGTTATATCTTTTTCTCTTTCTTTCTTTCTTTATTTATATTTCTTTCTTTCAAGAAAGCTTCATTATCATCGGCCTATCGTAGTCCACTGCTGGACATAGGCTCCCCTAATGAGCACCATAGCGCTCTGTCCTCAGCTTGACGCATCCAGCATCTGCCTACAGTCTTTCGCAGGTCATCATCCCACCTGGCCGGAGGGCGTCCTACAATACGTTTACCAAGTCGTGGTCTCCACTAAAGAACACGTTTACCCCAGCTGTTGTCGGTTCTTCGCCAGATATGGCCGGCCCACTGCCACTTCAGCTTGCTAATTCTTAAAGCTATGTCGATGTCTTTGGTTCTCTGTCGTTACAAATCCTATCCTTCAGAGAAACTCCGAGCATAGCTCTTTCCATAGCTCGCGGAGCGACTTTAAACCGGTGGGCCAGCCCTACCGGGAGTGTACACGTCTCAGCTTCGTAGGTCATGACGCATGAGGGCAAACGTCGTGTCTTATCAAAATAAAGCTCAAAGTCAAATCATTTATTCAACATAAGCCTTCTCAGGCACTTATTGGCGTCAACTCAAAACTATAAATTTCACAAAAAACCAAAAACCTAGTTCAAACTAAACTACAGAATCTACCATCAGTTCAGATTTTGGGAGAGCCTTCGACCGAGAAGAGCTGGCATGAAACTCAGGAGACTTCAGGAGAGACAGAAAGTAGTATCAACTAGTTATACCAGGCAAACTAAACAAATAACAATTTCCGCTCCCAGAGCAACCGTCTGTCGGCTCATACGTATTCATCGAGTAATTATAATAATTTTATCTTCCGCGCCTCGTGTAGTTCGGTCCCACAGTGTCCCGGAGTGTCCTGGAATATCCCACAGTCTCCCACAATGTCCCAAAGTGTCCCGATGTTCCGTAATTACGGGACGGCCGGCCGGGACCGGGGCGTTAGTCGCATGTGCCGCAAATTTATGGAAATGTCCTCTTCCAGGGTATAATTATAACCGTTCCAAGGTTATTCAGTAAACTTTGTGATGTTATTAGGTTTATGGAATTGTTGGTGGGTAATAGGTGACTGCGTAATGTGCTTATAATTTGTAACTGGATGGTGTAGTGGTGAGGCCAAGGGACAGTGAAGACCTGAGTTCGATTTTCGGACGAGGTGGTTTGGTTACAGTATGTTTGGTTAACCACCAATCCGCACTGGGTCCGCGTCGTGGTTTATGACCTGGTTCTCCTTATCCATCGATAAGGAAGGCTAATAAGTCCTCCGAGCTTTTTTGGTAATTGTTGGTTGGATTTACGAGTAGATGTTTGTAAAATAAACCACGAGACTATCCTACCCCCTTGTAGAAAATAAAAAAGTTACCTTAAAATATAAAAAAAAACTGCTTTATCCTTAAATTCATACCTTTAACCGATTTTAAAAATGACTCGTTTGCGTATGCTTATAACCTGTAAGTATGGTCTTAACTTTATATAGTTATTTCGGGAAGGCCATCGAGTTTTATATTTTCATTTTCTTAAGTGAACACTGAAACGCTCCAGGCTTTCACAGCGTGCCAAATGTTTAACTATTTGCTACTATTTGCAAATGTTTTACTATGTTATACAATAGTGTTGTCTATTGAAAATAAAAAAACGAGCGACCCTTACAGTAGTTGCATAATTATGATGTGTAACATTTAACATCTCACCTTAGTAATAAGCAATTTTAACATTATAATCTGAAAAAAAATGGGTCAGGTAATAAAATAAATGCAGTACACACTCATTAGAAGACATTTGACATATCATAATGACCTTTGATAGTCAAATGATACAATATGTCACCTATAATAATAATATGTCATGTTCATAATATCGATTTTAAATTTACAAAATGGCGCGCGCTTGTGCGCTTCCCCGACTTCCTGTTACACTGTTAATACTTCCGTCCCATATCACGAAATCACTCCCACAGTTTGCTTATATAGTCTATTATGTAGCGCAGCATTGGACCGGTTATCCAAAGGTCGTGGGTTCAATTCCCACACGAGCTGCCTGAGGCTGATTTTTTCTATTAAAAAATGTATCTTGTAACTATATAGTATAGCATTGTGAATGCAAAAAAAATAGGAAGAATCTCTATTTCTAAGTAAGTAAGTTAGTAAGTAGAAAAAGTAAGGTAATCAATGTTTATCAGCATACGATACCTATCTATATCTATCTATCTATCTATATAAATAAAAATTAATGTTGCTAAGCGCAAAACTCGAGAATGGCTGGACCGATTTCGCAAATTTTTTTTTCGTATTTTCTTTAGGGCACACGGAAAATTAATAAAGAGAAAAAATACAAAAATTACAAAAAAAAAACCTTTGACAGAATGAAGGCTGTTCGGGCAGCTAGTAATAAATAAATAAATTTACTGCTGAGCAAAGGCCTCTTTGAAGTCATCGCTACAATTAACAGGTTTTGGCTCAACCGCCACGCTTGCCAATTGCAAAACAATGATCACAGACCCGAGCTTTAAATATAAAAATATGAAATAATAGAACCCAGGACCTTTGGATGTCAGGCCGAGCATTTTGCCACATCCCACGAGGCATTAATTTTTTTTTAAGAAATATATATATTTATAATAATTTTATTTCATTGTAGACTGATACAATGCAGTTTTTTTTTATATATTCCGAAGCGAAATATAAAATGTCCAATACTTAGCATTAAATAATTTTGCTTACTCGATAGGTATTATGATTATGACGAGTGCAATGCAATTTATTTCCGAGGAGCGTTCGAAAACTAATCCTTAACTGTCGTTCACAGAAACCGGTCTAAAGATTCTGAGAACCAATTCAACTTTGAAAGCGCAAAAACGAAAAGAGATTTATATATATTTACAGTTTGCATAACAATTTCTTCAAACATTTTGTATCTCAGGCAATGGTCCAAATGCACGAGTACAATTTTAAGCGAATGAAAGTTTTAGTTCGTATTATTTTAAAGTTCATATTTGCTTGGGATCCGTTTAAGATATTCAACTGAAATGCAGTAGGAGTTTGATGGTTGCGCAGAATTAAAACAACGTAGCAACCTTTTAGATAAATTAATAAAATGCTAAAAGCACAATTTCCATTTCACCGAGACTTTTTACAATTATGGCATTTTTAACTCAGTAGCGTGCACTTGGAGAGGCCTATTTCCAGCAGTGGACTAGTGGCTGATGATGATGATGATGATGATGATGATGATGATGATGATGATGATGATGAATCAGAACAGGTTAAGGTTTTTGTTAAGTGTGCGCCGTCCGTAAGTGACAAGTGTCATAATATTTTATTTGAAATGTCTTCGTCTATATTTATTTGATGCTGCGCGGCCATACTAATTTTGTATGGAATATTTAACGTATAATTTGAAAAATAATAATTTTAAAAACCGCTCGATAAATCGAGAATGTGAGACGGATGATTTTCAGTTTAGCTATTCGTGAGTGTTTAGACAAAATCAGAGGTACAATAATTTAGATTATCTATAAGAAATCAATTAAACGCCGCCACTCGTCTTCAAGATTTTTGCCCAAACTTTAAATGATATTGTAGAAAAAACTATAGTGTATAGTGTGTTATAAATTTATGGATCAGACTAAATGTAAACACGTTCCCTTTGATACTACATATATATTTTGTTTATTTAACACGATAGTATTTTCAATTATATCAACTTAACCGGGGCTGCATTTTTGGCATTTTTTGGTCGGCGCACCCTTATAGGCTACCAATAAATTTAATACAGGTATCTCTTTTTAATAGAAGACTTTCATAGTTAGTAGTACCTACATAAATATATAGATAGATAACAAATACACTTTGTCGAAAAGTCTAAAAACATATTTTGAATATGTTCAGTATTTCATTTTCCTATTCTTAAATCTACTCGGCATACGATAGAAAAGCTTAGTATTTTTCCTACAAAACGTTCATTCGACCAAACGTTTAATTGACCTAACTTTCAAACGATCAATGATAGAAAAGTCCATTGACTTTAAAATAAAGTCAAAGTATATTTTGTCGATATAGTCATTACTATAGCGACAAAATATACTTTGGTCCAGTCGTTCTTGATCAGTAATAGAACGGCTAAATATTTTGTCGACCTTATGTTAAACTCAAAATAATGATGTCGTCCAAAAAGAGAGTACCTAGGTACTCTTGTAATTGCTAAATATGTCAGTTACCTCGTTCTAATCTTCGGCAGCCAACGAAGTTTGGACGAAACTCGAAATATGCGGGAAGTTGTCGAAGTATGCAGTGATTTACTGCCGAACTTAATATAAATGAGAGTTCTACCAAATTCGCGGCAAAACATCGGTTGCGGCCACCATTTTTAGATAACTCAAAAGTGTTTTGACACTTTTTGCATACTCACCTGTATTTGAGGTAAACATTTCGTTTGGAATATCGAACGATGTATCGCAATTCGGCGATTATTGGTTAAAAGTTACATATTCAAATGCCGATGTTACGAATCGAAAGTTATAGGTGCTAGCTAGTTATTATCACAATCAATGAATACCAAATTATAGGGATCACCATCGTCATCATAATCATCACTAGCTTATTTCATGTGCCCACTGCTGGGGCACGCTTTCCCTACGGGTGGATAGGGAGAACGGGCCATGAAACCCCACGCGGGCCCAGTGTGGATTGGTGATTGTTATCTCGGTTTTATTTATACTATTGATAAAACATAACAGTTAAAATTATAAGCAATTATAGGCATGTTAATATTTTAAGCAAGTTAATACATTAAGGCTGAACAATATACTAAAGAAGCATAATTCATTGATGATGGATTTTGGGACAAGTACCTCATTGATTACGAAAAAAACATTTCAGTCTGTACTGAAACTGGTTTGAATAATAAAATGCCTAATTATCATATAAAGAAACGCGAGTTAATCAGCATAAAGTGTTCCATTACAAATATTAAACTGTCTTCGATACGTCATCGTCAGGACAAACATTTAATTCAATTAATGTGTAAAAATAATCGCGAGTAGATCAGTACAAATGGTAGCACTACAACAAAAAAAAACTTTTTTTTATCATCATCAGCTTATTTTATGTCCCCACTGCTGGGGCACGAGTCTTCCCTATGGATGGATAGGGAGTACGGGCCATAAACCACCACGCGGTCCCAGTGCGGATTGGTGGTTGTTAACGACTGCAAATGCAGCCGGGACCAACGGCTTTACGTGCCTTCCGAAGCACGGAAAAGTGAGCGACGATAATTTTTGGTCACCCATCCAACGACCGGCCTTTGCGAAGTTACTTAACCTCAGCACTCCCAGACTGGGCGCGTTAACCACTGCGCCAGAGCTCCTCCTATTTTAAAACAAACACGTAAAGTATATACATAAAAATTTTGTTTAAGAAAAACAGCCAAGTAAAATGTTGCACTGTTAAGCTGACTTTGATTTATAGACCTGATAGCGTTGTAGTAGACAGCGGATTGAAGAGCTTTTGGCAAATCAGTTTTGTCTTAGACGCTTTTCGTTCATTAAAAACAATCTGGGAATGAAACTTTTTGTTGTTCTCTGTTAATAGCTTTCGAATTTCACAGAACACTATTTGTTTGGCACTTAGCTTTTTTAAATAAGATTAAAACGATGATAATAAGTTTTTTGTCACCCATCCGATGACCGGCCCTTGCGAAAGTTGCTTAAGTTAAGCACTCGCAGACAGGGTGCGTTAACCACTGCACCATCGAGTTCCTCTACCACCTGCCACCTACTTAATTTCTATCTGTCATCCCAAATGCAATAAAAATCAATGTTATTTTTTGGTGACGTAAATGTTGAACATTTGGCTTTAAGTGTCGAACACTGGTACTACTACTCCAGTTGTGTCCAGTTTCTGGTTGCCTCAACTTCATCATAATCAGCCCACATCAGTCCACTGCTGGACATAGGCCTCTCCCAATCCTCCTTTAGACTTAGTCCATTATTTTATTTTTTTGTGTATTTATTTGTGATGGAAAGTGTCCTTTTATGATAAGGCACTTTTCAATATTTTTGACGCTGTAAGGGAGAAAAGAGCTGAGCAGTTTCTTGCCGGTTCTTCTCAGTACAAGATCTCCCGCCCAGAGTAGACTTACGAACCGATGGCATAATGACGTTCATAAGAGCTATTTGTAGCCTAAACTGAATAAATAAAAAAATGGATGCCACTGAGCCCGATCTTCGGCTACTCTCATCCAACCACTGCCAGTCACTTTGCGTATATAGTCGACTGGCGTATATCTCAACTTGCGAACACAGAATGGTCATGGATTTCAATAGTTTGTTTAGAATCGCCGCAACCGTATACTTAGCCTTTCTGTTGCTGCAACTGGCAATCCTTAAAGAAAACTTTGAAAGGTTGAGAGTTTCTGCAACTAAGGTTGCTCGGTCTGCAAAGCGCCTTACAACCGTTATAAAATCAAAATTCCCGCCACAGACACAATTAATACCATCCGTCAACAAACAAAACAACAATTAGAGGCGCGCGTTGACAAATAGCGCTCCTCATAAACGCTACCCGTATGACAGATGTCAGAGGGCTGTCACTTTTGGCGCCAATTTTGGACGTCAGTTCGGTTAGTTGCCGGTTACCGTGGTATGTGACGGCTAATATTGCAGAAAAAGGTTTTATGATTTATTCTGACAGCTCGTGAATTTGGCGTCGGGTTTTTTGGTGAAAATTCTTTTTTTTTAATTTTTTTTTATTTACGGGCTATTGAGGTTATTTATAGTTGTAGCGTTGACGTTAACATGTTGTTGCATTGCATGCTGCATTTCAAGCTTAAAATTAAAATTAAGAGGGTCGTATTTCACTCGACTATTCTTTTTTTCTACTATTGTTATTTATTATAAACTATTTACTTGACAGATCTCTATTTTGTGCTCTGCTAATTTTTTTTCATTACGACTCAAATCGTAACTCTACTCTTATTTTATTTAAAATACATAAATTAATTAACTAATTATAACTACTAAAAATAGTTTATCGTAAAACTTTTTTCTTTTTTTATTAGCAATACATTTTATTGGTACAATATTGGTATATATCTTAAAGCCTAAAATTAGGTTTGAGTAGATACTAGGTTTTCAGTACGTAAATACTAAAAAAGAGCAACCGCAGTTCAGATTTTAATTAGAATAATTTTTAAATATATAAATTTCAAGATTACTTTTGCCATAATAATCATCATCAGCTCATTTTATGTCCCCACTGCTGGGGCACGAGCCGTCCCTATGGATGGATAGGGAGAAAGAGCCATAAACCATCACGTGGACCCAGTGCGGATCGGTGGTTGTTAAGGCTAGGTATTCCAGTAAAAGTAGCCTAGTAGTAAAATCGGGCCTTGCCGAGCAGCCGCACTCGCCTATTTAAACATAGTAAAGAAGACAATCATTTTATCAAGTCAAACTCTGCGAATTTATCTGGGAAATATTTAGTGTCTTTAGTTGAGTACAAAAATTAAATGTAAAATATCAGTAGTTTAGTCATAATATTAAAAAAAAACATTACAAAAAGGGGTAACTTTGGGATTTTTTTCTATCGAGTGAAGTTCATTGAATCTTGTAACTGATATAGATCCTTAACTAATACATACATTTTTACAGAATTTAAACTATTATTTTCTGTCTGAGATGGTTTGAAAAAACTCAAAAGCGCGGTCTACCTAGCCTCAACGACTGCTAGTGCAGCCGGGATCAACGGCTTTACGTGCCTTTCGGAGCACTGAGGAGCTCGAGATGATAAATTTTTGATCACCCATCCGATGACCGGCCTTTATGAAAGTTGCTTCGCACCCGCAGACCTGGCGCGTTGACTACTGCGCCATCGAGATCCTCCTTTGCTATATGATACGAATTTTAATCCTTATTTGTTAAAACGAAAATGTCATACGAAATTTTTAACACGTCATGTTTTTTGGTAAAAGACGGGAAATGTACTAATCCGTTTGGATTTTCTTCTCTTCAAGAATCTCATATACTTAAAAAATAACAACGAATTTACATATTACATTTGTGAAGCGTTCACTATAAACGACACAGAATTACAAAAAAAACCCGGCGATGAAGATACTGAAAATTCCATTTGGAACCATTATAGGAACGCGAGATCTTTTAAGAGCCACAACAAACAGACGCAAACATAATCGCGCCCGAAATTGTATTCCGCCAAAAAATATCTACAGAGCGCCGTCTTTTTTTTGCGCTTCGACACACAAAAAAAAGTCTAAAATGAGAGAACATGGGTGCAAATGGATACAATAATTGAAACCGGCGAAAACCCTGGCCCGTTGACGGGTGGCACAGTTTAAAAAAATGCTAGCAGTAACTTGTTTTTGATAGCAAATCTGATTTGCTCAAAGTAAGAATAAGAAAGAATAAGAATAAGAATAATTTATTTCAACAAGTAACAAGTAACATTACAACAGCATATTTAAAACTATATAACAAAAACAGATAAACATAAAAATATATATAAGTTTGACTGACTAATGCTACGCATCGCTTTCAAGCTGCACCAGTTGTCTTCACGCCTTGATCCCATTTCCAATTACCATCAGATTGAGTTAATTATTAAAATCAAGAAAAAGAGATTTTCATATCAACATCATTACACGGTACATTTATAGCATGTCGTTACAGAAAACATGGCTATTACAAAATACTGATGGTGAAAACAGTAATTGTTAGTCTTTGATTTAGTTACATTAGCAGCTGTTCAAAGATGGCGGTGTAGTTGTTCATACACTTTCTCAATCACGCATTTGAGGTTTTTATTAAGTAGTACACATATAATTTTAGAACCTTTTTTAGAACAATTAAATACAATAAACCTTAATGTGCTCAAGAACGGTCACAGTTGAAAAAATATTGATTAATCTTGCTTACTAACGTTAAGCTGTTTGCATTTATAATAAATAAAATGCAAATTACGATATTCAATAATGTTAGATTCACTGCTGGCACGTATATAATAAATAAATAAATATTTAAAATCTACTATAAAATCTTAAGATTTTAAAAACGGAATACTACCAATCTATTCTACTCTCAGAATAATCATCATCATCATCATCAAAAAAGACGTCCACTGCTGGACAAAGGCCTCCCCCAAGGATCTCCACAACGACCGGTTTTGTGCTGCTCCCATCCAGCGGCTTCCCGCGACATTCACCAGAATAATGACTAAAGTTTATTGTTCTGAGATTCTACTGCTCGCATCGCAGCTACTGTGGCAGAGGGATCCAAATCTTAACGCAATTTCATTGGCTAAAAGGCAGGAGGCCGGTGCCGGGGATGTTTAAAACCAAAGCGGGAGATTTTGGCGCTGAAACGACCGCTCGCCGACCGGCATGCGGCAGTCCGGCGACGCAGAAATATGTGTTTTTGCGATTCGAAGTAGAAAAAGAGTATTGCCTAAATTTTATTTTATAATGTTAGAAAATGTTTTAACACTGTCGCTTCTAAATTGTAATTTGTTCGCAACAAAAGTAAGCGTAAAATTAATGTAACCATAATTGCCTTTGTTATTAAACCAAATATAAACAATCCCGTGCTAGGAATCGAATCCGTGACCTTTGAGTTTCAGACCGGTTTTCTAACTACTAGATCACTAAGGTGGTTTAAACTACCATTAAGCAACGGCTTTTATCATTGTAAATGCAGGGTAGAGCATAAATGCCTCAAATTCTCAAACTCAAATAAGACTTATAGCGTTATTGAAACCACCAAACATACTATTAATTTATTTTTGTTGAATCCCGTAATGCCAGGAACTTTACTGTTGTTTATGTAGGCTTACTTGTTCCTACCATCTTATCTTGAGCCCAGTCGTGGGATGTTTATGATGTGAAAGTCAAATCACTTATTCAACATAAGCCTTCACAGGCACTGACTGACGTCAAAACTATAAAATCTAAATAACAATAAAAAAAAACTAAAAAATTGTTTAAACTAAACTACTGAACCTAGTACTAGTTTGGATATTGGGTAAGCCTTCGACCGAGAAGAGCTGGCTAGAAACTCAGGAGGCTTAGGATGGTCAGTAATGTCGATGGAAAATGGATTCATGTTATGCAGTTTTTACTACTCTAAAATTGTGTACATACCACATAATACCTACAACTGTTTTCTTCTTATAACAGATTCATTTTTTTCAGTTTAAGATAAGATAAGATAAGATGAAATAAGATAAGATAACAAATTTTTGCCTTAAAATTGGGTAAAAACATACTTACAACTGTTCTCTTCTTATTTTTTTTTTCAGTTTAAGATAAGATAAGATAGGATAACAATTTTTTTGCCATAAAATTGGGTAAAAACATACTTACTTCTTTGCTCCTTTTAAACTTTTTTTCTTTTCTTTTGCCGCATTCTAATTTAAGTACTCGATTCTCCAACCGCGTGGGAAACAGTACACATGCAAGTAAACCTTCACGGATTTTAAATTACATTTTGCATGGGAAAATATAGCGCAGTTATACAAGGTACCTATTCTTACCACGGCGGGCGGCGGTAGTGAAATATAAATACTGCGTAACCTACCGTGTTTACTCCATTACACTTTGAAGTCCGATAGGAATTAGCAGTGATGGGGCGAGGGGCGATGTTATCGATACTTCCTTTTAATATTATCGATATCATAAAAACGTTTTTTAAAAACTGCAAAGAAACAAACAATATTCACTATTTTATAATGCATGCATAATGCAAGGCAATATTAGAATGCACACCGTTTCATAGGAGATATTAATTGAGTTGTGAATTTTTTAAGCAAAATTCAAATACACCTTATTGTAAATTGACAAAATACTCTTTAGTATATTAACCTTCAAAAAAATTTAAGAAGAAGGTACCAATATTAGTATACCCATAGTTATGAAGAAATACTCAAACCCAAAAGTCTCAATTTACTAGTTTACCAATTGAAATTAATTATAATATGCATAATTTATATTTTAAAAAAAGTTTATTTGAAATAAAAATCTACCAGCCCTAATGGACTTTAAAATTTAGGATTTTGCGCAGCATGGGGATGAAATAGACTTTCAAAAAAACAGTTTATCGATACTTGAAATGTCGACTCTTTCCCAACACTTTGGCTGCACGATAAGTATCCAACGGAAGTAGGCAATTAAAGTCAATAGAGCGTATTTAAATCAATTTACACTGACGAGGGGGTTCGCTGTTGCACCGGACCGCCATCTTTGAAAATTAAATGTTTTAATTACTGTACCTCATTGTTGTGAAAATTGTAGGGGTTGATTGCCCCATCAGACTTGGTCCCGGCTGCATTAGCAGTCGTTAACAACCACCAATCCGCACTGAGCCCGCACGGTGGTTTATGGCCCGTTCTCCCTATCCATCCATGGGGAAGGCTCGTGCCCCAGCAGTGGGGACATACAATAAGCCAGTGATGGTAATGATGATGAAACATCAAGCGTATGCCTTGCAACTATGATATGATATCAAAAACTCTATTGCAATGCGGTTGCAATTACCGTTGGATAGATGGCGCACTGTGCCGCTATTAGCACCTCAGAACAATAACTAAAGCTATAGAAGGATGGCTAAAATAAAAATCGTGCAACTATGTTTAGTTCCGTTCTATCTTATGGCTAGAAAAGGAGGTTGGAGTGCAACAAATGGTTGACACTTAGTTTTTATTTTTTGTATTGTTATGTCAAACAGTCATCAGAAAATTGAGTCCCTGAGTCCTATTGCCCGGCCAAGCCTCGGCCAAATTCAGAAGTACATTGATTTAAAAGCTGACAGTTCGTTTTAGATATATTTGACTTGTTCGCATAATCATTGTGGAAAATGTCAAACTAGTGGTCATACTCCGTTTGAATATTTACCGAATTTTCACTATTTATGTTGGTAAATGACGCTATTTCATATGTTTACTGTTAATTTGTGAGTGTGTGGAGTGTGTGGCACAATGTCCTGCGTAATTAGGGGCTGCAGGTCCCATTCAAACAAGAAAGAAAATAGTCAACAACTATTGACTTTCCATCGGTAAGTTTCAACTTATTTTTTATAGAATGTGAGCTGATAAGCGAATATAAATACAAATTAAATTTGGTAGTACCACTTTCTAGCGAAAACCAGTCGTAAAGCCTATTGTAAAAGCTGTTTTAGCGATAAATAAGAAATGCTCTCAGGCATTCTTTGTCATCTTTAGTGACGTAAACAATGTGCATTCTTTTTTATATATCGATATTCGATACTTTTAATTTCCAGATTTCCAAAAGATGAAAGAAAAAAAAACAATTGGCTTATACGTATTGGTAGACCAACCTGGACACCAAAACGACATAACCGCATCTGCTCAAGGCGTTTTAGCTCAGATTCCTTTGTAAGTGGAGACGTTACGAAATGGAGACGACTTCGAGAAGATGCGGTTCCTACGTTGTTCATTATTAAGTATGGATCAGAAAAAACGGTATGGGTATTTTTAATCATACTTTATAATTATTACAGTACGAATTTTATAGCTGAAATATTAAAGCTAGGGTGTTAGTAGAATTGATGAAATATCAGTATGATTTGTTCGAAACACTATTCCAGATTACGGCTTCTGTTATTATCTTATATTAACAACAGTTTTATGTTCCGCGAAAATTGTTACTTTACGAGATTATTTTTTATGACATGATTTTATGACATGACTTAAAATGAAATGAATCTTTATTTTGAATTTTTTTAAAAGAGATAACTCTTCATGTAATTTATTAATTATGATTTTCCTTGGCATAGTTAGGCAACAATAACAAAACCAGAAATTGATGACATTAGAAGAATAAGATTGTTAGAAGTAAAACTTGAAAGATGCGAAAAGATATCCAAACGGCGCTTTCGCAAGATTAACACCCTAATTAAACGAGTATCTCGATTAAGGAAAAAAAATGAAAATCTTTACAGTATTTTGATGAATATTGACCATCGTAAAAAATATTGACCATTTTTTTGTCATATCGAAATCACGAATATCGAACTTAGCGGAATATCGGAACAAAATGGTTTTAGATATTGTAATTGAATTTATGAAAATCGGGATTTTCGATTTTGACTTCACACACTTGCACATCAAATTTTGAATTAATGTATTGTTTACGAAATTATTTGCTTTTAACAACAAATTTTGTGTAATTGCTACAGTTAATATCGTATTGTTTTTCCAATGATGATTTAACTAGTTTCTGTATACATAATTAAATATACTATATTAGTTATTTAAAAACTTAATGCCAGTAGGTTGCTTTTTAATGAATTTGCTGTTTTATAGTGAAATTGATGGTTTGGGTTGTATTATTGTGTATGTATTGTCAAATTAACATAATTTATGTTTAATAAATATAGTGACAAAAGAAATACTATGTTGTTGTTTTCAATTATTTAGATCGATAATAAAGTCGATAAAGTCACCACATTACCTCAAAAATGACGTCACAAATCTGGTGACACATTCGAAATAACGAAAGAAAAGGGACAATCGATCTCTTTCCAACATATCACATAGGTTCATTCGTTAGAATAGTGCGAACTGATGAATTTGTGTTGCTATTTTAGTCCGGTTTCTATTACTTAAGTTATTATTCTGAGATTAGCACTCAAAGAATTAAAAAAGCAGTGACAAAAGTCAGCGCTTACGTCAGCCTTCCCGGTAGCATAGCGGTCAGTGCAGCCGCCCGGATTGCGGAAGACCCAAGTCCGATTCCTGGCTGGGTCGGGTAGGCGTTTAATTTTTTCACTGTATTTTATAAATTTTATAAATATTCAAAAACTCTATAATTAATTTAGACACAAATATCCTCTGACTTCGGAAGATTGTTTCTTTTAAGAAGACTCTTTTGAAACTTAGAGATGTACAAAGGTTAAATAGAACAATGTAATACAGCATGTGCAAGCCAGCAGACTAAAATGACCACGCATTCAATTTTACAAAAACTTTTCTTCAATTATCAATGTTTTACTTCAGTCTTGAACTTCATCATCTCACCCTTCATGTGCCCACTGCTTTGGAACGAGCGTTTTCTATGGATGGAAATACCACAGGTGTTTAACACCACACCTAATGAGGTGTGTAAGTTGTCCCCCTGTCTTAAACTTGTCAAGTATCAATGTGGCAATTCAGTATGGTTATCAGCTTATACACAGAACACCAAACGTGCAAGTCTAAAAAAAAAGAAAAAACATTTATTGGAATAACAAAACAAAACACACAATTAAAATTATACAATATGTAACATAAAGAAATAAAAATTAAAACAAAACCCCGAGGCGCAAGCTAACTGACAGTGATAGTGTCAGTGATAATTTATTATAATATTAAAAAATCGTTACAGGCAAAGTTACGTTATATTTAAAGAGCTATTCTTTATTTTATGAGATATAAAACAATGGACTTATAATAATACAAAATTAGTTCACAACAAGGAGCGAACTAGTAACAGGGCCGCCTTAATACATAGCATGTACGACCACTATTCTGAAATAACAATAGTGAGAATATTTTGATATGCCTTCAATGAGGTTCTAAAGGTTGATCGAAATGTTTTACATTACTCAATGTGTTAGTGTGTGCAAATGGGAGGTGGTATGTCATTTCAGCAAGTCACTGAGCCTCCCAGCTCCTGTTTTTACTCGACACGAGTAAATAAACGTTGCAACATTTTAAGCTTCCGTTTTATTCCGGTATCTCATAATTGTACACGTAACATGGCGTCGAAAAGAGTTATTTGTTTAATGAAGGCTGATATCAGCAGCGCGAATGAGTGACAATCAGTTAATGGTATTAAGTACTCGCTGGGTACAGGCGGGGAGAAAACTTTTCGAAATACATAATACTTTTTTGTAAATACCTAATTAAGCAACTTTTTTTTGACATTTATTAAATCTTTTTCGTAATGAACTGATGATAAGCTGCAGTCCAAATGCGAGGAAAGCTGGTGAAGCATGATTGTGCTTCACCAACCGTCCTCACGTTGCCGACCCGCAAGTAGCTTCTTCACACCTAGTAAGACCCCATGCTTATTTATTTATTTGGAAAACCAACAGCTAATAAACAAAGTAGAAACTCAAAAATAGCAATAAAAAGCCAATTACAGGTCCTCACATAAAGCAAATGCTTTAGAAAGGATTAACCATACCAAATTTTTTCGTTCGCGATGGCATCATTGCCCCAGTAAACAGGTATAAATCATTATCATCGTGCTTTTTTCTTCGAAGGGTTTAGATCGGATCGGGGCCTTTTTTTGTGTCTATCAAGAAGCTTGATGTTGCAGCAGTTTGTGATCTAGTAAGAGTTACCAAATTGAAAGATCTCCTCCATGCTTCGAAAAGCACGATTAGCCGTTAATTTTAAAATGGTTGTCGTTGAAACTCACCAAACCGCATTGGGTCAACTTGGGCCGAAACCCCTTTTCCTAATGGTTTATGTGTTTGCAGTGAAGTTTTTTTAGCTACCTTCGGCATTTTTATCTTTTGCCATTAGCTGGTATTCAGACCAAACATACCATCGTTGTGTAATAAATAAAATAAAAGATACAGTTGTAAACTTTACAAAAACTTGTGTAGTATAAAAATAAACGAGCGAGCCTTGCAGTAGTTGCATATGATGTGTAATATAAAATACGGAAACTTTTCCATTAAGCATTGACAGAAATTAACCTCAAAATTTAAAAAGCTAAATACTGAAATTTATATTCGAATAATTATTCATTATTACTTACTTGGATTTTGTATCAATGATCTGCACTTTATTGAGACTTATTATCATCAGTAAATATTTATTAATATAGTTTAAAAGTCTCGAACACACGAAATGGTTGAAATTAATATTACAATAGAAAATATAATATATAAATAACAATTACGTATACTTTTTACAAATCTTATAGAGAATGACACAATATTATGTCACATTTATTAATAATGTCTTGTTCATAATATCGATATTAAATTTACAAAATGGCGCGCGCTTGTGCGTTTCCCCGACTTCTTGTCACACTGTTACATCCAACTTCCGTCACATTTCACGAAATCACTCCCACAAATTGTATAGAAGGCGAGCGGAAAGATGTTAAACATCAAAAACAACATAAATTTCAATACGTAATGGACGGAGCTACGTACTCAGACTGTTTAAAAAAACTTTCAGTGCTAACTCTAAGCAAATTAGTAATGCCGCTCGACGGAGCGCAGAAATAAGAAAAAATAACCGGACAAGTGCGATTCGGACTCACCCACCGAGAGTTCCGTACAAATTTATGGGTACATATTATATAGTTCAAGAATAGAGTCTCGAACTTTTCCCGAAATTCAGTTTCCAAGGTATTTATTTTTTTATTCTTCGTCATAAATCGAAAACTATACATCATAAAACTAATTAAAAATCTGTTTAAGCTTGTGCAAATTAAGCCCTTTCATACGATACCCCACATGATCTTGTTAACTTACTTTAAAATTTGGACCTCGTTCCTTGCATAAAAACCCTGTTTTTTGTGATTTAATTAAATATATATATATGTAGTTTTAGATTTTTCCCTGTAGTTGTAGTATAAAACGATATTACTTGCTTAATTTCATAGTTCTAGGTCAACGGCAAGTACCCTATGAATTTTGATTCCCTTGGAAGGGTCGAAATATACGTTTTTTGCGACATAACCGGCCGTATCTTTTTTTTCGTTTACTTAGAAGTTTGATTTTTTCACAGCTTCAAGGGCCGCAGTATATGCTATGGTTTTAACAGACAGACATAAGGACAGACGGACAGACGGTCAACAAAGTGATCCTATAATAATGGTTCCGTTTTTTCCTTTTGAGGTACGGAACCCTAAAAAGACAGCAACACAAGCTCATTGTTCCACAAACATTTCTATAAACTTTAACACAAAATGCTAATTAAAAGAAACGCTTTTCTCCTGCAATGTACTTATCGGAAATGTACATGGCGACAAAGGCCTGATCGAGATCCGTTAAGCTCGTTAGCGATTGTTGGCGACAATCAGCTTTAAGTTATTTCGCCAAGTTTTCGATACAGCCTTAATGATTATTGTTACAGCATAGTTTTAATGAGGTAGCTCCTTCCGTGGGGACTGCTAATAATTTACGCGAACAAGCATCTCGATGGCGCAGTGGTTAACATGCCTAGTCTGCAAGTGCTGAAGTAAAGCAAGGGCCGGTAATAAGATGGGTGGCCAAAAAAATTATTATCTCGAGCTTCTCCGTTTCGTCCTTCCAAGAGGAACGTAAAGCCTATGATCCCGGCTGCATTAGCAGTCGTTAACAACCCCCGATCCGCATTGGGCCCGCGTGGTGGTTTAAAGCCCGTTCTTCCTATCCATCCATGGGGAAGGCTCGTACTCCAGCAGTGGGGATATAAAAATGAGCTGATGATGATGAAGCATCTATGTGAAAACATCGGATTTCTCTTAGGGATGGTTTATTTACTTTTGGCACCGTGGCCATACCTATACACCCTTTTTATAATCTAGAAATAATTTTATAACAATAAGGCAGTAGTAGTAAGAAGTTCTTAGTTTTGATATGCGGAAAAAAAAATGGAAGGGACACAGCAGGTCAAGTAGAACAGCAATGTTGTAGTTTTTAGTCAGTATGTTTTGAGTCTTGTGCTGCTCTGATTGTTACACTTGTGTCCACAAGTTACTTAACAACAATAATAATATGTTTTAGATCTTGGTAGTAGTAGTAAGTAAGGATTTCACTACTTAACTTTAACCTACTTACAATCGACCATCAAACTGGCGTTACCACTTTTGACAAAATCTTTCATCTCAATAAAATTGTCACTCAGTCTGGTAAGCAAAAATAGACCTTGTTGTTTTATGCTGATATGCAAACAACATTTCATTTTAGGTTTAAAAAAAATGATTACTGTTTCTTCACCACAGTCATCATCATCAGCGTACATTAATTCATTCATTCCTGCTTCTGCTCGATAATTAATAAGAAAATTAATTTAATTAAAACAGTGTTAGTAATCATTGTGCATACACCTGTACTGTAATGAGGCCTATCCAAAAGTCCAAAACTTACAAATTTCTTTAATACATTTTCAACCATATGCATAATACATAAAGTTCAATGTTTAATGAGTACATTTGACAGTTTGTGGTAATCTTATGTGCAGATGTGTGTACGTCTATATGTAAATCTTAACCATTATACAACCACACTTCTCCCCAGATAAACACTTTATAAAATCAAAACTTACAACTTCTAACATCAAAATGTTTGTCCACAGTCAAGCCCAAGTCGGTGGAAGTGACAGCGGCTGGGAAACAGCTGGCGGACGGCTCAGTGCTGGGACCACTGCTGGAGAGGCAGAAGGTGGAGGTGGCCTGCACCGTGGTGGAGGGCAAGCCGCAGCCCGAGGTGGTGTGGTACTTCAACGGGAAGAAGCTGGACGGTAAGTGCTTTTGTTTTTTGTGCTCCATCACTGGATGGAATTTTTCTTTTCTTCTTTTCGTGTCAGCGACATCGTCATCATAATTCTTTCTGGCCAGAAAGCTGCCACGTGCAAGAAGTAGGGCAGAAACGACAGATAAGCATATGGTGACTCCAAGGAGTCTCTACACACTCGCATTCATTTGCACTTGAAAAGTTGGTGGTATTTTGTGACCGATTGGTGACTTACAGAATATATGCACGTATCATATATACAAACTTTGAAGTTCCGTATACATCCTTTTAATAATAATATATATAAACAGTAATAACATAGCGGCGAATGACTTTGCCAGCTTCCATATAAAAATGTCTAAACCCCTTTTAAGACCTTAAAGTATCCTAAAAAATAGATATTTTTTTTAATAAATAGGTACCTACATAATATACGTTTTATAATATAAATAGCTTAACAACTGTAATGTTCAGCAACAGTATATTAATACTCAAATACATAGAGTCCAATTTACTAATTGATTAATGCAAGTCCAATTAGCAGTACGAACCTTCGCAGAACTATAAAAAATCACATCCTCATTTAACTTTTTAATCACAATTTCCGTAAATTACTACGCATTTTACACGTATATAGGTAAAAGCCGAATAACAGTTCATGTATGTTTCACTAGTTAGGTATTTGTGGTCGCCAGCGTCGGTTTGAAATTTGAAAACACGATAGTTATGCCTCGAATGACGGTAAACCCAATGCCGGATTGATAAATTAGAGTGCTGTTACGTGGTTTGCACTGATAACTTAACTGATGACAATGTCAAAATACAAAATTCTGTATTCCGGTACCCGTTGTGGACTTCATTTGAGCTTGTCATATTGTTGAGTGACTATAGCTGACGCGTACCAAATAGTACGTAAATTATTAATAAACTATACATTTTTGAAATGGAGTAACTTTTATTGATCTCCCTGTGACCACGGACCCTGCAAAGGGTTCGAAACGTCATCAGGATAAACATTAATCAAACTAATGTATAAAATAATCGCGTGTAGATCCGTAAAAGTTGTTTCATTTCAATATGTAGTGTTTGCGTAAACTTTAGAAAACAATAAGTTATACATTTTTAACAGATTTCAACCTTTACATCCTACTAATATTATAAACGCGAAAGTTTGTAAGTATGGATGGATATTTGTTACTCTTTCACGTAAAAACTACTGAATGGATTTAAATTAAATTCGGCATACAGATAGTTTCTAATCTGGATTAACACATAGGATACTTTTTATCCCGATATTTCCACGGGAACGGGAACCACGAGGGTGAAACCGTGAGCGGCCGCTAGTCTTTAATATTTGTAAAAATATTAAGATCGGGTGTGATAACGTTGTTGATTAATGCTTATTTGGTTCGGATGTTGATGACGTTGAGGCACCTTTAACTTACAAAGTAAGAGTAGATAGTGTTGATAAATTTCGGTGGGTTGGATAGAGCAACAATAGCATAGTTATTAGTGCACCTGACCCAGTATGTCAGAGATGCGGGTTCGAATCCCGCTTGTGTATTTTTGTTCTACTTACTTCAAAAATATTTAAAAGTTCGGCCTATAGGAATCCAGAGGACTTCAGTTGCCAAACTTTTGACAGTCATCTTTACAGAGGAAGTAGTGAAAGACGGGGTTGCACCAAAGATAGGTCGAAGTGCTAATGGGAGAGGGAAACCTCGGCAGAACCTACTAAGATAAGATATCAAAAATATTACTTTTTTTACAGTTTGAGAGCATAGGTAAATAAAGAAAAGTAATAGAAGGACACTGTCTTCACATTTCGTTGTAAATGTCTCATGTAAAAGTATAGTACCTAACTCTTTTATTTTACTACACTTCACACTAGAGTTGAAAAATGTGAGAATAATTTTGTCAATCCGGGTGTCTTACCCGGGACTTGTCATTTCAGTTCAACGGGCACAGCTAAAGATTCTAAAAATGGAATATGGAATTCAATTTAAGCTAAAGTTTCTAGTTTCAAGCTCGATAGGATTGTTCGCATGGATTAAGATTGTAAGACACCAGCGATTTCATTGAAATATTTTAAGAAATACA
Organism: Eudonia lacustrata; assembly: GCA_947562085.1. Lineage (NCBI taxonomy): Eukaryota > Metazoa > Arthropoda > Insecta > Lepidoptera > Crambidae > Eudonia > Eudonia lacustrata. The sequence goes on from OX387332.1 coordinate 964,586, forward strand.
AAATCCACAAATCATTTGCAAGTTGACGATGCAAATTCAAAGTTGCTAAGATTAATGAGTTCACGAGCAAACGAGAAAAAGATTTATTTCTAACTTGAACATTGAACTTAGTTTTGTTGTACTTTTAGATGACTTTCAACATCGACTTGAAGAGTTAAAAAAACATTTTGAAACAAGCATTCATTATCTTCATCTTCAAAATCAGCCTGTGTCAGTCCACTGCTGGATATAGGCCTCTCCCAATGAATAAAAGAATAAAAGTTTATGCATAGCATTCCACAGCACGCTATTTCGACTCCTGCTTTACATCCTCGCTCTTTCTTATCATATTTGACTACCTCCTTGATCGAGTCCTCCTTGGCCGCAGGGTTCTGTGCTTTCACCTACTCTATTTCTTCTGCATATCAATGACATGTTGTCCTTGGGCAATATTCATTGTTATGCGGATGACAGTACGGTGCATGAGCGGTACTTGGGACATCCTGCAGCAAAGAAAGCCGATATCGTGGTGAAAAGGCAAGAACTGGTAGCCAAACTGAACCTGACTCTCGATCGTGTGTCTAAGTGGGGATCTGAAAACCTGGTCGAATTCAATGCCAGCAGAACCCAGGTTTGTGCATTTTCGTCAAAAGTAACTCCCTTCCTTACTGCTCCCTCTTTTCAGAACTCTCCGTTACCCATTTCGATGGACCTCAGCATTCTTGGCATGGACATCGGCCAGGAACTGAATCCAAAATGTTACATTGAGAGTGTCATTTTAACTGCCCGTAAGTTGGGTATTCTCAGTAAGGTGAGGCGGTTTTTCACTCCCGAGCAGCGCTGTTTGCTGTACAAGACTCAGGTGCGATCGAGTATGGAGTATTGTTCCCATCTATGGGACGGCTCCGCTAAATACCTCCTCGATGCACTTGATAGACTGCAAAGGCGAGCGGTACGCATTATTGGAGATGCTGAGGTTACAGCCTCTCTTGAGGACCTCCAGCTGCGTAGAGACATTGCTTCTCTCAGTGTCTTCTACCGGAATCACTACGGAGAGTGTTCTGAAGAGCTTTTTGATCTAATCCCGCCCTCTCCTTTCCTCTCCCGGACTACACGTGCTGGTCTTAGGAATCACCATCATACTGTACAGACAATCAGTACTCGTACCAAAAAATTTAGCAAGTCGTTCCTCTGTAAGACTATTCGGCTTTGGAATTCTTTGCCGGCGCAAGTGTTTCCCAGTTCCTATAGTCCCGGGTCTTTTAAGCGGGGCGTGAAACGGCATTTATGTAGGCCGTCATGTATGGGTGCGCTTGTTATCGTGCTTGTTCCACGGTGGGGAGCGCTCTCATTATTTTGGACTGCATCGGCTGCTTACCATCAGGCAGGATGTAGTCACTATGACGTGCCAATATAAAAAAAAAAAAAAAAAAAAGAGTGGTTTGTACACCGGTTTTCATGGTGTCGCCATCTCTGAGGTTCCGGTTTCGGTCCCCGGTCGGGTCAATTTAGAAATTATTGTTTTTCTATATTGTCTCGGGTCTGGGTGTTTTCTATGTATAAAAAGTATGTATTTAAGTATGTTTATCCGTTGTCTAGTAACCATTTAACGAGTTTCATAACGAAGCCTGTATTGGACTAGATAATAGGTGTGAGTGTAAGAAAAGTTTATTTATTTATTTATTTATATAGCATCCTACACTACGTTTGCCGAGACGTGGTCTCCTCTCCATAACACTTATACCTCACAGCTCTTCAGACAGCACTCGACATATTACAAGCGGTAGAAAACGTTGAGTGACGCAATATCCCTAAACGATTGCAGGGATTCGAGATTTGCTTTACAAAGTGCTAACTTCTTCTTTGAATTTGATGCTTACTTACTTCGCTGGCTCAGCGACCCAAAGTGGGTCTTGGCCTCCGACGTTAAAGTACGCCATTTTGGTTCAGTCTTGTGCCAGTTCCGATTATACAGGCAAGTGGATCCTTCAAGTCCTTGGCGACACCCTTCCAACGATATATCGGCCAGCCCACCAGGCGACTCCCGGGCAGCTCAATCCTCTCCCATTATTTACACGTATCCTAGCCAGCGAAGTCGGGCAGGGTTCTCCCTATCCATCCATAGGGAAGGCTCGTGCCCCAGCAGTGGGGACATAAAAAAAATGAGCTGATAATGATGGATACTAACTCTTCTATTTCCAGATTGAACCTCGCTCTCCAGTTCCCATCATCTCCTTTTGTTGGTCCAAGAATCTTTCGAAATATCTTTCGTTCTGCCACTAAGAGCTTGTTTTCCTCCTTCAACGTTAGTGTCCAAGATTCACACCAATATACTTGGATTTTTCTAATTACTGTTTGTTGATCTGAATTGTTGTAGCTCTGCTTAGTAACTTAGACAACAGCACTTTGTGAAGGCTGCGGTACGCCTTAGCCTTAAATTTATGAAGCTGACAAGTTGAAAATTCAACTGCTTGGTATTTTAAACAATAACAGAGTGGTAAAATCGCCACAATTACATCTGAGATTAATGTTAAACCGAACAGCGGGCATCTTTAAGTATTCCGGGCGCGCGCCGGCGCCGTTGGTGCGTCCCGGATCGCCAGTTCCGATCTGAATGTATTTATTGTTTTGCCGGATCGGAATTTTAAGCGGTATCTAGGGGTTTTAATGCATCGCGACTTTTGGTTTACGCCTGTTAAGTTTATGGTACTGCTTAGACCAAAGTTACTGATGTAACTCAAAAAGGTAAAACAAGCTGAAGATCTTGACATATTAAAAAACCTTTTTTTAAATACGCTTAGACCTAACACTGAGTATGTTTCAGAGCCCAATATAATTATTAAGCCGGTATGAGTAACAATAAATTGAGACACTTCTAAAGCTTGGTAGACGATTTAACAACGGATCATCGGCTTAGGGCTACAATATTTAAAAACATAACAAAAATGAAAGAGACCATGTTTTAAATTGTCCATTAAGTCCTGAAGTCACAGTGTTTTATTGCGTTAATATTGCGATACTCTTGCATTGATCATAAGTAAATAGTCTAGTTCTGTCCCACTGTTGGGCAAATATCTCCATCATAGAACTCAAGTCATCACTTCAATTGATCGATAATAGCTTAATATATACGCTTGCTAAATGCGGGTTGGTGAACACAAACCCGGGCTTTGCATCGAAAAGTCCGAAACACACTTTAACCGACTTGGGAATTGCTGGGGCACGAGCTTTTCCTATGGATGGATAGGGAGAACGGGCGATAAACTACTACGCGGGCCCAGTGCGGTGCGGTGGTAGACGACGACGGCTAATGCAGCCGAGACCCACGGCTTTACGTGCCTTCCGAAGCACGGAGAAGCTCGAGACGATACATTTTTGGTCACTCATCCGGTGACCGGCTTTTGCGAAAGTTGCTTAACCTCAATAATCGCAGACCGGGCACGTTAACCACTGCGCCATCGAGCTCTTCTTAGTATGAGTACTGTAGGTGTATTATATTGAAGGGTTTATCTGTCTTTAATATCTTAGTTTAGAAATGGATTTACGGATTTATATTGCGTTTTTTAAAATTTATTATCTTAATCATAATTATGTCTTATACCTCACTTACATGTAATAACATAAGAGACATGCTTAATATCAAGATATTTAGCTCTCCAAAAAAACTTTTAAACGGTCTAAAGGTTAAGCAAAAAAGCTACCGTGTTAACGCAAAGTAGTGTTTAAAAATTTGATTTTATTTATTTTGCTATTAATCTACTATCAACCTTATGTGCTAAGAAACTAGGTTGATTTTGATCTGAAATGTTTCGCTCATACTGTCAGATATTCCCCAGTAACCGGATCACCTGAATACGTGACCGACTATCAAGAACACGGCTATTTGTCGGACTACGACGTAGCACTAGTATGTGTTAGTGTTGCTACGGAGCGCTTGCATCGCTACACTGCTACGGATATTGTAGCGCTACGATAAGCTGTTTATGCTACGAGTTTATTTGAAGATTGTTGAAACAACATAAGTCTTTATTGTTTTTTTTAGTACAATAGGTTTTATTAGGACTTTTACATTATCTACATTATAATGATCAATGCAGGAGTATTGCAATATTAAAACAAACACCTATATTTATAATCAAGTATTAGTAATTTTAAGAAATAATAGTTACCAAAAGTGGTACTTAATGATAACGGCTTACTTTAAAGACGGTTCTTTTTTATTTTTTCTTTTGTTATATGGCCAATTAATTATTCTGGTTCTTTTTTATTTTATTAGTTTTTTTATGGTTATAAACCGTTGTAAAGCTATTTAAAAAAAATCAAAACAGCATACTCTGTGTAGAATTAATAATTAGGCACATAAGTAGAAGTAGACAAAAAGAAAAAAACAAAAATTATCAACGCAAAAACATTATCACTTCACTAATATTTTTTTAATTGTTTATGTTGTGTCATACTGCTGGTAAAAAATAAAAAAATATTATTAAGTAAATAAAATAAATCACAAATAGTTTTTGAACTTTAGTCGTCTACCAGACATCATTCTGTACTTGTCCTCAATTTTTATAGTGTTTTGCCATCTTATTGTAGTTTTTTACTAACGTAGTAAGCCACCTAAACTCACTCAGTGTTAGTTCTCATATTTTTAAAATAAAAAGTTTTATTTTTTATACTAAGTCTAAATTATATTTAATTCCACTTCTACTAAGTATTAACTTAATTAACTTCTACAAACTATCAGAACTACTACTAGCATTAGAGTAATTTATTTACAAATAAAATATCGGTTTTCTATAAAAATTCTAGCCCTTTTTTCTAATGCTTAAAAACATCAATAAATTTAATTAACTTAATTAAAACTAATGTATAAAATAAGCGTGAGTAGACCCGTAAAAGTTGTTTCATTTCAATATGTAGTATTCGCGTAAACTTTAGAAAACAATATCAATAAACTATTGTTAATATTCCGTAATGATTTCTCTTGTATCTAAAATATATGTTAAAACATTCAAATATAAAAAAAACAGATTGTAAATGTCTCGTTAATGACAACTCTTATCTGAAGTTACCCATAATATATATCCCAGTGATTATGGGACGATAGCTGCACATGAAATCTCGGTTATGGTCTCATTTTAAATAGCTCCAGCCGTAGATGTGCTAAAATATAAAGAAAGCTGTCATAGGTTTCAAAATTCTGTTGAATAAACGCGAAATTTGCGGGCGACCCACTAGTTACAATTTAATTAAGCAACACAACATTGAATTGAACAGTTCAAAACTATTCTAATGATAACTAACTCAAACACGACGTCCCCAACGGATCACATCTAAAATAACAAACTTGAATATTTGATGTTAATGTAAATATTACAGTCAGCTATCAAAGGTATATTAAGAACTGGCTGTGCCCCGCGGTTTCACCCGCGTTATATTGCTCATAGCGTGATGTAATAAAGCCTTGCTCAATAAATGGACGATTCAACACAAAAATAATTTTTCAATTCAAACCAGTCGTTTTTGAGATTAGCGCATTCAACCAAACAAACAAACAAACTCTTCAGCTTTATGATATTCTCATATAATAATATTAATTACTTAGTATAGATGAGTGGGTAGGAACGACGAGCCTAATTCAATATTGGTATGCCCAAATAATCATTTTGAAAGTTCTGATACCATTGGTGTGTAATCGAAATAGTTGTTGCTTCCGCAGTAAACTATATAATAATTAAGAGACTCCTTGGTCCAGTGATTATTATTAGACCGCCGGTTTCAGACCTAGAGGTCCCGGGTTCAATTCCCGCGGGTGGTACATGTTTGTGTACTCAGTTTGGTTGGTGGTAGGGCTTGTTTTAAATCTGCCTGACTTATTGTAACTCCTTACATAAGAACTATTTGTGCATAATTATAATTATTATAAGACCAAATTGTATGTGTGTGTAAAATTATAATCACACTAATATTATAAATGCGAAAGTTTGTGTGTATGTGTGTATATTTGTTGCTTCTTCACGCTGCAACGGATGGATGGATTTGGATTAAATTTGGCATACAGATAGTTTATAACCTGGATTAAAACATAGGATACTTTTTATCCCGATATTCCCACGGGAACGGGAACCACGCGGGTGAAACCGCGAGCGGCCGCTAGTAAGTTATATGTTTATTGTAAACTCTCGATAACTTAAGCTTAAATCTTAGTGGTTTTTAAAGTTATCGCATATATGTATTTTTGTAATAACTATTGGAATGATAAGTAAATTTAAAAAAACTAACATACATGAGTATGTATGTTAGTTTTTTTTTGGGACAAGAAAGAAGTCGTGAGTGAGTACTCACGACTTCACTTTTCTTGTCCCCAAAAAGGGGGGTAGACATAAAAACGAAATCATCAATTTTGAGTACACTTACCGTTAGTGACATCGATGCCCCATTAAGCATTTACAAAGTAAGGTACTGAAGTGGAATAGATAATATGTGATGGTAACTCGCCATCGCCTATGTGCAAGTAACTTGGAAGCCTTGTCCCTTAGTCGGCTTTTACGACATGTATGGAAAGATAAGTAGTTGATACTTCTTTAAGTTTCTTTTCACGTCCCAGACCAGCATAGAAACCTACCTGGCTAGGTCTTATCTAAATATGTCGCCATAACATCTATGCTAGTAACATTTTTGCGTTCGCTGTTCGTTCATTCGTTCGTAGCATCCGAAAGGCAAAAGTTGCTTAGCTTTTACGATCGATCGATCGTACACCGAACATTATCCGGGCATTTTTTAATATTTTGTTGCTGTAAAAGAAATGCCGTTGCTGAGATTCTTGTCGGCTTTTCTGAGTACAAGTTCTCCCACCCTGTGTAGACTTACGAACCGATGGCATAGCGACATTCACAAGAGCTAATTTGTAGCCTCAACTGAATAAATGATTTAGAATTTTGTTATTTAAAAAAAAAAAAAATTGAATAGCTAGCCAACAGCTACTGAGCTTATTAGATATACGAGTATGATCTTGCTATAATAATGTTACGAGTAATATCAAACAAATACTACCATTGATTGAATACTACCATTGATTGAATACTACCATTGATTGAATACTACCATTGATTGAATACTACCATTGATTGAATACTACCATTGATTGAATACTACCATTGATTGAATACTACCATTGATTGAATACTACCATTGATTGAATACTACCATTGATTGAATACTACCATTGATTGAATACTACCATTGATTGAATACTACAGCCAGATTTCTCAGGCTTCGAGTCTAATTGTTTAACCATTACCTTGCCAATACAGGTATACAGGTTGACTTGTTGACACTGTTACTATACATGTTACTATATCATAGCATACCATTACCATACCATACCATACCATACCATACCGTTACGATACATACCATTACACGTATATACATTTTCTATTTAAAAATATACGGCTTTGTAATCAAACACGGTCGAAAGGCGCCTGTTTTTTTAAATACGTAACCAGATAAAGTTAATAATTGTAGTGAATTAATATTGCCATAAAATCTTTTATTTCCAATTATAAATAAATGTTGTGTATTAGCAAAGCCTACATGCTGTTCCGTTGCTGTGTTCCTTTACCATAATGCGTATATTTTATTGGTTTTTTTATTGAAAAGACTTGACGTGTAACTGCAAAATATGTGCCTAAATTAAATTAATATTTTTTTATTTCATACTGAAACGAGTAGTTAACTTTTAACCCTGTCAAATTCTGCCACGCACAACACTGACCGGTCTTAATGAATTGCCCTGTACATTAAGACGGAATGGATTGAATATTCATTCGACGCAGCCTATATTCAAAAGATATTCCGCTCAGTATGCAGGCGGCGGCGGCGCGCGTGATATATAACGTCCTGGTGCCGAATTCAGAACGTTTTTGTTATATCATAGCATATATGTACTCGTATATAGATATATATTATATAGCCAACATCTTGAGTGATACAGCCTCCGTTGATGTAAACCTATTGTGTGAATAATGCGTATAGTTTTAACCGCTTCTGTAGCCTGGAGATCGTGGAGATGATAGAGAGATGGGAGAGATGGTATCAGACACAGAAGTCGGTTCTGACAAGCCCATAGATATTTGGAAATAAGTTCTGTGCTCTGTGGTTTAACCATAACAACAACGGACATCATCATCATCATCATCATCAACTCTTTTTATGTCCCCACTGCTGGGGCACGAGCCTTCCCCATGGATGGATAGGGAGAACGGGCCTTAAACCACCACGCGGGCTCCGGTGCGGATTGGTGGTTGTTAACGACTGCTAATGCAGCCGGGACCAACGGCTTTACGTGCCTTCCGAAGCAAGGAGGAGCTTTAGATGTTAAATTTTTGGTCACCCATCCGATGACCAACCTTTGCGAAAGTTGCTTAACCTCAGCATTCGCAGACCGGGTGCGTTAGCCACTGCGCCATCGAGCTCCTCGAACAATACTATGTCAATACTATAACCATAATACAACCTGCAGTGTTATAAACGTATTATTTTAAGCCGTTTGATGGACTTGTGGAAAGACTATAAGGTCCAACTATCTATTTAATTGAGGGTATATCTTGTACATAGTTTGGTTAGTGGTAGGGCACAGGTCTTTTTAGTATGACTGGCTAGTTGCTATCACGTTGTCTAAGTCTACCGTCATAACCACAGTGTTATAATTGTTGTAAAATTTGTAATATTTTTATTAAACAACTCGGTGGCTGAGCCGCAAATCACTCGGCTCCATAACCAGAGATCCGCTTTACCCGACCTGGGTTCAATTCCCAAGTCGGGTAAAAGTAACCCGTTTCTGGCATATGTGGTATAAAAAGCCAATACCCATCAATTGTACCTAAGCATGATGAGGCCATTGCCCAACAGTTTTTATTTTTTTATTTTTTATTATTTTGTTCACACCTTAGAACAGGTATTTTAGAAAAAACTTAGATTAAACATTTAAGTGTAGGTCTTAATATTAATGAACACAACATGCAATACTAAATAACGTTTAAACAGTAAAAACAAACCAAAAATACCAAAAACATATGCATAAATAAACTCTAAACAAATCACTTGTTCACAAATCGTCAAGTGCTTTGTATAAATTATTCCTTGCCGAGGCTAGAGAACCAGAGAATATATCATTATTATATATATTATTATTAAAACCCATTAACGAAATCATTAGTTTGCGGTCTCCACCATCAATATTACTATCTCCATCCACACTATACTACTAACATGTGTAGGAGATTCCAACACGCTGTCTGTTTAACCCTTAGTATGTATCTCACGTGGCACGACCGCCGGGACGATGTCGACAATGATTCACGGCGCCCCGGGACGGAAAAATGTGGGGCACATTGAAAATATGGGGCTGACGGGTAGTTGCGACCCGAGTATGCATGGACGGGTTAACTTTGGTCGCCTAGATAGTTTATGGGTGGTGTTTAAATAAGTTTCACGTAAACTACTATAATAAGAAATAACCTATAGTCACACGGCTGGGCAAAGGTCATTATTGAAATCATTGAAATCCAGTTTACTTTTTTACAGAAGCCAGGGCAATATTAAATTGTAAATTAGTGTTTGTTGCAATAAAAACATTTTCATTTCATTTCATTTCAATTCATCGTTACAATTGATAGGTATTGCCTAATGATGGTTGGTGATCACAAACCCTGAGATATGTATCGATACAAAACAGGGAATTGAACCGAGGACCTCCGAATATAGGGACTAATGCTTTGCGACTAGGCCTGGTCTATAATATAAATTATTTATAGATTTGTATGCAAATACTGGCATGAACAATTTTTTTTTTTTATTTACGTGATTTTTTTTACCAGCTAGGCTTATCTTGACGATTGTCTAATAGGTAATGCATAAAATTAATGTATGTAAAATAGTAGCAAGTTTGAATCCCGCTCGTCATTCTATCGGTGAGAACCTATAAGTGGTTTTTATGTGTAATACTTTGTAACCCTATTTAAATTTTGTAAACCTTGATTTTCCTAAGATAATAAAATAAAATAAAATAAAAAAAAACACTTCAACCCTTTGTAAAGGTATATTTTGGACATTAAGTACCGACGCCGGATATTTCGGCTAAGTTTCATAATAATCACGGGTTAACTAAGTCATACAGTATCAAAATCTTAACCCTTCCTACCAAGCAGAATTATAAAACTAAACTAATATCGCCTTGGTCGGTCGATACAAACTAACCACCCAGCCGCGAATCAGCAACTTATAACCAAAACGCTGACCCAAAGATTATGAAAGAGCCAGAAGAGTCTTCATGACTCCTATTTCCTGAACTTTCCGGGAGCGTGTGTGTTGTATTAAATAAATCGAATCTCATTCAGGCTAACAGACATATTCCGGGAACGTTTTAGATATTCATAGGTGCAATTCGAGATATCGTTGCTACGTAAGCCGAATATATTATTCTGGCTACTGAGTTGTGGGCGCGACCAACCGTAAAGTGATAGGAGGAAGGGTTAAAATGGATTGGCCAGCGGATAGCTAAGTGACGTATGGCATGGTATTATACCGTTTTGTTCTTTCATCAAATAAGCTTTAGCAGCTTCAGGTCGGGTTTCATTGTTTTGAATTAAGTGATTAATTACACCATTAGTTCATTTTTTATGTCCCCACTGCTGGGGCACGAGCCTTCCCTATGGATGTGAACCACTGGGAGAGGCTATAAACCACCACGCGGGCCCCATGCGGGGCGGTGGTTGCTAATGACTACTAATGCACCCGGGACCGGGCTTTATGTGCTTTCCAAAGCACAGTAATTTGTTATCATCAGCATATAAACATTCCACTGTTGTGGTAAGACTTTCCCAAGTAAACAATAGTTCATGGTGGGATTGGGACATATTGGTTGTGGTATTTCTTATGTTTGATACCTTTCAACTGGGACCAACGGCGATATTTAAATTGTATCACCAATCCGTCAGTCAAGTGGCAAAGATATTTCGAGGTATTGTGATCAATTTGCGGGTTTGACAAAGTGTGTTACGGATTTTTCGATGCAAGCCCTGGTTTGTTATCACCTACCCGCATTATGCAAGCGTGGCGATTAAGTTACCCATCAATTGTAGCGACGACGACTTGATTTAAATCAAATCAAATGAAATCATAATATTTACTTGCCAAACTAAGTGTACCATACTACATGGAGGGCAAATCCACCGAGACGGCCCTCCACAATCTGGTGATAAGAGTGCAAAGATCAATAAGCAACACAGAATACGCAATGGGCTGCTTCTTTGACGTGGAGGGCGCATTCGACAGAGCGACCCCCGAATCAATAGAGGCTACCCTTGACCGCGAAGGAATAGACAGAGACGTATCAAAGTGGGTTAAAAACATGCTTAAACAACGACTGATACGCACAGAGATAGCAGGAACAACACGTACGGTAGTGGCGAAAAGAGGGTTCCCTCAAGGGGGATGTTTGTCGCCATTGCTGTGGTGCCTGCTAATAGACGAATTAGTTAACAAGATAAACAGGATGCACATATACACACAGGTGTATTCCGACGACGGCGTGCTCCTGGTGACAGGTAAAGTCCTCAGCGTCATGTGTGATATTATGAACAATGGCCTAAAAGCAGCTCTAGGGTGGTGCAGGAGTAAAGGTTTGAACCTAAACCCTGAAAAAACCAAACTAGTTCTATTTACAAAGAAAAGAAAGATAGGGCGGGCTGAACCAGTGACACTGGACAACCAGGAGCTGGAAACAGTCAAGGAAGTCAAGTATCTTGGGGTGACACTGGATAGCAAGCTTAACTTCAGCACCCATATAAGCAACACATGCTCCAAGGCAAAGATGGCAATGATGCAGTGTAAAAGTGTAATAGGTAGAACCTGGGGCATGAAACCAGCGATGGCACTGTGGATATACAGGGCAATAATCGTGCCAAGAATCCTACACGGAGCCATCGTATGGTGGCACAGAGCCGCAGTGGGCAAAAACAAAGCAGAGTTAGACAAAGTCCAAAGGCTAGCGGCCCTAGTGACTACGGGCGCGATGAGGACAACCCCTACAGCCGCGCTCGAGATCCTACTGGGGCTAAATCCTCTGGACTTAGAAATCAAGAGAAGAGCCATAGAACAATGGTTCAAGCTAAGAAGCACTGGCATATGGACCGGGAACTACACGGACAAGGGTCACGCCAGTATAGACAAACAAAACGGAGATAGGCTGTCAATGATCCTCTCCAACAACGACTTAATACGGAAGGAAAGGATTTTTGACAAAAAATACAGAATACACATAGGTTCAAGAGTAAACTGGAGCATTGAAACAGATGGCACCACCTGCTACACAGACGGCTCCAGAAAGGAGTCGACAAAGCTCTCTGGATCCGGCGTGCACATTAAATGTGCAGACGGGACGGAGCTGAACAAGTCGATACCGTTAGGAAGATTCGCCAGTGTCTTCCAGGCGGAAATATACGCAATAATGGCATGCGCTGAGATGGCCGAACACCTCACTATTACAGGAAGGATAGCTATCTATAGCGACAGCCAGGCGGCGCTGAAAGCACTAGGTAGAGAAGAGACGACATCAGCAATCGTCAAAGAATGCAAGGAATCACTAAAGAGACTGGCCGAAAGAACGGACCTGACGTTAGCGTGGGTCCCGGGACATGAGGGAAACACGGGAAATGAACAGGCCGACGAACTAGCCAGAATGGGAGCAGAGGAAAACTTGGTGGGACCGGAACCCCGGCTGCCAATAGCGCACAACATCACCAAGGGAGTAATCAGCCACAGTATCACATCAGAAACCAACCAAAGATGGAGGTCCTCGAATGGTATGAGACAGTCGAAGATCTTCATCAAGGGCATGGATAAGAAAAAGACCAGCAAACTAATGGGACTCTCAAGAGGGAACATGAGGCTAGTCATAGAAATCATAACAGGACATTGTCGGCTGAACAGACATCTGACAGTGATAGGAGTGAAAACCGACCCCATATGCCCGGAGTGTATGGAAAGCGAGGAGACCAGCCTCCACCTACTAGCTGAATGCCCGATGTACTCACCGATAAGATGGGAAATCTGGGGGTCGGACACACTACACATAGAGGACCTAAAGGATCTGAAGGTGGAGCAGATTGTAAGATTTACCAAAGAGACCAAAAGATTCGACGGGGCGCCGTGAAAGCTGGACTAACCTTAACTCCCTAGAAAAGGGAGAACGGGGAATAGGATGAAATGGCCCGCAACAACGCAGGCTGATCGTCCGCTCGGCTGGCGACGTCCCCAAGAGAAATAATAATAATAATAAGTGTACCATACAGGTGGAATATAAATTTTGGTAGCTTTACAACTAAGTGACCTTTTGCAGGTATTACAAATATATAGTTTAAAAAATATATATGTTTAAACATAAAGATAAATTATACATAACAAATTTATAATGAGATAAAAATTTAACATTAAATGAATTAAAATAACGATATATTAGAAGTTAAATTACATTCACAAATAAATAAAGACATCAATGATTAAAAAATAAAAAAAAAACATCAATTATAAACACTAAAATTAAAATATTCATCTACAGAATAGAAACAATTTTCAATTAGAATTTTTTTCAATTCAATTTTTCTTCTGAACACTACAGCATTTTTTTTCAATTTTAATATAATTTGGAAATGAGGGAGGCATTTGCCCAGCTGTGGGACAGTTTATATTATAGACAATTTAGTTTATATAGGCTGACTTATTTACTTAGTGGGCCAAAAAACTTGCTATGTAGTACCTTGTATCATAAACTTGCGTCATGTGAAAGTTCACAAACATACATTCCTTCTTTTACTTTTATATTTTTATGTGCTAATTGCTGCAGTGCAGCCGCCCGGATTGCGGAAGACCCAGGTTCGATTAGACATTTAATTTTTTTTCGGTATTTTATAAATATTTAATACATTCGATCCTTCATTCGGAATTGACAAACGTTCCAGCTTTTGAAACGCTCTCGCTAGAAAATTTGAAAGAAAAATACTAACTTGAGAGCGATGCATTTTCGAGTTTAAAATATTCGTGCAAAACCCAACAGATCTTGTATGTATTACTCGAAACGTCTGATAGAATAGCTCAAAGGGAACGTGGCGGAGCATAAAAATACCTTGTGGCTAATGACGCGGAGTATTCGCTTCAAGATGGCGTGTTCCGTGGAATCCTTTGGCCGAAGAGTTGTTTATAAACTACAATGTCCTTCTAAAGGTAATTTAATATACCAGAATAGGAAAGGAATAGGGAAACATAGATAATTTTATTATACATTATGGTTGCGAGGCAGTTTTTTTCGTAAAAAAAAGAAATAGTTCTAAAGATAAGCGCACTGTCAATACTTGTAAAATTCAAAAAATTCAATTCAAAATTCAAAATAATTTATTCAGTTTAGGCAACGTTAGTGTTGTGAATTAGTCTTGTGAATGTCACTATGCCATCGGTTCGTAAGTCTACTCTGGGTGGGGTAGCTGTCTAAAATATTGGAAAATGCCCTATCACAGCAGGACACTTTTCATTACAAATAATAATAATAATAATAAAAAACGGGAGAAAAAGAAAGCGAACGGTCTGATAGCGAAGAACTTCGACCAACACCTTAAAATGCTCTCACTTGGTGGTTAGATCAAGGGTCAGACCCAGAAAGCAGTACTCCTTGACACGGCACGTATTGTCAGGAGGTTCCTCACTCTGCAGCCCTGACCACCGGTAGCCCTGCTCCGCTGCTGGCGGTACTCTAAAATAAGGGTTTTTATAACGTTTTATTGTTTTTATATTAAAATATTTTAAATCTAGTCTAATCTAATCTAGTTTTAAGAAAGAAAATAAATAAAGAGTATATTAATAAATTTCTTTATTTTCATAAAACAGCAGATACAATAACTAATCTCAACTATCTATTCGAGGAAGACCTGTATCGTAGGCAGTTAAACCTTTCTTTGTACAAATCAAACTGCATATATTATGAAAAAACAATATCTTTAAAGGTAGGTTAATAAACACAAAAAATATAGAAGACAACCACAACATGTAAAAAAAAAACAAGATGATAAATCTAAGTTAACAAATTTACATCAGGTAAAAATTTCTATAGTAATCTAGTAAAAGTCAAAAATTGTTTAAGAGAAACAAAAAGAAAAACCCTGAAGCCCGCAAAATGCATCTGTCGGATTTTTCAACCTGTCCGTTCACGAAATAGAATGTTTGCGCCGAAGATGTGTAGTTGAATTCAAATAATGCACTCACATTTCTTGGTTTCTTGAACAAAAATCGTTTTGTTATTTATTTACTTTATACAGAAATTTTGATAATAATATTGGTACCTATATAAACCGAAACATAGCCATGCAACCAGGTAAAAGGGCATCGTCTAACAAAGTGTGATATAGTTTTAAAAAAGGTTTCATAATGTGTCTAAGATAAGTTGTTTATATCAAGATTTAAAACAGTCAAAACAAACATTATATAACAAATATACTGAGTACTGCATAAAATTTGGGAAACACAATTAGTTCCGTTTTCAACATCTGCAACACACAATTTATAGAAAACGTTAAGTTTACAAGAATATTAGAAAGACGGTGTTTAATAAAATATTTGTTTATAAGATAATAAGTTGTTTATATCAAGATTCAAAACAAACATAATATAACAAATATACCTACTGAGTACTGCATAAAATTTGGGAAACACAATTAATTCCGTTTTCAACATCTGCAACACACTTATTTATAGAAAACGTTAGGTTTACAAGAGTTATTAGAAAGGTATTTAATAAAATAATGTTTAAAGTACGCGTAAGTTAAGCAAGCATCACTGAGTACACAGAGGTATAAAAGTGAAAAACCTAAGGCTTTAGATTCATATAAAAAGCAAAAAAGCGTGATACAAGTAACGTAATACTTTTTACAATAATAATTATGTAAATGACAAAATAAAATAATATAAATAAAAAGTTGAAACAAAATTACACAGATATCAAATTTACAGTTTACACTATTGTTTAATCTATTGATTAGAAACAGTGACGCATGCATGCTCCCTTTGAAAAACGTATCAGGCGCCATGTTCGTCTGCTGAATATTGAAGGCGTAAAAATGAAATTTCATAAAGGCGAGGATACATGTCTCCTTTAACAGAATATGTTGTACACAACACCAAATAAAACACAATAATAACAATAAGTGATTCTTATAACAATAACATTAGCTTTATTGTGTCACTTAGGAAAGTTAGTTTCTGAGGGACCAACGGCACTAGAGCCAAAAACAAGGGCTAGATCCGCATCAAAACGCAGCCGGTGTCGAAGGGAACTAGGTGTACAATGCTGACGAGCAAAAATCTTCCCATCCTTCGTCCAAACCAAACGCCAATGTAGTAGGTTGCCTGATTCGCGTGCACGGCGGAAGAGAAGGCGGTTGGTACGCGTTAGTCGCTCGTTGATGTAGAAACGACTCGGAGTGCCGGGCACGCCAGACCCCTCAGTGGTGGTGGCCCCGCTCGCAGCAGCTCGTCGCGCACTGTCGCGCCGCACCAGTCGCACGACAATGGGCCGCGGTCGCGCCCCACGCGCATGGCGCTCACCACGTCCTGCTGGTCCAGTTTCACAGACAACTTGTTGGCCAACGTAAACACGATGTGCAGCAGGCCCTCGCCCTTCTGCTCCGATACTCCGGTGATCTCAACATCATTCAGAAGCAGATCTTGATCCTGGTCATTGAATTGAGTTTCTCCCGCAACAGATCAATCGTTTCACAGTTTGCGCCAGTCTGCGAAACCTCTTCCACTTCCGTCTCCACTTCTTGATGCGTGTGATTAACTGGTATATACGCTCTTCATCTACCGTCATTCTTCACAAAAGTTGTTCCAAAGTGCCATTGAATGCTGATATTTGTTGCCGAGTAGCTTTCATTGAAGACCATAGTTCCCATAAACAACCTACGTATTCACTACTCATATAACCTCATATATTAGATTATAGCTAACACTAATATAGTGAGTATGGACACAAAATCATTTAAAAAGGCGCATTCATGTACCGTCCACGTAACCTGCCATTTCATGAACTGCCCGTAGGAGGAGCGGTAAAGGAATTTCTTTGAAGAGTTGTCGGAATTAAAAGTTTAGCCTTGGTGGAGGTTGATACACTTTTGTGGATTTTATTTTACGAAATAGCTAAAGGTGGGATAGGAAAAGTTTTGAGGTACAAACGCTTACTAATAATGTTACACATTTATGATACACTAGCGGCCGCTCGCGGTTTCACCCGCGTGGTTCCCGTTCCCGTGGGAATATCTGGATATAAAGTCTCCTATCTGTTATTCCAGGTTATAAACTATCTGTATGAATTTCATCCAAATCCATCCATCCGTTGCAACGTGAAGAAGCAACAAATATACGAACATACATACACACAAACTTCAAATATTAGTAGGATTCATACTCCATCCAACTGGTTAAATCGCTTTAAAGTGACAAGACCAACAAATTGTAACAATGTATTTTTTTTGTGTTCATGCTTATGTTTTAAAGTGTTGTTAAAAAGTATTATCTATCTATATTAAATATTTTTAAAAACAAAAAAGTTCCACACACAATGTTCTACAGCTAGGTAAAGTATTGACTTGTATCCATATTATTATAAATGCCTAATCTAATCAACCGTTCATCATGAACTTTTGTACTCATATTCTCAAGAGTATAATCAAAGACAATAAATACTTATTATTTAAAAAAAAAGGTGAGTTTGTTTGTCATTAAACATAAATGTTCAGCTTCTTGGCGGGAAAGTAAAAAGTGATGTCTGCGGTTTTGTGTAATTTTCTAAAATTTGTGCTAAGTCGAATATTAATGTGAAATAATGGTAGATTATTAACCGTTAAGTGTGCATGAGTGTTGGCAAATGAAACAAAACAGTGCAACGTCACTTTTCAAATTCTCTCAAGAAGTACGTCCGAGGACTTAGTAAAGCCCCACATCTCTACTGAGATACTCTAGGGGTTGGGGGGTATATCATTTCTCACTTCTCAATTCTATTATCATTCATCAATCATCATCATCATACAGGAAAAAAATATTGTTTATTTATGTATTACTTGTAAGAAAAATTACTTTGACACTGGCTAAATGTGCTAATCGCACGAAGCCATCACCTAAAAGAAAAAAAAACATAAATGTTCGCCTCTTTACACCGTTAGCACCGTAACCGTAGAAATATTATCCGTAGCACCATAGCCGTAGCACTTTAGGCGTAGCACCGTAGCCGTAGCATTAACCGTAGCACCGTTCTCTATCTACATCAATAAATTTGGTCAACCAAACCGCAACGCATGTACCACTAACCCCCTTTGGGTCTTCCAAACAGTTCAATAGACTACGCACACCGATAATTTGAGCATCAAACGCCGCATCTTACCTTAGTGACGGCTCAATAAAATATCACAACTCTTCATACAAATATTGATGAAAATGTGATCGAGTATCTTTTTGGAGGCGGCCACCGGAATGAAAATCTCGATTGAATCGAAACGTGAAATATGGCGGACATGTTGTAAATTGGTTAAAACGCATTTTTTTACTAACTAAAAAGAGTTTATTTTTCAAACGAGTCTCAATTCCGATATTTTAGAACAATTTGTCATTAAAGCTATTGGAATAGTAGATAATTTTTTCTAGAAACAAACATTGAATCTAAAGGTTCGATTCCCACTAGCGCTTCCTGAGAGTGGTTGATTTTTTTCTTTATAACTTCAATAGTGGACCCGGCGGACTTCGTACCGCTTTGACAGTTTCCATCACAAGTGATTAAATTCTCTTTGGTTTCCATGACAACGAAACAAACAAATCATTTTGTATGTAAAATTAAATTGTCGTTTTTAGTATATTTATAGTGTGATTCCCGTGGGAATATCAGGATAAAAACTATCCTATGCGTTAATCCAGGTTATAAACTATCTGTATGCCGAAATTCATCCAAATCCATCCATCCGTTGCAGCGTAAAGAAGGAACAAATATACAGACATAGAAATAAACTTTCGCATTTATAATATCTCATCGCTACAATTGATAAGGCAGCCTTTAAAAAAAATCCTTGCTGACAAAATGTAGCACATTATTATTTTACATTAAGAATGTAGGTAAATTATTATATCTATATAACGGTCACTTACATTAGAATCAATATTATTAACGGGATTATTCATCATCATCATCATCAGCTCATTTTTTTTACGTCCCCACTGCTGGGGCATGAGCCTTCCCTATGGATGGATAGGGAGAACGGGCCATAAACCATTACGCGGGCCCAGTGCGGATTGGTGGTTGTTATCGACTGCTAATGCAGCCGGGACCAACGGCTTTACGTGCCTTCCGTAGCACGGAGGAGCTCGAGATGATACATTTTTGGTCACCCATCCGATGACTGGCCTTTGCGAAAGTTGCTTAACCTCAGCACTCGCAGACTTGGCGCGTTAAACATTGCGCCATCAAGCTCCTCTCGAGGGATTATTACCATGTTTTGATATCGGATATTAAATATCGGATATCAAAACATATATCTCCGTTTAGGCGCCAGAATAGTCCACCCTCACCGCTGTGTGTGGGGAGGCTGTTGACGAGCTTGGCCACCACGGCCTCTCTTGCGCTCGTAGTGCTGGCCGTATGATGCGTCACTCGACGCTAAACAGCATCATCCGCAGTGCTTTTGCCACCATTGGTTTACCGGCTGTCTTAGAACCAGCTGGTATCTCTCGCAGTGATGGCAAGAGACCTCACGGAATGACCATTGGGCCCTGGAAGCTTGGCAGGCCGTTGGTGTGGGATGCAACCTGTGCTGACACCGTGGCTCCCTCGCATGTTCGCGCCACTTCACTTCATGTGGGGGCTGCTGCGGTAAGCGCTGAAAATCGCAAACGGCACAAATACGCAAACCTAGGTCGAAATTATTTATTTGTTCCGTTTGCGGTGGAAACAATGGGTCCATGGGGGCCGGAGGCAAAGCATCTAGTTAAAGAGTTAAGTGCTCGCCTTATCGAGGCCTCCGGTGACAAGAAGGCTGGCAGCTACCTCTGCCAGCGTATTAGTTTGGCAATCCAAAGGGGCAATGTTGCCAGCATTCTTGGGACCGTTCCCATGACCCCACAGTTGGAGGACATCTTTTATTTATAGGTCTTTAGTTTTTAATTTTCTAATTATTTTTCTGTTTTTTTTTTCAAGTTAAATTAAGTAAGGTTAGAAAATGTATTTATTTAAATGGTACTTTAAGTTATTTTTGTCATTAAATCGTTTCAAAACTGGGCTATATACAAACATTAAAAAAAAAAAAAATATTGGATACTTAAACAACAAAAAACATGGTAATAATCCCGTTAATAATTTTTATTAATATATCTATTCGATAACACTAGGTTTAATTAAAGACAAACCACAAAACTGCAGGGGTGGTTATATCTGAATTGGGGTAAAACCTAACAACAAAATAAACATCAAACGAATGAATACATTAAAGTAAGCAAGCATAATTTCGTTTCTTCTGTTCAAATGTCAATATTATTTTTAATTAACTAAATTGCTTGTTTTGCCAAAGGCCTCCCGCTATCATTCTTTGTCTTAATATGCTAATAGATATTCAAAAAGTAAAGGCTCTCACACTCTTCAAGCAGGTCAACCGCAGGCAGCAGTTACAAAGCAGCCGCGTTTCTACTGCGTTCTGAGTGATAAGCAAGTTTTATTTACCAATCGATCACATTAACGTGAATTTGTGTGATAATATTTCAACTCTGACTGTTTGCTTGTTTTTATGTTTGAGTGGACAGATGTCCGCTTTGCCTGATGTTAAACAGAAGCGGAGTCCAAATGCGAAGACAGCTAGTGAAGGATTGTGCCTCACTAGCCGCCTCACTTTGCCACCCGAAGTTGCTTCTGTACAGGTGTCTAGGTAATTTAAAAGACCATCCATCCATCCATAGTAAGAAGGAGGGAACACGTGTCACCAGAAGGCTCTGCTTCAATGCCATACAAATTAAAGCGTTCGTTCACGTAATCTATTGCTAAATAAAAGTCGCTTTAAGCACGCCTTACTACCAGTGTGACGTCACTATGACGGGCGATTTTCATCCATATATTATACAACTTTGTGCCCCTTTTTAGGCACATTGCGCACAAGAAGGAGTGTGATATATTTCTTTTGTTGCACTAGTAAGATAAGATAAGATAAATTTATTGCTGTATAAAAACTTAGCCTAGATACAAAAGACTTATGTAAAGTAATTGGGGTTAGTGTATATAATATTATGTATTACGTAATACCTATGCTAAGCAATCAATATTGCCTGTGTATTAGGTATCTATCTAGAACAGAACGTTAGTGCTTATTCTACAATAAAACATTTACACAATAATAATGACTATTTTAAATGCGGAACTGGAAAGTACTTGAATAATATTATTAATTGCTCTACTTAATTAGAATTTTCTAGATGGTCTTAAAAATTATGTAATTACTAATAATAATTTATCTGTGTCTTCATATGTTTTCCCCTTTAGCCAATCTTGTACGGTTTCTTTACATTGTGCTTTGTTCATGGGGTAAATACATAAAGAAAAATTTAGTCTGTTGTACAGAAAACTACTCAGATGACAAAAGATACTGTGCGTGTTTGATCTTCTGAATCGCTCACTAGAACAGACAATATCTGCACGTCTTCGGCTGGTTTCGAGCGTAGGGTTAAAGGGCATTAATGAGTGTTTTTTAGTGATTGTTAGTAATATGAAAAGCTGGCGTACGGATAGGACATCGCATTTGGTAAAGAGCTCTAACGTCGGGAAGCGTATTGGTCGGAATGTGCTGACTTTTAGAACTGCTCTCTGCGCTCTTTCTAAGTTTATCATAATAGTTTTGTGTGCACCGCCCCATGATGTTATACAATATACAAATAATGACTGACAAAGTGTCAGATATATTGATTTTAGTAGACTACCGCATGCAACGTGCCGAAGATTTTTAAAGACGTAAATTAACTTTCGAACTCTAGATGTAAGGGCTTCAATATGTGGTTTAAATTTCAAATACTTATCAATTATTACCCCTAGGTATTTAATATTGTCAGTGCAGCTGAGCTTAGGGCAGGAGCAAGTGTCAGGCGAGTCATTGCACAGATGGGCTGTTATTGAATGTGAGTTTGGGATAGGCTGGGATAGTGAATTATAGGAAAAAGTCATATATTTTGTTTTATCTATGTTAAGTGTCAGTAAGTTATTTCTAAGCCACTGAGTGACTGTATTAAATCCAGATTGAGCTAGTTTGTAAGCCTCGTTCCAAGTGTCCGCGCTGAAGAGCAGAGCTGTGTCATCGGCATATGATATTTGTTGCAAATAAACAGGCATTTATTTTTGTTAGAAATAAAACTTTGAATTGTATTATGGACAAATCGATTATCGAGATTCAATTTTGTTTGGTGGCATAATGGCCCCATCACTAGTTGTTCTTTTTTTTCACTCTTGTCTCTGGAAAGCAAATATGGCTGGATCATAGGTTATCGTGTGTTGATAATTAAATAGTTTTGTGTAGTAATAAGGGCATTTGGAGCCGTATTAATCTACTTAAGTGGATAGTGCAAATTGTGTGTGCGTCGTAAACTAATTGTTTCGGGAAAACAATTAGCCGGGATGTCGGCCACACCGCGGCTGAAATAAAAGGTATTTTTCAGGGGGAAGTGCACTTTGGGGTAGTTTGGGTGTGTTTAGGGAACCCTAGAAGACCCGGAGCCGGATTCGGGCCCCATCGGACCATATGGATCCCGTTCAGGACGGCGGGAGCGGCATGGAACTGTGAGTGGACTTTGTTAATTTTAAGGTAATTTTGATGTGTAATTTTAGTGTCTGTTGTGGGTTTCCGCAACATTTTGGTAGCAGAGCGTGGTTAATACCGGACCTCTAGGTTAATCGGTGTAATTTTGTGTATTTTTTGTTAGTTCGTAATAGGTTAAGCTCATTTCGTGTAAAATCGCACTTCCGGGACAGGTGCGGTTAAATTGTAAGGTTGGTAGTACCGTTGTTTTGTTCGTTCATTCATTTGGGCTGGGACATTTCTCAGAACGTTAATTTAATTTAATTTCGTTCAATTGAAAGCATCGAGTCGATTCGGATAATCGATTCCGTGTTTTCATTGACTCGTTTTAATTTTGTGTTTAGGTTTATTTAGTTTAAATTATTTATAATGACAGCGTCACGGCAGGAGTTGGCTCAGCAGCTCCGGTGGTTCACCGGGCTGCTTGCATTAGTAGATCGGCCTAACCGGGAGGACGCCTTGGAGACGCGTTCGAAAGAAATGCAAGCTCGTTTCTTGTTGGCCAAGCGGTCGGTAACCGCTCTATTGTCAACCGACCCGGTCGGGGAGAAGGAGCTGGCCCTCCACGCCCAATATGTCAAGGATCTGGAGCACATCCAAGACATTTACGACGAGGTCCTTCAGCGGGTGAAGGACATCGAGCGACTGCGGGAGGGGAAGCCTGTTGCGCGCCCCGCTTCGCTCCACACCCCTGGACCCAGCGCCATGGGAAGATTGGGTGCCCTGGAGGTCCCGCATTTCACCGGATGTATGCGGGACTGGGCTGGATTCCGGAACATGTTTTTGGCCTTGGTGGATACTCGGAAGGATTTCACCAAGGCCGAAAAGCTGGCATATCTCCGTTCCTTCCTAGACGGAGAACCCAGACAGCTCGTACAGCATCTGGAGCTGCAGGATGCGAGCTACGACACCGCCATGCAGCTGCTGGAGAAGCGGTACGAAAAGCCGC
This sequence comes from Eudonia lacustrata, assembly GCA_947562085.1. NCBI lineage: Eukaryota > Metazoa > Arthropoda > Insecta > Lepidoptera > Crambidae > Eudonia > Eudonia lacustrata. Next base: position 988,427 of record OX387332.1, read on the forward strand.
GTCTTCAGGCGGACGCGCACGTGACCCATCTGCTGGGATTGCCGAGGGTCAACCATAGGGCTCAGCTGAGGACGCAGCTGATCACCCCGCTCACAGTGTCCTTAAACGGGTTAAGGACGCTCGGACTGCCCGTCGACCAGTGGTCCTTCCTTCTTCTGCACATAGTTCTGGCCAAGTTGTCGCAGGAGATGAGGGACAAGTTCGAGCGGAATCGACTGGTCCACAAGGATCTCGGCAGCGTTCTGCCCACCATAGGGGAACTTCTGGAGTTCCTGGAAGAGGAGGCTGGCCTGCTGGAAAACCAGCTAGCCTCCCAGGAGGCTCCGACAAGTGCGCCGGCCCGCACTTCCGGAGTCTACGGCGCCCAGCCGCCACGCAACCCAGGGAAGGGTCGCGGCAGGCTGGTGGCTGCGGCCGCCATCAACCCCGGCTCTGGATGCCGGATTTGCGGACAGCAGCACTTGGAGCAGCTATGTCCAGCAATTCTCGGGCTGCCCACGAAAGAGCGCCGAAACCTCGTTCGGACACGAGGATTGTGTTATGCCTGCCTGGGAGGACATAGGTATAATGAGTGTCCCCAGGTGAGGCCTTGCGATGTGTGCGGCGGACCGCACCATCGCTTACTGTGCACCCGTAGTGCTGAGGGCTCAGCACCGGTTCGGGAGAGGGGATCTCCCACGGGTGGCGGTTTGGGGCCGGGGTCAACTCCGCCTCCGGAAAGACGGAGTCCGCCACGGCCGCCACACTACAACCCCTCGTACACCCCGGCTCAGGTGAGTTGGGGACCGCCGGAGCGGAGCCGGGTTCTGGCTACAACCCGGCACCCGGCGCGACCAACACCAGGAGTTGGTGCCTCTAAGGGCCACTGGGTACAGGGAGCCCCACCTCCGGACCCAACACCCGGATACTCGTACGCGTATCCTCCGCCGCCGTTGCCGGAACAACAACGACATGAGAACCGTCAACAGTTCTCACCGGTACTGCACGAGTACCCGAGGTTGGAATACCACCCACCCTATCACCGGTATGGTAGGGCACCTGGATACGCACCACCCCGGATGGTGGCCTGCACGCGTCCGACTTACTGGCCGAGTCATCACGGTTCGACAGGGTCGGCTGCTGGCTCTGACGCGTGACTAGCCTGTGGTCGGGCTACGTCGGAACCGAGGACGGTTCTTTTGCCCATCGCGCAGGTACGCGTTTGGGGACCTAGGGGGGACTTCGTCCGGATACGAGCCCTCCTAGACACTGGGGCACAGGGCTGCTTAATTACTACGAGGGTAGCGAGGCGCCTACGTCTGGAGTGCGTGCCTCCCTCAGTTCCGATTCGGGGAGTCGGAGATACAGAAGTGGGGGGTCTGTCCGGTCAGACCCACATTTCCTTCTCTCCTGTGCATTCCGCTTCGATACGGATTGCGGCGGCCGCGATCGTACTCGACAATCTGCTGGGTTGGCATCCACCGACAAACATTCCGCGGGACGCAATGCCTGACACATCAGGGCTCATGCTGGCAGACCCTCATTTCGAGGAGCCGGCTCCGGTGGACCTCATATTGGGAGCGGATGTACTGGGCTGGATCCTTTTAGGGCCTCAGCGGAGTCTGGGCCGCTCTTCGTTGGTAGCTATACCTACCATCTTTGGACACGTTTTAATGGGACCGGTTTTCGACCAGGAGACGCGGGATGTCTCACCTGTCGTCGCTACTACCTCCATCGCTAGGACGATGCAAAAATTCTGGGAACTGGAAGAGCCTCCCATGGTCTCCCGTCTGGATCCGGAGCATGTGGAGTGCGAAACCTTTTATAAGGATCACACACGCCGGATGGCGTCGGGTAGGATCGAAACTCGACTGCCCTTTATCGACTGTCCCCCTCTCTTGGGAAAATCGAGGGCGTTGGCAGAGAAACGACTCTTGTCCATGGAGCGTCGTATGTCTCGCGATCCGGTACTTCGGGAAAAGTATATCGAGTTCATGCGAGAATACGAGGCCTTGGGGCATATGTCGCGGGCGACTGTCGACTGGACAACGACAGATCATTTTTTCTTGCCTCACCACGCGGTGTTGAAGGCATCATCTGGAAAACTACGGACTGTTTTTGACGGATCGGCACCGTCGTCGACTGGAGTTTCACTGAACCAATGTCTCCATTCTGGTCCGAAGTTACATCGGGACATTGTCGACATCATTTTAAATTTCCGAAGACACCAGGTGGTGTTCGGTGCGGACATCCGGATGATGTTCCGCCAAACAGTAATACATCCTGCGGACAGGAGGTTTCAGTTAATACTCTGGAGGGAACGTTCGGAGGATCCCATCACCGTCTACGAGCTCAACACCAACACGTACGGCCTGAAGTCGAGTCCCTTCATTGCCATCCGGTCACTGCTGGAACTGGCGGAGCAGGAACGGGCTCGCTTTCCCCGGGCAGCCGCTGTACTGACACGTGACGTGTTCGTAGATGATATCTGCACAGGGGCAGCCTCTCTGGAGGAGGCGCTCATCATCAGGAATGAACTTATCGGACTCCTCGCGGCTGGTGGTTATGAGTTGAGAAAATGGTTATCCAACGAGCCACAGCTTCTGGTTGGGATTCCGGAAGATCACCAACAGAATCCTCAGCTATTCGAGGACGCAGGAGACCCGAACTCTATCGCCGTTTTGGGAATTAAATATCAGCCGGTTCACGATATTTTCACATTCCGGGTAGAACTGGAAACTACAAGAGTTTGGTCGAAAAGGACGATCCTTTCCACCATCGCTCGGATGTTTGATCCAAATGGATGGATCAGCCCGTGCATTTTTATGGCGAAGTGTTTATTGCAAACACTGTGGACACTCGGAGTCTCGTGGGATGAGCCACTGGTAGGGCTCTCACTCGACACTTGGCTCGCTCTGATCTCTACGATCGAGGCGATCAATCAGGTGGCGTTGCCGCGGCGGATCTTGCCGCGGGGCAAATACAGGGCAAGCCTACATGGCTTCTGCGATGCGTCAGAACGAGGGTATGCCGCAGTGGTGTATCTGCGAACGGTGGACTCGAAGGGTCGAGTCGCCGTCTCCTTGCTTCTGGCTAAAAGCAAGGTGGCTCCCCTCAAAACTAGGCTGACAATCCCGAAGCTGGAGCTTTGCGGGGCGCATCTATTGGCCAAACTGTTGTGCCACGTGCACAAGGAACTGACGTCTACGGTGGACATCCGGAATGTCTACGCCTGGTCTGACAGTCAGGTAGCTCTGGCATGGCTACGCGGGGCACCCCACGTATTGGAAACGTTTGTGGCCAATCGGGTATCTCAGGTACAGAACTCGGGCATCGAAATTTGTTGGAGGCACGTTCCCGGCCCCTGGAATCCTGCCGATTGTGCCTCTCGGGGCTGCACCGCGCCGGAATTGGTGCAGCATGCCCTCTGGTGGGGTCCAGAGTGGTTAAAGGAGGGTGAGTCATCATGGCCGGTCACCATGATCGATGGCTCTCTAGGGATGCTCCCTGGAATAAAAGTTTTGGTGACAACAAACGAGTCAAGGCCAGATCCGAACTGGTTGACGGCTCGATACAGCAAACTGGACAAATTGCTAGGAGTAACTTGCTGGATCCGGAGATTTCTACATAACTGCCGCCATCCAGACAAGAGGCAGTTATCACCCGTGGCGGGTGCTGAGGAACGCAGGAGTTCACTGTTGGCCCTGATACGGCTGGTTCAAGCTGACCGGTTCGAGGACGAACTGAAGATTTTGCGCGTCGGTCGCGCAAAGCTCAAGGGAGCGATCTCTCGGCTCAACCCATTTCTGGATGCGGATGGACTGTTACGCGTTGGAGGTCGCCTCAAAAATGCCGACCTGCCCTTCGGTAGCCGTCATCCTCTGCTACTCCCCAAAGGAGGACCTTTGGTAGAACTGGTGGTCTCGGATAGACACCTGAAAAACGCTCACGCGGGGTGTAATGCGTTACTGGCGATATTACAGAGGGAGTTCTGGATTTTGTCCTCTCGGAGAGTGGTTCGCAGCGTGTTATTTAAGTGTGTGGCTTGTTATCGGGTGAAGGCCTCCACTATGCAGCCACAGATGGGGGATCTCCCTTCTGACCGGGTTTGTCAGACAACTAGGCCGTTCGACGGGGTCGGTACGGATTTTGCTGGACCGTTTCTGGTGAAAACCACAGCCTATCGTAACACTAGGGTCACGAAAGCATACCTGTGCGTTTTTGTCTGCCTGGCCACTAAGGCCGTCCACCTGGAAGTGGTTTCGGCTCTGTCTACGGAAGCCTTTGTCGCCACGCTGGATCGTTTTGTTTCGCGACGGGGTTTACCTTCTCTCATTCGGTCCGACAACGGTACCAACTACAGAGGCACTGCCAACTACTTAAAAGATGTGAACGATTTTCTGGATAAAAATTGTAATAGCATAAGTCAAGCTCTCGCACAGCGGGGAATCACATGGCGATTTAGTGTGCCAGCCTGTCCCCACTGGGGCGGGATATTTGAAGCCGCGGTAAAATCGGCAAAAACCCACTTGCGCCGGGTAGTCGGGGAAACTACCCTCACGTATGAGGAACTTACAACTGTGTTTTGTAAGGTTGAGGCGGTTCTCAACTCGCGTCCGCTTTGTCCACTCTCCTCTGACGCAAATGACATGGAAGTCCTGACCCCTGGTCATTTTTTGGTCGGTCAGCCACTCACTGCCCTGCCTGAGTATCCCTGGAAGGATGAACGCAGACACCGGATGTCTCGTTTTCAAATGATACAACAAATGAGTCAGGACTTGTGGCGTCGTTGGTCACTGGAGTATCTGCATTTATTGCAGCAGCGTGTAAAGTGGACAGACCGGACGTCGCCCCCTTCGGAGGGGGATCTGGTTTTATTAAAAGAGGCTAATTTGCCATCGTTATTTTGGAGACGAGGTCGCATTTTAAAGTTAATCTGGGGCGCGGACGGGACTCCGCGTGTGGCGCAAGTGTTGGTTGATGGATCGGTGCTAAATCGCGCGGTCGCGACCTTAGCTCGATTACCGGTTGACTAGTTTAAGATTTCAGGCTAGAAAGCGGTACGTCCGCTTTGGGTGGCGGGATGTTGCAAATAAACAGGCATTTATTTTTGTTAGAAATAAAACTTTGAATTGTATTATGGACGAATCGATTATCGAGATTCAATTTTGTTTGGTGGCATAATGGCCCCATCACTAGTTGTTCTTTTTTTTCACTCTTGTCTCTGGAAAGCAAATATGGCTGGATCATAGGTTATCGTGTGTTGATAATTAAATAGTTTTGTGTAGTAATAAGGGCATTTGGAGCCGTATTAATCTACTTAAGTGGATAGTGCAAATTGTGTGTGCGTCGTAAACTAATTGTTTCGGGAAAACAATTAGCCGGGATGTCGGCCACACCGCGGCTGAAATAAAAGGTATTTTTCAGGGGGAAGTGCACTTTGGGGTAGTTTGGGTGTGTTTAGGGAACCCTAGAAGACCCGGAGCCGGATTCGGGCCCCATCGGACCATATGGATCCCGTTCAGGACGGCGGGAGCGGCATGGAACTGTGAGTGGACTTTGTTAATTTTAAGGTAATTTTGATGTGTAATTTTAGTGTCTGTTGTGGGTTTCCGCAACAATATTATTTTTCCGCTTTTGGAAAGAGGAAGGAGGCATAAGTCGTTAATGAAGGTAAGAAATAGCAAGGGTCCGATTATGCTCCCTTGAGGAACACCATATTCAACAGTCAGTTCATCACTCATAGTGTCATCTATCATAACACGTTGTGTCCGATTAGAAAGATAATCTTTGATGAGGTTATGTGGAACACCCCTTATACCAAGTTCATATAACTTCTCGAGAAGTATAGATACCGAAATCGTGTCAAATGCTTTTGCGAGATCAAGGAATATGACTAAACACTTTTTTTGTGAGTCCAGTCGCCTTACAATATAGTCAGTGAGCTGATGTACTGCATCGTCAGTCGATCTGTCTGCTCTAAAACCGTATTGAGTAGCTGCTAAGAGTTTGTTATTTTCTAAGTATTTTACAAGTCTTTTATAAATGAGTCTTTCTAGGATCTTGGATATTGATGGCAGTATGGCTATGGGACGGTAGTCATTCAAACAACTATTATCTCCATTTTTATAAATAGGGTGAATAAGAGCCTTCTTCAATACATTAGGAAAGATTCCTTTCGCGAAGCATAAATTAAAAAGATATGTAAGCGGGGGAGTAAGTTTATCTTTAAATTTTTTTATGAAAGCACAAGATATTTTATCAATTCCAGTGGCACAGTCATTTCTTAAAGTCATAATAATTTGTTCAATTTCGGTTTCGTCAGTGTCGAATAAAGCAAACGAGTTTAAAACTGGTAATTTGGAAGGGGGAGCGATACAGGAAAATGGCTGCATGTTACTGACTTTCGCTTTTGCAGCTAGGTTTTTCCCGATGTTGACAAAGAAATTGTTTACTCTGTTCAGGGAATGTGCAGGCGTAGCAAAATTTGCAATGAGTTTATGGGCAGGCGGTTTGATTTTAGATGTGTAAGTAATGTTTCTAATGACTTTCCATAATTTCTTCTTGTCGCGACCCGCATTATGAATTTGACTCCTTTCATACTGTCGCTTTAATTTCTTTAACAAATTATTACAAAAATTCCGATATCTGTAATAAGTAATTTTATTTATTTCACTGTCTGGGTTTTTATTAAGTGTTCTGTGAAGTTTATCACGATGCTTAATACAGCGTAAAAGTCCAGGAGTTATCCAAGGTTTCATGATTTTATAACGGCGGGATAACAAAACAGTGCGTGTATTAGACTCAATTATTTTAGTTAAAGATGATAAAAGGTATTCGGTTGACTTATTAACGTCATCCGAGTTGTAAATAGTAGACAAGTCTAAGTTGTCTAGGTCACGTGCCACTGACTCATATTGCAGCGTCGTATGTTTTACTTTTGCGTAAGACTTATCGTAGCGCTGTTGCAAACACAACAATAAGGAATTATGATCTGTCAAAGTAGATGTTAGTATAAAAGTTTTTAAAGGGATGTTTGTCTTGGCTAAAATATGATCTAAACAGTTTCTTTCTCTAGTAGGATGCAAATGAGTGGGTAGGTAACCTAAACAGGCTGTCTGAGTTAAATATTCTGATGAATTACGATCTATATTTCCGGGTTTTATATCGATGTTTAAATCGCCCATGACAAATACATTCCTAAATGATGATAATTGTTCTAAAAGTACACTCAAAGACTGTAAAAAGTTGGAAATATTACGATAAGAGGGAGAACGATATATAGCTACAATAGCGGTGTCATTGTTTATTTTTGCAATTAGACAGTTTGCATCTACTAGGTCAGGTTCATCTATAATTACCTTGCTCAAATTACTTTTAATGTACAATGTTACATCATCATTTTTTAAAATATTAGTTTTGTTAGTAGTGTATGAGACATAACCGGGTAATTGAGGAATACAAGAAGCTGTGGACAACCAGCACTCAGTCAGTACCATTATGTCAATTTCTACATTGATTTGACTAAGCAACGCTAACATACCATCAAAGTTACAATTAATGCTACGTATATTTTGTATAAAAATATTATGACTATGCTTAATATTACTGATAAACGACGAACATGTATGTGGCTCACAGACCAATGAGTCATATTCATATGAAGAGTCTAGTTCTTTAATAATGTCATGAGTTACATTACCCATCCTTGTGCTGCGTTAAACTATATGTGCGGCGCTCTAGGCGCCCTCATAGTCAATTGAACTCATGTATCGTGACTCGGCCATTTTTCTTGCTGGACACTGTTCATCCCCGGTTTTGTGGTGGCTGGGCTTGTTAAAGCGCTGGCACGTAGCACAGTTTGCGGGTTCTTGCTGTTTTGAGCATTCTTTTATTGAGTGACCGACGCGGCCGCAGTGCCCACACGTACTTTCGGTCTCACGGCAATATTTTTTTTTTTTTTTTTTTATATTAGAAGGAGGCAAACGAGCAGGCGGGTCACCTGATGGAAAGCAATCACCGCCGCCCATGGACACCCGCAAAACCAGAGGAATCACAGATGCGTTGCCGGCCTTTAAGGAAGGAATAGGCTCGTTTCCTGAAGATTCCTAAGTCATATTGGTCCGGAAATACCGCCGCTGAGAGCTGGTTCCACAGCACTGTAGTTCGTGGTAAAAAATTACGTGAGAAACGCACAGTAGTAGATCGCCATCCATCAAGATGGTGTGGATGGAAAGACAGTCGATTGCGTGTAGTGCGGTGAAGGAAATCAGCGGCAGGGATCAAACCGAACAATTCCTCAGAGCACTCCCCATGATAAAGGCGATAAAATATACAGAGAGATGCAACGTCTCTCCGAAGGGCCAGTGGATCGAGCCGACCAGAGGTTACCACGCCGCCGACAACTCGAGCAGCTTTCGATTATTACGATTCATAATCAGTGTATTATTGCAAAACGATATTATCGCTAATGTTGTCAATGTCGTGGTACAGGAGATTGACAAGCTGTGTCACACAACCTATAAATTGTCAAAGAGACGTTGTCAAAATGATCTCAATTGATAGAGTTGAACGGAACTATTGCATTGTTTGCATTACATTGAATAAATTCAAAAAGTAAAGTTTTGATTTTATTACTAGTGACCTATAGAATCTCTGTTTTCAATATTATCCCCGGTTCTAGGCCACACACTGTATAGTTAAAGTTTATACGCAGTAGGAGTCCCGAAAGATATATTAATAATATTTGTATGCTAAATTTTTATTTTTTATTTTTAAGTGCTAGTTTCTGCAAGACCTGAATTCAATAATTATAAAATATAATGAAAAAATTAAATGCCTACCCGACCCAGCCAGGAATCGAACCTGGGTCTTCCGTTTCGGGCAGCTGCACTGACCATTATGCTATCGGGAAGGCTGACGTAAGGTCCATTGCGGACGACCTAGGTTTGATTCCTGGCTGGGTCGGGCAGCCATTTAATTTTTTCACTATATTTTATAATTATTATATTTGTATGTGTTACAATAACTTTTTTTATAAAACAGTTGAATATCGACCACTGGGTAACCACTAGGAGTTATATAACGGCGTGGACCCGCGTTCAAACCGCGCTGTTTCTAAGCAGCTATTGGTGTGTGAGAGCCTTAACTGAATTACTTAGCACGTACCAAATTTAATGCTAGAGATCATAGGAATTATCCCTTAATTTCTTTTAAATTCGCTAGCTATTCTAGACGGGAGCAATTAAAGAGAACTAAGTACTGGAAGATAGAGCTTCTCATAATATTTTCTTAATGTAACTTGAATTTTAAGTACGGCGAAACGGAAAGCGAGCAGTTTAAGTTATTATGTTACGTTACGTCATTATGTACTTAGGGATGGTGCTAAATTTATTTTAAACAGATAACCGCCCCATTAAGCTCGTTCTACAAATCAGTCAAAATTGGTTGTTTAGAAGAAATCGCTTTAAAGAGAATCTTCTCTCTTAACTGTACATTTTTATGCATTTAATGTACAATGTTAATTTATATGTTGTTGAAATTAGCCTCTTTATCTAAAACGAGTGCCACATAAAAAAAAAATTGCAATAAACATCGCCACGATATCATAGCTGGTAGTGCACCTGACCCGGCATGCCATGGGGTGCGGGTTTGAATCCCGCTCGTGGATTTTTTCAACATTTTGTTCTTTTAAAAAAAAAATATATGAATTAAATAATTTATTGATATTGTCCTGGCTCCTTAAGAAAAAAGGAAACGTGAGGAACGACAGTTCCCTCCTGTCAACTAAACTCATTAATTTTGTATTATTCATGTTTTGTAGCATGTTTTGTAGTAAGCTGGGACCGCGTGGTGGTTTATGACCCGTTCTTCCTATCCATCCATAGTGAAGGCTCGTGCCCAGCAGTGGGGACATAAAATGAGCTGATGATGACGATGATGATGTACAATGTGTATCATTTTTAAATACAACTAAAAATGAAATATATCGTTTTTACTAGTAATAATTGGTGTTTTTATTTATTGGTAAACGTTATTTAATGTCTAATGTAATTTAATTTCTAATAATATATATCGTTATTTTTATTCATTTAATATTCAATTTGTATCTCATTATTATACAATTTTTATGTATAATTTAACTCTGTTTTTTTTTAAGCGACTCCTTTTAATAATATATTTTAGTTATTATATTATATTTTTTAAGGTTTTTAGTTTTAGTTTCAATAGTTATTTTATAATATTGCACAATAAATTTATTATATTTGTATGGTTATTACTATATATATAAATTTGAGTAAGTAATTATATTGTTATTTAACTCTTAAGTTTAAACATATATATGTTTTTAACTAGGTATATATTTGTAATTTACCTGCAAAATGTCACGAAGTTGTAAAGCTACCAAAATTTATATTCCACCTGTATGGTACACTTAGTTATGCAAATAAATACTTTAATTTGATTTGATTTGATACTTTATTACTATGACTGTAATGTCAGCATACGAACGTCAGGACATTCGAATTTAAAAAAAAAACTCTAAAACGTGTAGGATGCTCACTCTAAAATCCAATTACTTTTAACCTATGCGCGGAACGGTGTTGTTGTGATGGCACGTCAAAAAACTACGGTTTGAATAGGAATCGGACGCGGCGCGGCGGGCCGGAAGGACAGAGGTTCTCAATCTGTGTGGCGGTTTAAAAAAAGGAAAGTTATGTGGGAATGGGTGGGTTATACCAGCCAAATGCCATCCGACAAGTGGACTCGTCACAGCTTCTTTGAATTAGTAAAATAACTAGTAGCTTTAATAGTAACATTACAATCTACGAATTATTATAAGGAAATAAAATTACTACAGCTTAAAGCGTTTCTCTACAGATTAAAGAGATTGTCACTTATGCGTAAAGTAAAAAATATTTTTATTTAATTAGGATCAATAATGAGATGATAGGTGCAGGCTAACTGTACCTGTAATTAAGGTCACTCAGAAGAAACCAAGATTTCTATCTTGCTTTTGATTACTCAAACTCACAAGATAAAATTTAATTGTATACCTACATGTATTTATATAACATCTACACTAATTGATTATATTTAGATTAGAAATAGTTTTTAAATTGGTCTTCTGAAATAATTCATATGTATTGGTAAGCCTATTTAATTAAAAAAAAATCTATAACCTTCTGTTGACAAGATGTAAAGTTTGAGCATCGCAGCCCTTCCCAATCAGCACGAGCTGCAACCCGCCTGGCGCGTCACGGCGACGTCACGTCGACGTCACAGCGCCAGCTCGCCGATCGATTGATAAATATTTTTACTGGCTATCTCTTTTGCTGCCGCTACCATTCCCTTCGCTGCTGACGGACTTTTACTGCAGTTCTATTCTGAATAAATACACGCTGGGTCTACCGTATTTTGTGTACTCCCCTTTTGCGGGTTGGTTAAGAGAAATTTTGTACTGTTTAAACCACTGTTTAAACAGTACTCTAGTAATGATTTTCTTAGCTTTTTTATATCATCTACGGGGAAGCACATGATTTTTATCTCACCTTATATTAAGTAACGATATGAACGAAGATGGAAGCGCACTTCACCCGGAATCCTCAACTACTGACTGCATTGGCTATATTATCTCTAGCTGCCAGAACACAACAATGTTATGTCCTTCATGAAAGAGGACTATTGGCCGAAAGGTGTCATATTCCGGCTGTTTCGAGGCCGGCTACCGGACACCACGCTGCGTCGCACGTCGCCGTCATTACATGTAGCATAGTTTTTAATTTATATAAGTACCTATATTATTTGTATGTATGTTAGTCTGTAAGGTATTTATTATATGGGCCTCTTTGTATTTTAACATCTTGTACACTGATTTGTTGCCTGAAATAAATAAATCTATCTATCTATCTATCTAATGTTACAAACATTGATGTTATGGCGACATATTTAGATATGATGGTGGTAGCTAACCAGGCGGACAAACAAGTCCTACCACCAACCAAACCAAATTCACAAACATGTATCTCCCGATGGGAATCGAACCCGGGACTTCGGGATCTGAGATCTGCGATCTTAAACACTAGATCACGGAGACGGTTAAATCAGTCTCTTTTAGCAGTCTGTCTATCTGTATTAGCACGTACTGAATCATTGCTGGGATAACTCCAACTGAAATGAAGTCATCGCTGCAATTGATAAGTTTTAGCTTAATCACCACGCTTGCCAAAATCGAATTGACATTAACACATACCGGTGTTATGTATTTCTATGCAATAAAAAACATACACATTTTTCTTAAACAGAGAATTGAACCCAAAATAGATTTGTATAAAGGATATAAAGACAAGTACTTTGCCACTCTGCTGCCGCGTGTTAGTAATAATTATTTATTTATTTATCTTAACTTAAGACAATCTAAAAATTGAAATATAAAATAAAACAAAAAAAATTAATAGTTTTTATTTTTGAAATGAAACAACTTTTAGGGATCTACTCGCGTTTATTTTACACATTACTTATTTAATGTTTACCCTGACGTTAAAAGTTGTTTCATTTTAATGTGCAGTGTTCGCGTAAACGTTAGAAAACAATAGTTATTTCTTTTATTAAAAATTAGATACGCATTTAAAAACGAAACACCTTGAATAAACATTAGGTACTCTCAGGCATTTTGAGACCAATAATGTCTCGAGCTATAACTATAGATCATATGCGCGTTAACCTTCAGTGGCAGACATATTTTCTCCAATCTTGTATTATACGAACACTGATCGCGAGATTTGACCTTAAAATATCATTTAACACAACTCACTTAGCTTTAAGCCAGTATAATGTTTTAGCAAAACTTAGTTCGATTCTTATTTTCGCAGAAATTCGTTTCTCTTAAGTCCTATAACATAATTTAAGTGGATAATTGTTTGTTGAACCATTAAAGCGTTTTTTATAAGACTTACTTATACTTTGGATACTAAGTGATATTACTATGAGGGCGCTTTGTTTTGGTCACATTTTTCTTACTCAAATGACATTAAAAAAAATTTCAGAATGTGCAATGTATTTTATGTAAATGCTTTGCCCCTGAGTAGACGCCTCGATGACCGAGTGACAAATCATTCTACTTCGAAGTACCTGGGTTCAATTCCCAAGTCGGTTGAAATTTGTTTCTGAGTTTTGTTAGTGATCATAAACCTGCATTTGGCAAACGTAAACATAAGAATAATTATAAATCTATATTTTAACTTCTTTCTGATTCATTTAATTTCATTTCTGTTCATTTCAATAAATATTTTATTTTTTTTAAATCAATTTCATGCATCATCAACGAGTAGACAATGTTGTTCAAATAAATAACAATCTTTTAGTCAATACAATATCCCGTATTAGACCCTAGTATCTATTTTTTCGCCTGACGACGCTTTGACTATCATACCTTTGCATGTTGTATGTCTATAATAATTAGCAAATATTTTAAAGCATAACGTGTTTGTTCAGAACTTGACATGATTGCCTCGTTATTCTGCGTCTCGCCGGGTCCTCGACGCGAAATAATTGAGGAATAAGCTGGTCGCGTGGCCCCCGAAATTGAATTACTTCGTCAACTTTTGAGAGCGTTATCTTACGATTCGAAGAATAGCAGCCCCCGAAAGTTTGAGACACACTGGAAATTTATTACGTGCTAATATTAAATTATTGTACACTAGTGACTGCCTGTAACTTTGTTCGCGTGAACATCCGTATCTCGCAATACCGTGGGTATTTAGAAGAAAAAGCATATTTTTTTTTTTGATATTGGGAGTTATTTTTTCAACTAACGGGATTCCAACCTACACGTTCTGACATATCGGGTCAGATGCACTGCCTTTTGTGCTATCATGGCTCTGTTCGAACCATGCATTGCATTGTAATTGGTTCGCAAGAAATTTTGCATGAAATTAAAGTATTTTTATAAATTTTCCCTTTCAAAAACTCTTCGATATAAAAAATAAAATACCTATTGCTATGTGCTTGATTTATTAATAACTCGCCTTCTCGATGACGGCACATCGTTCTGTCCCTTACTGGATACGGGGCGAAGTTTAATTAAAATCTTAAACGAAATGCCAATGGTTTGTCACCCCTGCTATGGCCGCGAATGCGAGCCAATGCAGTGATGCTGCGATTTATATTTTTATTTGTACAAAGATAATGTTTTGAATTTCTTGCAATTTTTATTTTTATTTTACTTGTTGTAGAAAGATTTTATGTTTAGGTTCAGGACCAATGACTTTACGTGCCTTCGGACGCACGGAGGAGCTTGAGATGATACATTTTTGGTCACCCATCCGATGACCGGCATTTGCGAAAGTTGCAGACCGGGCGCGTTATCCACTGCGCCATCGAGCTCTTCAATTATCATATTAATCAACACTATCTGCTCTTAATTGTAAGCCAAAGGAGCCACGGACGTTGTTATTCAAAGTCGGTAACTACGTCATCAACAGATATTATTGAACAGATCATTAGTTTTTTATTTATTTATTTTTATGGTATTTATTATATGGGCCTACTATGTAATTAAACACCTTTACTGTCCATTGTTTGTTGCCTGAAATAAAATATGTACTTATGAATCTGACTTTCGTCGGATTCCTGATTCGTCGTATTCTTGTTTCGTCGGAATTATCAATATATAACTAAATCTATCATGCGGTAAACCAGTATTTACATAAATTATATAAATAATTACATAAATTACTATTTTCCCAAGAAGAAGGAGGTTTTATTCTAGGCATATTAATATTATCAGATCAGGAAGACGAATTCCGAACTAATAATTCCGTTGAGGGATGGAATAACCGATTAAACCACAGAATTCCCAATAAACCTTCCCTATTTTTATTCATTTTTACTGATTTACATTTTTACTGAGGACCGAGGCATATTATTATAAGTGTTTCTGTGTTAGGCAACAATCTCTTTCGAGCGCGTTCCAATGAAATGTACAATGTTGCCATAACCACTCTCAGATCATCAACCATATGAATGATACTGCAATTTACTCCTGGACATTTAAAAACTACGAAAGTTACAATACACTGGCGACAAGGGAAATCAGCCTGTTCTACGAGTACGTCCACGTTTAATTAAAATTAATTAAAATTCTTAATTAAATCACAAACGGCGGGGACTGTCCGCCCAACTATGTTTCTGCTTCGGATGATATTCTCTTGTACTGATGCCGGATGTCGGAAGCGTTAGAAAGTTACGTGATATTTATTAAGCCCGAATTTAGGAGCTGAGACAACTTTGTCTTATAACATTTCGATGTTTCATACAAACTTTAAATTTAAATTAATTTAGTATGATAAGTTTTTGAACGCATAAATTCAGTAAATCATTTTTTGTATATATATATTATACTAAGTATAGGTACTATTATTGAGATCTTTGTAATTATTTTAAGATTAGAAAGTTATATCAAAATTGGCCCCTAAGTTTTAAAAATAAATTAGCTTTGTTGTAAGCTAATTTATTTTTATTATAATTATGAATTATAATTATGAATATCTTCGGTCATTTTTTATCAACATAATTGTATACTTTTATACATTTAAATATGAATATCTCAAAAAGTTCAGCAAGTTTATTTTTATTGTTTCTATCGAAAGGTTTGCGAGAACGCTGCTTGACTAATCGCTTTGCAAATCAGCAGAGTATTGCATAATAAATATTTTGCAAGGAGTGATTTATTTTCCTTCTAGACTAGGCCCTTTAAAATAATAAAAAATGTTGTTAAGTGACAGAAATAGGTTTTAAGGTGGTCAACTCTACTGCAGACTGACGGTACGGTGACGATGACGGTAGACTTACCACCTTACAACCTATTTCTGTCATTCAAAGGATTCCAAATTACCTTTAAAAGAAAAAATACTTTAGAGATGAATGTATAAAATAATAAACAGTTATAATTAATACGAACGGATGTAGCATAAAACACTCCGTTGTCTGCTCATTGCTCCAATGCAGCCGTTTTAATTGTCCCTACGAAGAAAATTAACGGAGCGCGCCGCTAGATGGCACTGTAATGCGATTCTACAGAGCCTTACTCGAGCTTTTTAACGAGTTTAGAAAGCAAAACCAAAACTCTATGGTAGCCAGAAAACAATAAAAAAGACGTGAAACTGTTTAATTTTTTTTTTAATAGTGGTCACTTAATTACATGAATTCAAGGCCCAAGATATAGTCTCAACAGACCGATCCGATTTGAACCCCTCGGAGAATCTAGTAGGGAACGGGGACACCCTTACGCGATTCCCTGTAGAGACCCTCAGAAGGTGTTTCGATCTCTCGGCTTGAGGAACCCTCTAAGTTTCTCGCCACCCCCAAAAAAGCCCGCTGAAACGTCCGTCTGAAGCCGTCAGCAAACACTCAAAACAAGTCTCAACAATGTGTTGGGACTTGTTTTGTTCAAATATACGAGATTCGAGAAAAAATAAATTAGCCATACCCAAATGTAAATGAAGTTTATTTCAAAAAAATGCTTACTATATGGCTATCAAAATATTTAATAAACTACCGTTGGATATTATTGATCAGCCACTAGACAAAAATGAATTTAAAAAAAAGTTATTTCAATGGCTCTTACAGCACAACTTTTACTCCATTAGTGAGTACATGAATAAAAAATTATAATTATAGTCTTTTTATTTATAATTACTTCATTGCAATACTAATTGACAAATTGTAGTAACTAGATTAATAATTTGTATTTCTATTGACATTTCATTATATAATTATTTAAATTAAAAATTTGCATTTATGTAGGTAGGTATATTGTTTATAAAATTTTATACTGTATTGCCATTTGCATGCCTACAAAATTAAGGCAGAATATTGTTGACCCTGCTCAACATTGTCGCTTATCTCAATGTACTGTACACAATATTGTGCAAATAAATGTTTGACTTTGACTTTGACTTTCACTTTGACTTTGAATTTGGATAACCCCGAAGCATTCTTCGTGTTGATAACCTGATTTTGACATAGGACTTTGGCAAAACTGTCTAGCTCATGCACGACTGTAGAGGTTTTCAAATAGCAGACCTGACTCTCGGTTAAACAAACATTTTTTTCAGATGTTTTCTATTTACTGTCAACATCTTTATATTTTTCTTAGAAATATAAAGTTTTATTAAAATTAGCTGATTGGTTTTAAAAAATTATAGATTGTTGAGTGACTAAAGTTGTTATGAGATATTAAAATATGAAATAGCTCTTAGCAACAGATAATCGAACGTTGTTAACTCTTAAGCTCTTACGTGATTATCGATTTAAAGAACATAACAAGTAGTGTTCCCATCGATCACCCATCCTTAAACTAATCGCGCCTGACATTACTTGACTTCGGTGACGTTATGAGGTGAAATGAAAAAAGTATTGATATTGTCCTAATTGAATTTGCTATTGCATAAATGTTGTCCTGACGTTTCAGTACAGCTGTTTTTCTTAAGTGTAAAGTTCGCGTAAACTTTCATCGCCATTATCATAATCATTTCAGCCCGTGAGCGTCTACTCCTAGGTATAAATAAGACCCGTTTAACACGCCAACTAATTAAAACGAAAACGTGTAAACAAAACGATATTAATATTAAAAGCTATTACAGCTCTTGATTATAGGTAAATGCAAGTTAACAGACCGAACGTAATTGGTGCAAATCCTGAATGGATACTGTATCGCTCCCCGAAGCCCTAGCTCCAACATCATTAAGCACTAACCGTGCTAAAAATAAACCTAAAACACTAGGATCCCGCCGGTCTCACTTAGTGCATTCACCTCTTTTTTTTTCATTGTTTTTCGCTTTCTACTACACAGCTATTTAATAAGTTCAGCTTGAAGTTAGTTAATTTGAGTTTAGGCTTTTTTTATACCTAGCTCGGCAAATGACTCCACCCCACCTGGTATTAAGTGGAAACGGAGTCCAGACGCGAGGACAACTGGTGCAGCGTGAAAATAACGCAGCATTAGACACCCTCACCCTGGCGGCCCACAAGGTGCCTTCGCGCTTTGTTTGAAGGACCCCATGTCATAGGAAGGAGGGAAAACGTGTGCTGGTAGACTATTCCGTCTTTTGGAAGTGCGACAAAGAAACGAGTCACCAAATTTCTTTGTGCACGATGGAATGTTCGAGACAGTACAGCGGTGACTCCAGATCAGCAGGCTATAATAATTGAGCTTTTATATTTACATCTATGCAATTACATCGTGTTGTGGTTACTGTAAAATTGCCTCAACGCGAAATCCGTGTTATGGCTATTATAAAAACAGTGGCAAAACAGAAATACCATAACTGAGCTCCCTATTTAAAAAAATTAAATAGTGCTTCTAAGAAAAAGGTTTCTGTTGTTTTATAAAAAAAATAACCACGAAATTTTGCTTATTTTATGATTGTGATGTAGTATCAAAATTAAATAAACTTTGTTCCTATCTATCTATCAAATTTCTAATCTATCACTTGACGTACAGTGCTACGACCACCTGGTTGTTCACAGCTCACACACCTGAGCTGACTTTTCGTTTAATGAACGATTTCGATCTTATAGAATCATAGACTGCTACATATATTATTTAAAATGACAGCGACAGTTATCTTCACATTATACGTCGTAATACGTAGCCATTAAATAACCCGAGCAAAGGTTTCTAAACTAATTAATTTGCATTTCAATTAGTCTCCAACTTCTGGAGCCATGGACGGACCTCCATCTTTCACTACGAGGTAACTTCGCAAACTTCCAACTGACCAGCTACTTCGAGGAACCTGCAAATAAATTGGTCACGTCATATTGATAAGTTGTATTCAATATTTCACATACACATTATGTGATTTACACAAGTCTCTAGGGGGATAGTTGGAAACGTAAGCTTTCCTGTTCCATTATAATAGATTAGGTATCCTAGACTTATCTTTATAAATACCCGATGTTTGGATCGAATTTCAGTGATCGGTCATGTGCTGACGGTATCTGCTTATAGGCATAAACTTGAATGGTATAAAATAATACTTTGACATAATTAATACTGTTTAGGTAGGCATAACTATCATTTGGGCTGTATTATAAATTCAAATTTTAATTTTTAAATTTGTGAAACAGGTATGATATGCGGTCTTATACAATCAAATCAGCCCTGATTATATTGATATGATTTATATTTTGTATGCTCTTGGGACAGATCATAGAGGCCCCTCTATGATCTGTCCCAAGAGCATACAAAATATAAATTATAACATAAATTTGTATGCGAATCTAATAGTAAATCCGTGCTGACTGACTCATGATCATCGTCAGTCTATAAACCCGACTCATAACCTTACGACTTCCCTCTTACAAGCTAGCCAGGTGTTCTTGAGACAACCTTATTATCCTACTTACCAATCAAACCAAGTACCAAAATGTAAATAATGTATGTAATGTACTAATGTATGTAATGTAATAATGTATGTAATGTAAATGTACTCTGAAATTAGAATACAAGCTTTAATTTATGAAAAGTACAGATTTGTAAAATATATGTGTTAATTTTAATATAGCCCTTGTACGGTTACTATGAGGACATTATACCTAACTTTAAAATCTTGTACAATCAATCGGATCAACAAATATTTATGAGTATGACTTTCGAATCCAGGACCATGGGTCTGAAAGCAGTGGCCTACCACCAAACCACAGAGACAGTAACATTGTTTATAAGTAACTGAGTTAGTAACATTGCTGCCAAATCAATGTTTATTAGATTCAATCGACTGCCTAAAGGTTTCAAAGCATCTCTCGAACGTTTAAAGCACTTTCTTTAGTCAATTTGCAGCAGAAATAACTTGCTAGTAAGTTATGTACAAGTCAGCGCGAGCTCGCTTTCTATGTCTAATTGAGTGCAGCAAGTGTGGACCTCAGCTCTGTCGACGGTTTCATGCGAAATAGGAGCGAGATGTTGGCGGGCAAGTCATAAGCGAAAGCGATTTGAGGTTTAACTCAAACTTAAACTTTATCATCATCATCAGCCTATACTAGTCCACTGCTGGACATAGACCTCGCCTCAATCACTTAACCTTTCATGTATGTGGCACACATAAGTAAAATAAAAATAATTGTTAACAGACACAGATTCAAAATGAATCCTACAATAATTGGATTTTTATTTATTTAATAAATTTCTAACTAACATTTAGTGTGTTAAATAAAGTAGTTACTTATTATTCTTCCAAACTAAATAATATATTGTTGCAAACACCCTAATAGAAACATTGTACGTTTGAGACTAGTATACTAAAAAGGTGTATTGGGATAATTGGAAAAATAGGTACTTATCCCATTAGGAATACATAGAAAAAATGGCAAATCTTGCAGCTACCTCTGCGACATCTGGCGACATCAATGATTTGAGCCTGGCAAATGAATCCGAGTGACTATCTATCGCAATGCTTGTAGGAGCTTACACAATGTCAGCACCGGTGAGACCATTTAAGGGTGAGGAAAATCAAAATCGCTCTCTCCTAACACATGGGCCACATTGAATTCACAAACTTCCGAGATTTAAGCGAGAGTGCACAAAACTTGTCCGGGAGTTTGTTTAGTCCACGGTTATTAGGGCCCGCTGCCGACCGTTTCATCGCTCGTGTAGCTGATTGAGTTAAGAGATGTAGACTATAGCATAGCTGGTGGGGATACTGCAGCGCCTTGGGCATGTTCGCGGAGGCGCGCACCGACTGTTTTTACGCGACTATGCGCAAGCGCGCCGCAACCATGGTGCGGTACGGGCCAGCTCTAACACCGTCTTGAGGATGATTGCGGAAAGGTTGGACTGCCCTTTCATGTCGCGTACCAGAGCCGGAGAAAATATATTGATAACTGCAAACAGATGAATCAAAATAAAATAAAATAAATAAATTAAAATTATTAGTAGACAAATCTACTAATAATTACAATTTTTTATTTTTATTTTATTTTAATTCATCTGTTTATTTTAATGTGTAATGTTTTATATCATATTATTGTTATTTTATTTTCTAACATCTTAGTTATTATTTAAATCTAGACATCAAAATTATTGTTAATTAATCAATTGTTTTTATCTTATTTTTTTTTGACATCAATATTGTATTGTTACTTGTTTTATCTTATTTGTTTGAGACAATTTAATAATAGTATTGTATAGGTCTATGCTGCTTGAATAAATGAATTCATAATTTTTTTATTTATCATATAGCTTGTAGCTCTGCAAAAATCAATCAACTATTTCAAAAGTAGTGTTAAAATTTTCAACCAAAAAATATGAAATTATATTCTTCTTCTAGTCGTTACACTTTTAGCAGAGTGGTCATGGTCGTTACTTTGGTCACAGTCACGTGACCAGCCGACGCCATTCTCCCCTGACCGATGCCATCTTTGTGCTCGCGTGTAAGGGGTTATATACTGCTTCCTCTATTTGGTCCGTCCATCTCATCGCGGCGATCTACTGCGCAAATTATGTAGATTAGTACCTAATTTGCGCAGTAGATCGATTACGTTTAGTTTTTTTGATGGTGCATCACAACTTTTATAATCTTTTTACTAGTTCTATCTGTTAGGACTTATAACAGGCTTCTCGTGTGCTTAAACTCGTATAATAGCTATTGAACTTATGACGTATGTATAACTAATACTTTGCTCGTCCGGTGAACCCAGGGCCATCGGATATTTGGCCGAGTGCTTTGACACTCTTAGGTGTATTGTTTTCTAAAGTTTACGCAAACACTACACATTGAAATGAAACAACTTTTACGGATCTACTCGTGTTTATTTTACACATTACTTATTTAATGTTTATCCTGACGTTTCGAACCCTTTGCATGGTCCGTGGTCACAGGGAGACTGAGGTGTTGGTCATTTCATAATTAGTTGGTAGCTTGTACACCCCCTCATTTAAATTTAATCAGGTGCGTTCCGTTTTACGCAGAAAGAGCTTACAGTATCTTTTGGTCTGGCAGTATGGTGTCGGGGCTGGGATTTAATATTTTGTATGATGGGATCCCAGGCAAAGGGTTCGAAACGTCGTCAGGATAAACATTAAATAAGTAATGTGTAAAATAAACGCGAGTAGATCCGTAAAAGTTGTTTCATTACAACTCTTAGGTGTTTTTTGGATTTTTTTTAAACAAAATAAAACAAAATGAAAATCGGTTTTGAGTTTTAGCGAGACTGAGGAACAGCAATTGATTTTTATTTATATATATAGAAGAAATATAAAAAAACACTAATTAATCGATTCAGCAGCCTATTCCTAACCAACTACTTATGACACATGTTGTGTATTCAATTTCAATGTAAACAACTATTGTTTTAACTTCATTGTAACAGTTAGCTCTGTAATTTGTATATAATATAATAATTGAAGCACTAGGCGCTTTGTTATGTAATCAATTTGGTCTGACTTGACTACATCAAAGGATTTTGTCGACCGACCTTGGATGAGCGGAAATGTTTTGGCCTGCCAAATTTTACCTTGTAATCTTATCAAAGCGATTATATCTGTCATGTTGTCACAAAAGATGTTGTAATTAATAGATATCAAACGAGCCAGCAACATCTGCAAGGGCGTAGCAAAATTATACTTAAAACTAACAATACAAAATGAAATTTATCAGTTAATAAAAATGTTAGTAAGTTTAAAATGTAATTGAAATCCTGATTTTGAAAGTAAATAGTAAATTTAATTTTTGACATGTACTCAGTTACGTAGAATTATTTTGATAAAAGTAGGTACTAATTGAAATATTTCTGTAGCTGATAAAATATATTTTAACTTTAGTTGAAATTAATATAAATGCTTGCATTGATAAAACAAACAAACCACAACGAAATATTAATTTGCAATTTAAAGATCAGCATATTTAATCTATTTACGTTCGCAGGTATTTTATCGGGAAAAAGTACAATTTTCCCATAGTGCGAATGTCAAAATCTGGCTACTGACATACTATTGAGACGTTATAGAATTTGCAGACTTGAGTCCCGTATCAGGCCCGCAAGATATCAGTGGTGTTCATGTTGCTGCTGCTTTTTGGTTTCTTCACATGTTTTTTTATTGTTTTCATTTTTAAATTTTTACTTTTTATTTTCAAGTGCTAATTGCTGCACTGAAGCTAAATTAAATATTTATAAAAAATACAGTGAACAAATTAAACGCGTACCCGATCCAGCCAGGAATCGAACCTGGGTCTTCCGCAATCCGGGCGGCTGCACTGACCGCTATGCTACCGGGAAGGCTGACGTGAGCGCTGAGTTACGCCACCAACACTAATTTGTGTTTTCATTTTTATTTAAAATTTTAATAATTATTTTTGATTTATATTTGGTTGAGCACGCCTCAGTGTCCAAGTAACAAAGTGCTCGGCCCGATATCTGAAGGTTCCGGGTTCAATTCCCGGGTCAGACAAATCGGTGTGTTTCGGATTTTTCGAAGCATAGCCTGGGTGATCAGCAACCCGCAATTGGAAAGCGTGGTGATGGAGGTCTTTGCCCAGCAGTGGGATAGTTATAGGCTATTTACTTTTACTTATACTTGACGACCTTGGTCGAGTGGCTTGCACACCGGTGGTGTCGCCATCTCTGAGGTCCCGGGTTCGATCCCCGGTTAGATCAATTTAGAAATACCTGTTTTTCTAAATTGTTTCGCGTCTGGGTGTTTTCTATGTATAATAAGTATTTAAGTATATTAAGAAGTATGTTTATCCGTTGTCTAATTAACCATTTCATCGAGTTTCTTAAGGAAGCTTTTCTTGGGGCTAGATAATTGGTGTGAGTGTGGGAAACATTTTTTTATTTATAACTAGCTGTGCTCGCGACTTCGTCCGCGTGGAATAGTGACTTTCGGCAGCATTTTTAATTTTTTAGGCTCTTTTCCCGTTTTTGCAACATTTTTCACTGATGCTTCGCTCCTATTGGTCGCAGCGTGATGTTATATAGCCTAAAGCCTTCCTCGATAAATGGACTATCCAACACAAAAAGAATTATTCAATTCGAACCAGTAGTTCCTGAGATTAGCGCGTTCAAACAAACAAACAAACAAACAAACTCTTCAGCTTTATATATTAGTATAGATTATTACTTATTTATGTCATCATCAGCCAAAAGACGTCCACTGCTGGACAAAGGCCTCCCCCAAGGATCTCCACAACAACCGGTTTTGTGCTGCTCGCTTATTTATATACTTACTTATATTTGATAAGGCAGTAAGAGTCCTAACTCCGTATAAATACGACCACAGTCATAGTTTGCTACCATTCGAGTAGCGTGCGTTAGTTTTTTTAAATGTCTTACTGGTAAGAATTTGGCCTTCATCATCTCACCTAATGTTAACTGATGATGAGGCCGAGGTGGAAGCGCACTTCACCGGGAATCCTCAACTACTGAGACACTGGTTATCTTATCTCTAGCTGCCGGTACACAACAATGCTACAAACATTGATGTTATAGCGACATATTTAGATAAGATGGTGGTAGCTAGCCAGGCGGACAAACAAGTCCTACCACCAACCAAACCGAGTACACACATGTAACACCAGCTGGGAATCGAACCCGGGACCTCTGAATCTTAACCACTAGACCACATAGGCGGTTAAATCGGTATGTCATCAACATAGATTGAGTTTGATACTATCTCTTCAGTAGTTTGGCCAAAGCTTTATTCAATTAGGCTAATGCGATGGGAACTCATAGATTTAGAAGCTGGGCGATTAAGTTTGCATAGAACTGCAATGGCGACCAACTAAGTCTCTTTGTTGGCCCAGTTTGAGTACCTGCAAGTCTGACTTACCGAATTCTATGATTAGTGATATCACTTTGGAACCCTTACGTAATTAGATTGGTATATTAATATTATTAATAATGTTTTAATAGTATTATTGCACCATCTGACATACTGACTTAAAAGAACGTAATTTTTTTTCTAAAGTTACCAACGGCTTAACGGGCTCGAAATGATAAATTTTTGGTCACCCATCCGATGACCTGCCTATCCGAAAGTTGCATAACTTCAAAAATCGCAGACCAATCGCGTTAACTTTTTCGCCAATGAGCTCCTCATATTTATTACGCTTTTAATTACACATTATTTTATTCTGATATTTCAACTCTATTACAAGCTCTGTTTTTTTTTTATTCGAATAAAGTTAAATCTTAAATTATAACTAGATTGGGCTATAATCTACCCACTGGCGCCCTATGCGATTCATCATCAGCTTATCGCACGAGCCTTCCCTATGGATGGATAGGGAGAACTGGGCCTCGATCGCGGTAAATTACAAAAGCTGGGAACGACATTACCAAAACCAAACCTCAACCAAAAACGTCACGTTCAACACATTTCGTATCGCGCTAAATATTTTAACGACAATGATTTGGTAAATACGTTGGCGCAACGATCGATCTTTGGAGCTAACGAGCGATCGAAGTTTTCCTTTTAAATCCGTATCGCGGTAGGTTTTTGACAGCGGTATCGACCAAAGGTGTGACATAGGTGTGACGCTGGGAACCTATCTAACGCTGTCAAATGAACGTTTTTGAAAAAGTTCCTCCAGAGGTACTTTTCCATTGGCATTATCGTTGCGTAAGGCTAAAGTAAATAAAGATGCTCTAAGTTGCGTCTTCTTTTCAACACTATTGATAAATATTATTACTAACTCTTTGGTCGAATGACACTTGGAATGGTTTTTATTAAAACTTAAAATTTGTTCTGAGGTTTTTAACTATTGTAGGTACCAGAGTGAAGATGTTTTTAGTTGTTTATTAGGTAAATAAATAAATTGTAGTCTGCTATGCCCATATCAATGACTGGAGTCGGCAAATTGCTAAAGATAATTTGTTTGAAGTGTGCATATTAGGACTATAGTAACATTAGAAATTTTAGCAAGCCAATTACGGTCAGAGTGTCGCACATTTTAAATTGATGTTTACTTATATGTTGTTTACACATGCTTTTCATATCTAGGTACATATTGTATACGGACTTAGAATGAACTTTTAGCATCCGATGGTACCACTATACACGACCTCTGTGGTGGGTGTACCCACCAGTCGGCCAAAGATCTATATGCCTATATGCCCCAGATTTGATTCCAAGTTGCAGGTACATATTAATCAGGAGCTCGATGGCGCAGTGGTTATCGCGCCCGTTCTGCGAGGGCCAAGGTTTATCAGTTTTGCTACTATTAACCAAATCAGTTATTTACGACTAAGCAAATCTGTTATAAATAGCTACACGAATGGATTTGATAACAAAACATTTAAGCGACTCTCGCAAAGGCTGGTCATCGGATGGGTGACCCACAGTTTATCATCTTAAGCTCTTCCATGCTTCAGAAGGCACGTAAAGCCGTAGGTCCCGGCTGCTTTAGCAGTCGTTAACAACAACCAATCCGCAGTAGTGCCCGCGTGGTGGTTTATGACCCTGTTCTCCCTATCCGTTCATAGGAAAGGCTCGTGCCCCAGCTGATAATTATGCCAATATTAATGACTAGTCGGCAAATTACTGAATATAATTTTCGTTTTGTTGCTTGGAGTTGTTTAGTCGCATAATCCCTAATTCGCAAAATGCCTAGTTGCTTTTTATATCCAGGTACATCTGTTTGTTCTTAGGAGTGTTGGGATGAACTTTTAGCATCATCCCACAGGCCAGACAAAGATATATGCCCCAGTTTTGATTCCCAATAGATGTACATATTAATGTGCTGAGTTTGGTTGGAAATAGGGCTATCTTAAGTCTGCTTGGCTAACTACCACCAACTTATCTGTCTGTCACCATAATAACAACATTGGTAGCATTATCGTTTCCAAACAAAAGAAGAGCTGCTAGTTCTTTCAATGTGCAGTGCGCTTAAACCATCCATCACTTCATATTATTATCATCACTTACCAATAAGTGAGAGAAAAGCAAAGCGCTTTCTCATTTGAATAACATAAAGAATTAGGTATATAAAAATTAAAATATTTTATAAGATTCACCTACTTATGTTTCTGATACTAAAAGCTTCATTACTATTGTCAGAAACTTAACAATGTTTTAAAATTATTATTTTTTGGATTAAAAATACCATATTATTGTGAAGTGTAAAGTGTAAAGTGTTTTATTATTTTATAGCCTCAATATTAAAATTAATTATTACAGCCTTCAGGTACCTCAGTCAGGTCCACATTCCTAAATGGTCCACTTGCCTGAATGGTCCACTTGCCTGAATGGTCCACTTTCTCAGACTATTTTCCCAAACTGTCTACAAAGCCATAGAATAGAATATTAATTAATAATTAATTAACTAATTTAATATAATAGAATTATTAATTTGTGAAATATAATATTTGTAAAGCATGTTTGTTTGTTGTACCCATAAAGTAAAGTAAAGTTTCATAAAACCAATAGGTATATTCTCAGTTTGACTGTGGGAACAACAGTCTATAATAATAACTTAGCATAAGGTAAGGAATTAATTGTTTAAATTGTCTTATGAGGCACAACGAATCTAATATTCTGCAGCAGACTATGTATTTAATATATTTGTCAGATGACATCTCATATTATGGTCACTTACGACTAGTTACAACACACAACTAAGTTGGGAAATATCAGAAATTAACTGTGGTGTTGAAGTAGCTAGAGACAAATAAGGTGAATGAATGATTATTAATTTAGTCACATTTACATTTAATAAATACAATTTTTTTATTTGACATTCTAAAGCAAATGGAAATAAAATAATGACAGGTAATATTTATTTAATTTGCCGAGCATACAATTTACATTCAAAGCTAAATTGATATCTGATTGAGCCTTCTGCTTCTATTTAAGAACACTTTATGCTTCCTTGTCCTACCAGCTTTAACTCAGCATGCACAATATAAACTTCGGCACCGCAGAAATCAGGGAGTATCCAATGTAAGATCAATAATTATTATGCATTATACTAGCTTGTCTTCAATAGATGTTTATTTCACCAACTTAACTTTAGCTGTTCCCGGTGGTGTACTATGAGAGTAGATAAATATACGATAATATCTCTGCCTGCAACAGTAAGGTACCACGTCGACTTTGATAATCCATTTCTTTGTTCAATCAGAATATTTTATTCATCATCAAACTTATGGGGTAAGGGGGTGAGACTGTTTTCATCACTGCATTTTCGCATTCCACACCTTTGATTCAAACACGGGGTGGCTTAGTCCTTGTTCTTTTACATCTTCCATTACTTTCAGTGGCTGTGATGTTTTCAGTCTAAGGATTTTGTTTGGGTTTATTTTCAATTTAATTTTTTTTGTTCAGTTTACATTGCTATGATTTAGTGAGTATTTGAGAGCCAAGCAATGCGAACCGTGTAATTTATTTCACTATTTTCACTATAGTTTTGTTTTACTTAAGTAGGTAGGTATGTACCTACAAAATATAATGTCACTGGTTCTCATTTATTGATCAGACCAAAGGGATCTTGTTCAAACAGGCAATTGTTTAGTTTTTTTGTGGTAAATGGTGATTTATATAGTGGTAATTAATTAATTTCATGAAAAATTGTAGACAATTAATAAAAAATTGTAATTTCCCCCTTAATCCTTAAGTTATAGTAAAAAAAAAATATTTTTTTAAAGACACTTAAACGTTAAAATGATAATAGATTTTAAGTTCTAGCTCTTTACAATATCTGTCGAGTATTTTCATAGTTTCTACTTGTAATTTTGCATAAGACCATAATTTTGCGTGTTTAAAACAATGTGGCGGTGTTTTCAACATTCTTAATCGAGTATCGATTACAAATATCACACCTAGTATTTTTAATACTCGTGGCAAGCACTAAACGATTCAACTTTGAGGAAAATTCACTAACGCTAACACTACGACATTGGTTTAATCGTTAGGAAAATTTTGCGCGATACCATTTTTGACATCGGCTAAACCAAAACCGAACCAAAACTTCATCGTTAACGTTTGAACGTTTGAGTCAGTTTGAGATGTTGGCAAATAGCGCGATTGAGGCCCTGGTTATAAACCACCACGCGGGCCCAGTGCGGATTGGTGGTTATTAACGACTGCTAATGCAGCCGGGACAAACGGCTTTACGTGCTTTCCGAAGCACGGAGGCGCTCGAGATGAAAATTTTTTGGTCACCCATCCGATGGCCGGCTTTTGCGAAAGTTGCTTAACCTCAGCACTCCCAGACCGGGCGCGTTGACCACTGCGTCATCGAGCTCCTCTCCTCTTCACTATGCGGTTGAATGGATGGAATAATGATAAAAAGCAAAAATAAAATATATTATCACACAAAAAATTAAAACAATCACTATTACAATTCCTTTTAATCTTATTCCAATTCCAACTTCATTTCACTAATTGTCATTTCTATAAATTAAATCCTTTATAAATTCCGAGCAGTAAATAAACACAATTTCCCTAGCACTTATTGGCAATTCAATCTTTTTAAAGCAAGAAAAAAATATTAATTCTCCCCTCCTTCCCTGAGCGGACGTACCATTCATTCAGTAAAACGCGCCAAGGGGAACTTTAGCAAAACTATTTCAATTTAAAACGACTGTAAAATTGTCCGCACACAATGACTCTCCAATCACAATAAAGTAAAACTTGCTACTTAAAGTATAAAGCTTCGATTTAACAGCCTGAAAAGGGATCGACCCTCTCCCGACTTTTTGCAGCCATCTTGTTATACTGAACTGAAATCTAGTTTGTCCGCCAATCCGAATGGGCCCATTAGTCAGTGTTGATTGTGTAACGTTTGCTGTACCCAAAGGGCGCGTTTGGAATGCCTTTAAATGTCAATAGCCTTACTTGTTGCCATGTACTCTGTGCTTGTACTGCATACATACATACTCTCACTTCCTCGTCGATTATAACCTCGTCGTTAATAACCTACTGCACGCTTTGGAAAAGTCCGTACTTCGGTAGGCACGTAAAGCAGTTGGTCCCGGCTGCTTTAGCAGTCGTTAACAAACACCAATCCGCACTGCACCCGCGTGGTGGTTTGTGACCCGTTCTATCTATCCATCCATAGGGAAGGCTCGTGCCCCAGTGCCAGCAGTGGGGACATAAAAATGGGCAGCGCATGCCCTAACAAAGAATCCAACCCAACTTTAGTGTTTTGGTCTCCAACGCGATTAGATAATAACCACTGAGCTGATTACTTGTATTCGTATTGCAACGTTCAAACTATACGCTGGATATCGTATTTCACAAATTAGGCTTGCTATCCCTACATTAATCGAGCTACGGCAATTAGTTAGGCTTACTGATATTCATCCGGATAGCAACAGTTAAAGCGACGCATCACTAAACAATTATTCTAATACGGAGCGTTTGCGCCCCGTACCATAAGAAAAACTGTTTTTTTTCTTTCCAATTAAAACTAAAAATAAGTTTTAAAAAATTAACTAGCATATTGAAGTGTGTTAAAACTAATCTACTTAAAAAATTTAAATGCTTAAATCGGTCTGGTTTGCCTGTAAAATGCAAATCTATGCTTTAAAAGGGGTTACTTTGATATTTTTTCTCTGTTATAAAAGTTAACAAATCGTGTTACTGCAACTAGCAAAATGAAGTCAATCAAATGAAAAATCATGTCATCAAATATCACTTTCATACGTTTTGTAATTGTTGGGAAAAATCAACCCCGTAAATTTCCACTGCGTCCCCTTGATTTGCAAATCACGTACTATTATAACATCAAGTATAATAAGTATAGTAAATAGTATGTATACTTCATCATCATTACCAGCTCATTGTATGTCCCCACTGTTGGGCACGAGCCTTCCCTATGGATGAAACACCTCAGCGAGAACGGCTGATAAGACACAACGCGGGCCCAGTGCGGATTGGTGGTTGTTACGACTGCTAATGCAGCCGGGACACGGCTTTACGTGCCTTTCGAATCACGGAGGAGCTCGAGATGATACATTTATATATAGCTAAGCTACTTCTTAACACCTCTGAGGTATTGTGGTTATGGCCACCGGTTTAGACCCAGAGGTCCCGATTCGATTCCCAGCGATTAGTACATTTTTTTTTAATTTTTTTTGGACCACAAACAGGTTTGCAATGCTTGATTTATAACATGAATTAACCTATAATATATTATTTATTGTAAGCCCAACATCGTTGATGATGACATTTATGTACTCGGTGTTTATGTGGATGGTGGTAGGGCTTGTTTGTCAGCTACCACCATCTTATCATTGTTGGTAGCATTGTTCTGGCAGATAGAGATAAGATATCCAGTGCCTCAGCAGTTAAGGATTCCGGGTGAAGTGCTTTTCACCTTCCGCCTTATCTTCACTTAACTTCAGGTAAAATTAAGACAATGTGCTTACCCGTAACATATAAAAAGCACTTAGTTATGGTATTTTATATATACGTACTCTACTACAAACTTCCCTTTAAAGTAAGTAAATCCTTAAGCAATCAACTGTAAATGTGCCGCCATGTGTTGCCTTCTGGAGAATCCGACTTTCATGAAATATGAATGAACTGTGAGAAATATTGTTGAGTTTGTTTCTCCTCCGAGTCTAAGAGTTATTGAATACATTGTACAAAACTACTTAAGTAAGCAAAATTATATTGTTTTAATTTGTTTTAGTAAAACTGGGACTTTTATATTGTCTATGAAGGTTCATACCTATGTAGGTACGTCAGGATCAGTTTTCAAGTAAATTTCAATAAATTATTGATTGGTTTGTTTCGTGATTAATATTATGTTGAGATTATAATACTCGATTAGTTATATATTAGTATAACTAAACCAATAACTATTTGTTTGTTTACATTTGTTTTGCTAGTAGCGAGAATTTAATATTTTATGAGAAAAAACCCAATAACTAACAAATAATAATAAATAATTATTAATAATTAACTCCCTATTATTACTAGGAAGTTAATTTATTAATAATGTTTTTGTTGTTTATTGCGTTTATTATTTTTTAACGTCTATAGATATTTATTAATATTTGTTTTGTTATTTTATTATTCGTTTTTTTCCAAATACTGCCCACCAGTGCGTGTGTCTTGATGACCTAAATTGAGACAGCATTTAGTTTTAAGAAAAAAATGTAACTTCTACTTGTTTTTAATGTGCGTCCTGTTGGTTGTCTTATTGAAGTAAATACATTAATAAATAAAGTATACAGCAAATACTTTTACGCAATTATTTATATAACCAACAAAAATACTCTTATATACTATCCCTGTAGATTAACCAGCGTCCCATTACGTGGGTTAGACTAAGCTGGATTTATGGCTTCAAACTAAATTAGTCCGAAGTGTAAGCCTATATTGGGTACAAATAGCTATAAAATACAAGAACATCACTGGCATATTATGTTAAAACTATTTGTATATAAAGCTTAGTGTACTAATAAGTAATAATCTTTATTGAAAACTGTTTTGTGTTTTCAATATTAACATGAAAATGCCAAAGCCTTAAGCTTTTCGGATCCCCCAAGTTACGATACAGAATTGTTTTTTATGTTTAACATTTTCTTTTAGGATATATATATATATATCCTATTTTTATATTTTTACATATTGTCTTCTAAAGTTTACGCGAACACTATACGCATTAAAATGAAACTTTTTTTTACGGATCTACTCGCCTTTATTTTGCACATTAATTTGATTTAATGTTTATCCTGACGTTTCTCAGACGTGGTCACAGGGAGATGCTTTGACTTTGCAACGTATTGTACTAATTATCTAAAAAAAAATTAAAAACATTTATTGATCTTTCTTTGTTCCGTATGCGATTCTACACCATAAAACTTTGGTAAGTTGTTTTAAGCTCCCCGTCAACCCCAAAATTGAGCTAAAAGCCTTTTAGAGTCACCTATGATACGCCGATATTTTCCCACAATACCTCTAGTACCTATATAAAAAGCTAAGTTTTAAAACTAAATCAGAAACGAAAGATAAATCACATGCGCTATAACATGACGTTGGAGCTCTCATAGTCGGAAACGCATAGATTGCCAGGAGGGGTACAGTCAACAGAAAAAGTAGATGATGTTTACTAGATTTCAAAATTAAGTTTCGGTAGTGTAAGTCGGTATTTTCTATACAACTACAAACAGTCAAAGTCTGCAGGTACTAGTAGACACTCGAAGGTTTTTCAATATGCGTTTAAAAAGCTATGATTTTCAAACTGATTTCATATTTTGATACTTGACCAATCATCAGTTACATTTGCTGTTTGTGTACTCGATTTATTTGGTGCTAGGGCTTGTCGGTCCGCCTGGCTAGCTACCACCATCTTATCTAAATATGTCGCCATAACATTGTTTGTAGCAATGTTGTCCGGCCGCTAGAGATAAAAAGCCAGTGCCTCTGTCGATAATTCCGGGTGAAGTGCGCTTCATCCTTCGCCCTTATCATCACCACCTGTCATCACCACCTGTCATTATCACATGTCATCATCACCTGGTGAGATCAAGGCCAAGCGCTTTCAAAGAACAATACAATAGTAATTTAAAATAAAGAAAACGATTGTTACTAAATAGGTCAAAAGTAACTAAACATTATTAAAATTTACTATTCAAACCAATTTGTTTATCATCACTTCAATAATGAACACAAACAAAACACGCGCCACATTTTAAAACAATAGTCCTCTCCAACCGACCACTAAAATAAGGGTTATCAAAAATAATTTCAGGGTAAGTGATTTAGTATTTGGAGTCGTTCCCTTTCTGCACAGGGCACACTACCGGCCCTTTCACGCATTAGATAAATGAAGGGAATGAAATAAAGCCCTGTTTGTAAAAGGGAACGCAATTATTTGTATCTCCCTTAATGCTCCACTGAGTTTTCTATGTTAGAACAGAGCTTTGTTTCCTTATAGAGAATGATCGAAATTAAATTGAAGTTTCGTGGATATAGGTCGAGTAATTTAATCTTATAAATATAGCAAATGTTGAAAAAAATTCCACGAGCAGGCTTTGAACCTGCACCCTTCTGACATAGCGGATCAGGTGCTCTCCCAATTGAGCTATCGTGGTTCTAACCAGCCCGCCGAAATGATTCAACACTATTTACTTTTTTACTTTGAAAGCCAAAGGCGCCCATTCAATGTCAACAACTACCGCCGTCATTAACATCCGATCATAATATTTTTACAAATTCTAAAGATCAGTTAAGAAGTAGGCAAGCTATTTATAATATGTTTTTGTTTTGTTTATATAATTTTTAACGCAAATTTAGGAACGAAACAAAGTACAAAAATACAAATGTTGAAAAAATTACCACGAGCAGGTTTTGAACCTGCACCTTTCTGACATACCGGGTCAGGTGCTCTCCCAATTGAGCTATCGTGGTTCTAACATTTGTGTTTTTTTATTTGTTTTGCAACAAAATTTGCGTTAAAAATTATATAAACAAAACAAAAACATATTGTAAAGATTTTCTTTTTTTTTTCTTTTTACTAATTTAAAGAAAAAAATACACCTTTTTCAGTATGTTATAACTAATAATAAAAGGTAACCCATACTATAGAAAACCAATGATTTGATTTGATATTTCATGTGATTGTTGAACGACTGATAACGAACGAGGACAAAACAAAATAGTGAATGTGGTGAAATACGTTAAATATTGTTTTGTCAACGTCACACAAACGTCATTTTGTATTTGAGAAAAAGAGACAAAACAATTATTAACTAAATAATGCTTATATAGTTTTTATGAATAAAGGGACTAGTAAAAAATCTTATTTAAATCAGTCGCTACCAAAAGTCCAAAAGTAAAGTACTACTCCAAACAAGCTCTAAAGAGGGATTATAAGATAAGCCGATTTTGATAAAATTAACACGAATAAATAAAGTGTAACCCGGCCCCGAGTAATCTGATCGGACTTGTCACAAAGCAATCTGGATAAGTCTCTGATATGGACCCGGGATTTCGCAACCGAACGTACCGGTCGGATCGAAAGGACAACTGTATTTCTTACTCTCAAAATAATGATACAGAGATAAGACTGACATTCGGTTGTGTCACAAAATAAGAGAACAGCAGAAGCTAAGCTTTATAATGACGCGCTAGAGCAACAAAGTTTTCAAAATTCAACATAATTTATTCAGTTTAGGCTACAAATAACTCATAAGAATGTCACTATGCCATCAGTTCGTAAGTCTACACAGGGCGGGAGACCTTGTACTGAGAACAACCGGCAACAAACTCAGCGAGGGCGTTTCTGTTCTACAGCGTCAAACTATTGGAAAATGCCCTATCATAAAAGGACACTTTCCATTACAAATAAACACTCAAAATATGACCTAGACGCACACATAGACCCCTCTCACGGATACGGAATGAACTGTTGCGAGCTTGGTGCCTGGAGTGAGTTTAATTTGACATTTAATCACGTTAACGAAAACGAAAATTAGTGTGTGAAGCAGCGCCTTCTGAGAGAGTGAAAATGTTGTCATACAAGATCTCGTTTTCGTTAACTTGATCTCGAATGTCAAAAAAACTCACACTGTAGTCTGTTCACTATAGCTTGATTTTTTTTTAAAGTGTAGTTCGTTCCCTGAGGTACCGGCTAAGGTCATAGACCATGCTGCCATGGCATTAGTTTCTTAATTTCATTAGTATTATCTAAACTCTATATAGCATGATAGTGAATGGTACCCTTCGAGTATCTCAGTAAAGATGTGGGGCTTTACTAAGTCCTCACGCGGACTTCTTGAGAGCACTTTGACTACACCTCACCTGATGTTAAGTGACGGTGCGGTCAAGGATGGAACATGCCTGCCTAGATAGCTTATTAGAGGTTTAGATTATACCTTTCAGGGAACACACTCGCAGGCAGCGCGTTCCATTCCCTAGCTGTACGCACTAAGAAAGTTGAACTGAATCGGCTCGTGCGACAATCTACAACATAGGGATGGAACTCGCGCCTCGCGCTCCGATAGCGGAAAGACTGACTCCTGTCACAGCACAGGTATCAAGCTAAATTGAACAAACTATAGGCCCTCTGTAGCGAGATTTCGTGTCCGTGAGCGGTTGTCTATATTGTGTGCGAGCTCGAGCGCGTCTTGTATAAAGTTTATCTTCTGCACTCACCTTATTTTGTGATTGTATATTCAGACATTAGGTATAATTTGTAGATCGGGGGCAGATGTGCATTTAGATAAATACGGAAGAGAAAGAGATGACAAAGATGATACACAAAAAATACGAACACAATCTTGCATTGTGCTCAGCGAAAGAAAACCGCAGTAACAAAGCGAATACATGACCCGATTTGGCCGGAATTCGACTGGATGTCGACCACCCTAATAACTATTGGTGCTACTAACCGCTATATTTTTTTTGTCTGGGTGGATACCAAACTTAATCTAAGTACAGTTTTCAATTATACAATGTGTAACATAAAGGTGTGGTCTAAATGAAAAGATTCAAAGTGTATCCGATCTAGATCCTGTATGAAGAGTTACTAAGACAAAATTATTAACTTTAATTTGTTATGCAATTTTTAATTAATTTTTTTTTTGTTTTTTTTTGTGTGTTGTGATTGTGCTTCATTTTTTTATTTTTTTGTCTGTTTATTTGTGATGAAAAGTGTCCTTTTATGATGGGGCACTTTCCAATATTTTTGACGCTGTAAGGGAGAAAAGAGCTGGACACTTGCTGAGTTTCTTGCCGGTTCTTCTCAGTACAAGATCTCCCGCCCAGAGTAGATAGACTTACCAACCGATGGCATAAAATGACGTTCATAAGAGCTATTTGTAGCCTAAACTGAATAAATGAATTTGAATTTGAATTTGAATTGAATTCTGACGTCACAATCAAAATAAACAAATCACAGCCCTAGTAGTTAAGTAACCTCTGTGTGACATGTAACGTGTAACATTTATGATCACTGCTGCTTGCTTATGCGAGTCTGACGCGTATGACTTCACTAATAAAAGTATTTAAATTACAATTACATGACAAACTAAAGTTAATAATTAAGTCTCTGTAACAACACGATAAACAACTCTAGATCGGATACACTTTGGATCTTTTCATTTTGACCACACCTTTATGTAACACGTTGTATACAGCCACGGCATGCGATGTGGACCAATAGTAATAAATTTAGCTAAACTAAAAAAGCCCTATGTGGTGCCGGGGATAAAGAATTGCACCACCCCATCTCTTCCCGTGGGTGTCGTAAAAGCCGACTAAGGGACCATTCCAGAGGATGGGCAGCAGCATCTCTCTGAGGTTACCCTCAACCTACTGCGATCGCCAACCCGCCTGCCAAGCGTGGCGATTACGGCAAATACCCCTCATATCCTTGGGGGAGGCCTTTGTCCAGCAGCTGACGTCTTTTGGCTGAGATGATGATGATGATGATGAAACTAAAAAAAACACAAAACTTAATACTACTATCATTTAATTTAATACCTAAACTATATTCTATTCCAGTTTGAACGGCACTAGATTTACTGCTTGTGAGGTGAGAACTGAGTGAGATTGAATGAGAGTTGAGTGAGTGTTCTCGATGGTGCAGTGGTTAACGCGCTTGGTCTGCGATTGCTTGAGTTAACTAACTCTCATCGGGTGGGACCAAAAATTTATATCTCGAGCTCATTCATGCTCGGTTGGTCCCGGCTGCATTAGCAGTCGTTAACAACCACCAACCCGCAATGGGCCCGCGTTGTATCACTCCAAATGTTTTTATGTGTGAAAGTAAGTGTGTGTTTATGTTAGAAAAGATTAAAATTAATATCAGACTCTCCGCACTCCAAGTTAATTAAAATACATAACCATATTCCCAACAATATCAAAAATTTAAAAAAAAAAATTAACATTTGAAAATCAGCTAAAAGAATATCTCATCAATAAAAGTTATTATAATGTGTTAGAATTTTTCCAAGATGTGATTTGTTAAATTATATCAACGCTTTAGTATGAACAGTCTATAAAAAATGTTAATTTATTTATTTATTTTATTTTGTTCAAAACACCAACAGCACTTATACAATATATGGATACATTTCTATAAATCTACTTAGCTATTAACAGGTATTCGCATATGGAAATTATTATACTATTTTATTAAAATTATAATAAATAACAAAGCTACATAAATATTGTTATTAGTAGAAAACTAGATAAGAAATATTCATGTTAAATAAATTATAAAATTATTATAGTGAAAATAGAAGTAAGAAGTTAAAGTTTTATATGTAGAATTATAAATTGTTACGCCCTTACAGGGTGTCACTTACATGTACCTACAATACTTATTGTTAAATTAAAATTATGTAACATGTTGTGACCTGCAATAAAGTTATGAAGCAATGGGATAAAGTTAAGGTTAGAAACTATTCCTTGTAATTTAAACTCAAACTTTAATCACCCAAAAAATAATTCCCACAAATTATTACTCCGACGTAGGTATTTAATAACCGTTCAACACAAAAAGGATCGTACCACATGAAGTAAAAGCCCAAATAATAACTTTGGCATCGCCGAAAGGGTCATAGTCAACAAATAGGGCTAAAACAAATTTAATTACACGCGAAAGTAAATAGTTCGGAATTGGCTTAATATGTGTACAGCATTGCTTGAATTCGAAATGAGTTATCATCAGTCCAGTTTCCCCTTCCCAAAATATCTGAGGGTTGGTTTGAAGAGTCGTAAAATGTCCGGCTGTTCTTTCAAGGGTACCACGGGAGTTCCGGATCCTAGGTCCCCTGCCGGTTATGCTTTCGCGGGTGTCTCTGGCAGGTCCCGGACATGGGTTGGATTCGTGATGGCTATGTGGTTAGCTGTAGCAGGGGGAATGTTCGTCTGCCTGGTTGAGGTCTGGCCAGGATTCCATTTCGTGCACAACGAGCGGGTCCGAGTAGCGGTCTTGAGGGGGCCCGACGCAAAAGGATCTGCTGGGTACGTGAGTATAGTTGGTTGTTCCGCTCGGTGCTTTTCATTAAGTAGGCTTCCAACATCTAAGGCACTAGTCTAGAGAAATAGTAGGGGCGCCCGCTAGATGCAATGTCTCCGGTTGAATCAGCCGCGTAGAATTTTGGAACTGATGAGGTGCCTGGATTACTGAGAAGTAAGTGGGCTTGTAACTCCGCAACCAATAACTTTGATAATTAGATAGTGGACTATACGTGTCCACGGGGCAACTAGCTCGAGACACTAGTCTTAAAAGTACCGGTTAAAGAATGCGCTTCGGCGCGTTCTGATTTGGCGTTATGACCTGACGCAGATGGACCCTTGTGCTTACGCAAGGATGTCTGACACCTAACTTTATGACTTTAGTTATGGCTATGGCAATTGGTTATGGCAAGGTTGGTGAGGGGTGTCAATATAAACTTTAAAGTCGTCCTGCGGGGAGTCCTGTTAACCTACCTAGAAAGCTAAAAATGGGCTTGTGTTGTTTTTTTAGTAAGTATCTTATCTTATCTTATCTTAGTGGGGCCTGCTGAGGTTTCCCTCTCTTAGTAACACTTCGACCTATCGGGATCTTTTGTGCAACCCCATCCTTTCACTCTTCCTCCTCTGTAAAGATAGATGCCATAAGTTTGGCAACGTCCTTAAGAGTGAAGAGCCTAAAGTCCTCCGGTTTCAGATAGGCCGACCCCAGGAGTCCCATTCTTTTCCTAGCCAGAGAGTCGCAGTCACACAGTAGGTGCTGCATTGACTCCGTTCCTCTCCACATGCCCTACACAGACCATTTGTTGAAAGGTGCATTCTGTGATGCATTTGTTTTGTGGCATAGTGCCCTGTCAAGGCACAGATGGTTAATCGGGCCTGCCTTCTGGTGCCTCCGCATATGAATAATTAAGTCATGGGTTCAGTTTATCGGGTGGGTCAGTAGCCTAACGGAACTATGGGGATTGAACGTTGATTTCTCGCATTCAA
Source organism: Eudonia lacustrata (assembly GCA_947562085.1). Lineage (NCBI taxonomy): Eukaryota > Metazoa > Arthropoda > Insecta > Lepidoptera > Crambidae > Eudonia > Eudonia lacustrata. The sequence continues at coordinate 1,028,316 of OX387332.1, forward strand.
CACGATCATCTAACCATTCGGCTATTAACACTTCTAATTTATATATTCCCATTGGGTACCATTTGGTCAATGAACACGAGACCACTGAGTGTGGTCAGCGGTCCAGCCACTAGAGCACAGAAGCGGTTTAAATTACAAGGGCAAACTAAATATTTATTAGCAGCACTTGGTATAGCAATTACCTAAATCACTAGCATTATCTGAAATCATATAAAAGGCCTTGTTTAAAACAAATGGTTCTACATTTGCTATTTGATAATATATTACGCCTATAACTGCGTTATCATTACAATTAACTATTGTTGTTTATGGCTGTATAATTATGAAATTATCACCTAAAATATGTATGGGATTTATGAAGGCTGATATTTATGGTATTGCGTACTTATAATAAAGTTTTAACACAATACACTAACTAAAATTCAAATTATATATTTATCTGTTAGCGCTTTTATCTCACCAGGTGCGTAGCACATAGTTCCTGGTTCATAGTGCGTAGTGCGTAGTTCGTAGTTCGTAGTGCGTAGTGCGTAGTGCGTAGTGCGTAGTGCGTAGTGCGTAGTGCGTAGTGCGTAGTGCGTAGTGCGTAGTGCGTAGTGCGTAGTGCGTAGTGCGTAGTGCGTAGTGCGTAGTGCGTAGTGCGTAGTGCGTAGTGCGTAGTGCGTAGTGCGTAGTGCGTAGTGCGTAGTGCGTAGTGCGTAGTGCGTAGTGCGTAGTGCGTAGTGCGTAGTGCGTAGTGCGTAGTGCGTAGTGCGTAGTGCGTAGTGCGTAGTGCGTAGTGCGTAGTGCGTAGTGCGTAGTGCGTAGTGCGTAGTGCGTAGTGCGTAGTGCGTAGTGCGTAGTGCGTAGTGCGTAGTGCGTAGTGCGTAGTGCGTAGTGCGTAGTGCGTAGTGCGTAGTGCGTAGTGCGTAGTGCGTAGTGCGTAGTGCGTAGTGCGTAGTGCGTAGTGCGTAGTGCGTAGTGCGTAGTGCGTAGTGCGTAGTGCGTAGTGCGTAGTGCGTAGTCCGTAGTGCGTAGTGCGTAGTATCTGTGGTAGTATCATATCTAATTATTATTAGTATAATTAATTTTATTATACAATCCATTGATGCATGGAACAACTATAATACTCGTAGTACGAATACAACTCGGCCTCCGTCTGAAAATCTGCTTCATGGCGATGGCTTTGCTATTTGCCGTGACACATGCTGAGCCGGAGACTTTTTTGCCACTGTATCACTGCTCGCCTTTAGTGCGTAGTCATAGGTATTTAATTACATGCTGGTATGGTACAGTCGAGTCGTCGGCGCTAAGATTCTGACTCTTGAAGAGTTTATTATGGTTTTGACAAAAGTAGAAGCTATTTTGTTTATGTTTACTATCTTCGGATCTTAATAAGGAAGCGGGTATGTTAACACCCGGACATTTCCTGACTAAAGGTTATTTAGTATCTTTACCTAAAGAACCCATCAGTGAAATTATTTGTATTCGTTCTCGTTGGCAAATGCTTATGAAAATAACACAATGCTTTTGGCTTATTTGGCAACGCGACTATATTCATACGCTTCAACAAAAGAATACATAGTTTCAAAATGCTCCGAATATAAAGGATACTATTTATATATTAATCTGGGTACCTATTTGAATGTTTAAAATTAAAAAACCTAACCTAAAATAACTAACGTTTAAAATCACTAAAATCTAAATACCCAATGTTTTAAGATCCCTAAGCAAGTAATACCTACCAACAAAATATTGGATGGAATTAATTACCTAATGTTTAAAATGTTTATAGTTATAACACGAAAGTTTGATATACCAACAATTTAAATACCAAATGGCTATACCTAAAATAATGCACCACTTGCGAGCTATTTCTTTGAAGTAGTGGATCAGATTCCGCGAGCGTAAAAGTGGGTATACTAGCTGCCCTACTCCTGTAGGTCACGTGATAGGCTAGAATTTAACACAATTTATTGATATAAGACAATCGCGAAGCGCAGCGAAGCGATGTCTTGAATTTGGAGGTTATTTTTTTTTATTAGACAACCAGAAAGCAAAAATTACTAAATTGAAACCCGAGGCATAAAATTTTGCTATTATCTATTTGGTGACTATAACATATTTGGTCTGAATTGCAGTTAAAAGGTATTCAAATATTTTTAAAGCATTTAAAAAATATATAAAATGTGTCCTTTTATAATATTTTATGGTGATTAAACCAATAGCCCAATACTCATCAATTGTAGCGATGACTTGATTTCAATGATGGAGGCCTTTGCCCAGCAGTGGGACAGTTACAGGCTACTTTACTTTACATTTTTGACTATATTTCTTTACTTTTTTCATATCAATTCGACGTTATTACCTCCATTATTCAACATAATCTATCTACTATTAACATCGCTATTATATTATATTTCATCGAATTTGATGTTAAATTGCTCTGCCGTGTAATTTACTAAAATTGGGCAATTGTGACCCTCGTTCGATCGAGACCCTTAACTCTAAACTTGGGCTGGGAGGTCGATTCGCAACAGTTTCGGGATCACTTTCGACTACGTAGGCTTTATGACGTCCTGCGATGTTATAAAGCAATATGTTGTACGACAGGTTCTTGATCAAGCGTAATAGCGGTGGTGAACCATGTATATTATTTGGACCTTCATTTTCTAACGTTCACAGTCGTTACTCAGAAGCTTTTCGACATCACTACAAAGTCTCTTCCCGCTGTCTGTCTATGCTTAGATCTTTAAAACTACGCAACGGATTTTGATGCGGTTTTTTTAAATGGATAGAGTGATTCAAGAGGAAGGTTTATATCTATAAAACCTGCATATAATTGGACCCGGTAGGTGGCGCTGCGCTGCCATAGGGTTCTATAGGATACGGGTGTTCACTCAGGCGGACGAAGTCGCGAGCGGACCGCTAGTCTTTATATATAAATCTTCTGTGCGTCTGTATGTTATTGAACTCCTAAACGGCTGGACCGATTTGGTTGAAATTTTCTGTGTGTTTAAGTGGATTCGAGAATGGTTTTGATTTACAATTGGACCCGATAGGTGGCGCTGCTATACGGGTCCATCATAGGATACGGGTGTTCTTAAGTGGACGAATGATTTGTTTGTTTTGTTGTCATGGAAACTGTCAAAGCGGTACGAAGTCCGGAGGTCAGCTAGTCTTCTTTATATATTTTGCACGGCCAATGACTCTACTCTACCTGATATTAAGTGGAAATGGAGTTCAGACGCGGAGATTGTGATAAAGCCGCCCTTTGTACGACTAATGTGTTTTTGTTTACGTGTCTGTATTTTTGTTTTTTGTATGGACAATAAATTATTTTATTCGTTTTTATTCTCTCAGTTCGGCAACGCAAAAGCTACTTCTGATGGTACTGATATCCATAGCCAGTGGTGACCGATCACCATCCTGCTCGGACTTGACCTATACCTACTATATAAAACGATATGCCTAGAATACCTCGTATATACATACAAACATTGTCCAGAATTCACGAAACTAGGGCGCTCCAATTTAAATATCTATCTTCTCAGCCTTAAATACAGGTATTGGATACACAAATACTGTGTTACATAACTTAAACGCAGGAAAACCCAGCAATCCAAAATTCTGTAGGACAAAACGCAATTTGCTGTACATTGTCGTGTACAATGGAGCGTCCGACCTGATATCGTGCACATCAAATTTTCATAGATCCAAGTATATTGCCGTCTTGTCTCAGTAGCAGACAATGATAAAGCACCGATGCTGGATACGGCAAATGAACCCTTCACATCTGTGCGTCTCGAGTCTCGATATTCGCGACCGTTTCCAAGCATACAACACCTGGGAACTGAGCCTTGAAACGTTGATGATGCAAGCGGTATTTCTCTTTGGCTATTTAGTTTTAGATTGGTAGGTATTGGGTGTATCGAATTGCTGATTTGAAAGTGCCCAAGTGGTTAGGTTTGACATTAAACTTTTTATAACATTTTGAAATGAAATGAAAATGAAATATATTTATTAGAACACAGTATAAACTTATGTTGAACAAAACGAAAAAAAAATGCGTCCTAAAAAGACTTCACTCATTTTGTTTTTTATATTTCCTATCCGCCATATCTAATATATAATGTACCATATTTTATCGCATATATTGTATGTACAGTCGGCAGCAGATCAACCTACCCAAATCTGTCAAATTTCTCCAATGAATATTGATTACTCCTTATAACCAAATAATAAAATTGAAAATTGATTGTAGAAATTTGACAGTTTTGGGTAGGTTGATCTGCCGCCATGTGTACTTTTCGATCAACAAATTTTAAGGATATCCAGTTACAAACATTTTTGCCGTAACGTGGCGATCGTAGTTAACTCCGCCTGCCATGAAGATGACCATAGAATGACCGATATAAACCTTCCGACCTTTTTTTTGTCAAAGCCATTTGTTTTAGTTCGTTGTTAAAGCCTCATTGTAAATGCCGGACGCCGCACATGTGCGGGGCCATAATTACATTTCTATTGTGTCTGGTTTTAAGGCAGTCAACGTGTTAAATAGAAATTAATTTCTTTTTTATGATTCTTAATGGTGGATATCCAGAAAATTTGTCAAAAGCAAAAGGGGCGGGTAAAACCACTGACCCCTGCACAACAAAATCGCCTAATGGTGGATATCCAGAAAATTTGTTGATAGTACCTATGGATCATACTCTAAATGCATAAAGGCATTCCCAAATCTGATATTATAATGAACCACGCAAAGGGCTCGTAACGTCAATCCAAAATTATTTAAGATAGATAGTCAATATATCAGCTATGTATTTAAAACGAGAAATTAAGACAATTACAGAAACTAACGTTATTTTAGTTCCCATTTACCAAACAAGATGGCGCTGGTTGACTCTTGCATCTTGTTTTGTTTAAGATTAACCGATAAGATTTTATTTCCGAAATATTTATAGATTATTTTGCACTTATGCGAAATACATACATAGTTAAAGCAATAGTCTTAACAAAGCTAAAAAAGCTTTTTCCTGTAAGTTATATGAATTGAGTTGATTATAATACTCGTATATTATGATGAAGAGGACTCCGTACCAAAACAGCTTCTTCAACCGTTAAGAACTTCATGATTATTTTTTATTGTTTAGGTATAAAAATAAACATGTAAAGGAAAATTTTGGAGAACGCGCTTGATCCGCGATTGCTGAAGTTAAGCAACATTTACAATCGCCTGTCATCGGATGGGTGACCAAAAAATATCATCTTTTGCTCCTACGTGCTCTTGAAGGAAGAAAGAACCGTTGATACAGGCTGCATTAGCAGTCGTAAACAACCGCACTGGTCCCGCGTGGTGGTTTGTGGACCGTTCTCCCTTTGATGTTTCCATCCAGTAAGGATTGAATGAGCCGGTGATGTTGAAGCACTCGTAAAGTATCGCTTTTCAATGTTAAATAATCGCGTGAACCCCAGAAAACAATACAAACTGATATATTATCTGTCTAAGCGGCGTTCATACCAGTGTCGAGTGGACCTATTTATCACAGGTGAGGAAACGGCCGGAAACGTTCCCACGTTACTCCATTAAAGCGAAATGAAAAGATCTCTTGCGACGAACGGGGGAAAGCTACTTACCAGACTCCATTATAGGCTTGGTAAAACATTAACTGTGGATCTAATACGTAATCAGGAAGAGTGATTAAGATAAGATAAAAAAATATTTTATTACTACAAAAATTACAACTAAGATCTTCAGTTTCTTTTTAGAAAACTAAACATAAATAGGAATAACTAAAAATATTGTGTATTTGTAAGCAAAGGGTACCAGTCTCAGCGAAGTGCTGAGTTAGGCTCAGCCCTGATTTTTAGTCTGGCCCCTGCGATGGATGGTCGGAACGGGATAAATAAGGAAGAATGGATGGATGCTTGTGAGGTTTATTTGATTAAAAAGTTTATTTGGGTACGTGTTGTCAAAAAGTGTGATGTGTAGGTGCGACTGTTAAAGCATTTCTTATATTTAAAAAATAATTCTTTGCTTAGATTATTTTGAGTGGTGGCAAGCGATGACCTGATCCCAATGACAGAGGCCTTTGCTCAGCAGTTGGACAACCCGCTATACACTACTTTAAAATTTATACTGACACTCCCTACCAACCTTCCGGTTACAAAGTAGGTGTCAGAATAACCTTGCGTAAGCACAAGGGACCATCTACGTCAGGTCATATTAACGCCAGATCAAAACACGCCGGTACGCATCCTTCATCCAGTACTTTTAAGACTAGTGTCTCAAGCTAGTCGCCCCGTGGACACGTATATAGTCCACTACCTAATATCCAGATAGGTCACCGGAGCTGTAAGCTCGCTCACTTCTCGTTGCTCTAAGAGCACAACTCAGCAGTTGGGACAGTCATAGTAGAGTCATATGCTGTGCAAACTATAAAAAATGCTACACAAAATACGAAACATTCTTGTCCTAGGAATTGATCCAAAGCCTCTGGATACAAGTCCAATCGTCTTACCACTATACCAGACCATATTTTTCGTAGTGGTAGAGCCACGCTGCGTTGCAGCACGACATGGGCCGGCTCGCCCGGCGTAATACTACCCTCTCACAGAATATCGGCGTGAAACAATGGCACTCGTTGCTGTTGTGTTTCATCCGGAGACTGAAAGTACCGGAGGCCCATCTCTCACCCCTCCCCCCTCGCAATTCCTACTCCTTCCACAAGATCCAACGACTTTCTCAAGGCCGGCAACGCATCTGGTATTTATTTATTTTGCGGGTGTCCATGGGCGGCGGTGATTACTTTCCATCAGGTGACCCGCCTGCTCGTTTGCCTCCTTTTAACATAAAAAAAACCACCGACCTGTCTTTCGAATCAATAATATCAAATAAGTACTTTATTTGAAACACTTTCGGAATTTGTACGCCGAAGCTCGCAGCACTCGTCTGGAGCGTATAACCACAAAATAAATAGACCCAGAAGGTAAGCTTTAGACGTGCCGCGCTTGAGCAACTCACACATAAATATACCCTCTCACAGATGAATTATTCGATGTTCATGCACACGTATCTCGCAACTAGGGTTGGCAACTTTTTTAGACCAAATATAGTATTTTTGGATTCAGTACCCATAAAAATATAGTAGATAGGGAATTAATTTAAAAAATATAGTAGGTATATTAAAAAATATTTATTTTATTTGATAAATGAATGTTTAAGAAATAAAATATCATAAATATATAAGCTATGATAAGAAGGGCATGTTCCGTTTTAGATAATAGAGACTGATTTTAGCGACTTTGTTTTTTTTTTGTTGTTTTTTTAATTGTGGCTCGCCATAATGGCCTCACCCTGCCTGATGAAAAGCAGCCAGTGAAGCCCAAGATGTGAAAGCGTTCATCACAGCGCTACCACGCTATGCCGAACGGCTCACACTATGGCGGCCTGCATAAATGCTTTTTCACGCCCCGCTTAAATAACCCGGGAGAGAAAGAGGAGGGAAACACGTGTGCGGGAAGCGCATTCCACAAACGGGCAGTTCGGCAAAGGAACGATTTTTTTGGTACGAGAGTACTGAGATGATGATGATGAAACTACTATAGTAGTTTCATCATCATCATCTCAGCCAAAAGACGTCCACTGCTGGACAAAGGCCTCCACAACGACCGGTTTTGTGCTGCTCGCATCCAGCGGCTTCCCGCGACCTTCACCAGATCGTCGGTCCACCTTGTTGGAGGCCTTCCCACACTGTGCTTTCCACTCAAGTACTATCCCGCCCCAGCGGCCATCAGTCCTGCGAGCAATGTGCCCAATAATAGTTAGTTAGCGAGTAATAGTAGTTTCGTCTACTTTAAATGTTTTTAACAAATATACGAGCCTTCCTTCTGCAATTTTCTCAAATTTTGGTATAACAAGCCACCTCAGCTGCATCCCCGCACCATTTCAGTTTACAGATCGTTATCTAACTTCTATTTGGACGCTAGTTTTGCTGACTCGCTCCTGTCTAACTTACAGTTTACAATAGCTGGGGGATATTTGGCTACAGAGAAACTTAAATCAAATAAAACAAAAGAAAAAACAGCAGAATGTTTCTGGACTGTCTGAGCTCTGATAAACCGGGCACAACGCTTGATACCTAATAATACATTATACATAGGGCTTAGTGCTAATTAACATAATACAGAACAAGAACAAAAAGTAAAAATAAAAATATCGCGTTAACCTAAAGGGAGAAGTTAATTTGTCAGAGTTTCTTATATATCAATTTTACTTTTTATTTTCTAGAGCTAATTGCTGCACTGAAGCTAAATTAAATGTTTGTAAAATTTATAAAATACTGTATTTTTTTTACTGTATTTTATAAATTTTATAAATATTTTTCTTGAAAATAAAAAGTAAAATTTACTATAGCGTTGTGTACTATCATTTATTATGTGGTTGTGTTATCAAATTTGTGGTATTTCATCGGCAAAAGTGAATTTGCATGGCCATCCGTTGCAATGACCGTTGGATAGATGGCGCACTGTGCCGCTGTTAGAACTCAAAAAAAAAAAAAAGCAGTGACAAAATTCAGCGCTTACGTCAGCCTTCCCGGTGCATAGCGGTCAGTGCAGCCGCCCAGATTGCGGATAACCCAGGTTCGATTCCTGGCTGGGTCGGATGGGCGTTTAATTTTTTCACTGTATTTTATATTTTTTTTAATACAAAAAAATGTAATTTAAATAATATGTAGTGTTAATTCCGCTAACTCACTCGTTTATACAGCTTGGATGCAGTACGCATGCACCGCCCTCCCGCCCGCAAAAAGTATGCACATGCAGGAGATACAATGCGTGCAAGCGAAAATGCACACCAACACCGATACCCGACACGTGTTTCGCCCCTCCACGGGGCATCCTCAGGAGCTGTTGACTGGTCGAGAGCTGCGCACCGACTGTTACGGCTACGCAGCTCCCGGCCCCTTTTATAAAGCGCCATCGTTTGACATTTGTGACGTACTACCCGCGGCAATACGTAATAATGGGGATGGAACTAAATTTGTTTGGTCATTCAATAGCGCATGACTGTCATTATTATGTTTCATTATTTCTAATTGCTCCAACACACACAACCGAAAACTTTTATTACAAACATGCAAAATATTATAGCTGTTATTGTCGCACAAAGAATGGCCGGTATCAATTAGATGTTTTGCGAAATGTGATTTATCTGGATGGCCATTCCTATACGCGGCAATATGTTCCTTATATCTAATGTCAAAATTTCGGCCTGTCTGACCTACATAGACCCCATCACATCAAAAAGCTGTCTGACCTACATAGACCCCATCACATCGCTTGCACGCATTGTATCTCCTGCATGTGCATACTTTTTGCGGGCGGGAGGGCGGTGCATGCGTACTGCATCCAAGCTGTATAAACGAGTGAGTTAGCGGAATTGACACTACATATTATTTAAATTACATTTTTTTGTACTATGGATTTCCGCAAAATAACGCCTGATTCCATTAATTATTTTTTTTCATATTTCTTATAAAGGAGATTGCAGAAGGTATGCTTCATACAAACACGCTCGGGCAACGCACACATAGACATGCTCTCACGGACACGGAATCTCGCGACAGCGGCTCGGACTGGTTTGAGATGTTCCGAGATTCCGTGTCCGTAGGGTATATGAGTGCGTTGCTCAAGCGCGGTGTGTAATAAGCTTACTTTCTGGGGTAAGCTTCTTATTTATTATTATCTCTCTATTTATTTTTTTACATATTAATTTACATTTTTAAATATTTTCTAAAAAACAAAACAAACATTTAAAAATATAAAAAATATAAATAATAATTATTGTTATTCTTATTCTTATTCTTATTATGTGCACACACGTACACAAAATGTCTAAAACGTTTAGGATAAAAACACAATAATAATAATCGCGAGCAGATTTCTATGATAACCCAGCTAGCAAAATGACACACAACTTAGCTGTATATCGGTGATATAAACAGTCGTATATGTTTAATAGAAACGTGTCTATCATTGGAAAAGGGCCCCACTTTTATCACTTTTAAGTGATATAGTGTATCTATTGTGGCTCCACTTAGGGCTAATCAGATACATATTAGCGACATATCTGTGTTCTTATCACCTCCTTGGTGTTATATCAGTCACGTCGTATCAGTTGTAACACAATAAAGTAGCAAAAGTTTTTAATTGATATATTAGTGACTGTGATTCTATAATAACACTGTTTGATTATCATTAAAAAGTGTGAACGCGTTACGGCTGAAAAAAAGATTAAATATTTTAGTAAGTTGTTAGTCAGTAGTTAGTAATTGTCACCATTAATGCTCTATTTTATTATCCAATTTATGTGTGTAAAAAGTCTTAGTAGTAAGTGCAATTTCACATGCGCTTGCAATTATTCTATTGATAAATTAGTAGTATAATATTATTGTTTTTTTAGTGCCCCCCTCGAATTCATAGTATTTAATTAAATAAAAATTGTTTCATTCATCAATTATTTGTAAGGAAACGAATAAATCCCTAATTAGTGTTAGTGTTGCTGCTACTCAAACGATATACAACATAGTGCGGCCATTACGATATTTAGGGTTCTCTAGAAGTAAGTAAATAGATAAACCTTTATACCTATCTAAGTCCAACTTAATAATACTTAAGTAAGTGTATTTTTTCAGTCTCTTCTTCATCTTCATGATAAAATGGTTATCGTTTTGGACGTAGATTGTTTCATAAATAAAGATCATTTCGAGAAACTTATTAGAAAGGAATGGCCATGGACAGAAAAAAAAGGTTGCCTTATTATAATAATGTTTTCTTGTAAATTATATTTTGGTGGTAGAAACTATTATATGAAGCAGTAAGGTTTTATAGATGTGTTCCTGTGAATAAATATGTATCTTTTTTGCTGTAAATTAGAAATAAGAATATTTTTTTGTCACTGAAGACATATGAGCGCGCACAATGCTTCATTACATCTTATGCGTGTTATTAGAATCCTCTTATCATTTATTTAGAACAAGTGTTAATAGATGCTTATTTAAAGCATATTTGAGGTATAGCAGCTACGATGACATTTATTATATCATTGATTAGCTACAGTGGTGATCAAAATATCACTGGCTCTATATTAATGATCTTAAAGCCACATTAGTTTACATTTGTGTTCTAATAGCATCATGAAATCTACTGTACAACATAATTGCTTTATATTAAAGTTAAGGAGTGTAAATTTGCAGCTGTGTTATATATGTTGTATAAAGTAGCTGAGTAAACGTTTATGTGATGGGTTAATATGACATTGTAGCTTTATATCCTTATCCAGCTAATACGTGTTTCAGAACACAGATATATAACTAGCAGTGATAAGCGTTACTTATATACGACTTTAATATCACTACTTAGTGATACGACATGACCTATTATCACATTTTTGCTAGCTGGGAATAATATCTATATATTAATACGTGAAGCAAAAACTTTGTACCCCATTTTACGAAAATTGCGCGGACGGAGGAGTATTAAATTTCGCACACTTATAGTTTATATAGAGAAGCAGTGCAAAATGCTAACATTTTTTTTTTAATTATGCATAAAAAATACATTAAATTTGATAAACATTGTTTCATGCATTTACAAAAATTTAAGAGGAGCGGCCGAAATCTGTCAATGCCAATCCAAACTCACATTCTATATTTAGGATACAATCCGTGCAGCCTTAATAAAATATTGTTTAGTAAACAGCTTTTTATAAAAATTACGGTCGAATTTCGACCACTGGGCGACCACAAATAATGATAGCTGTGCCCAGTTAGTCAGAGATAAGATAGCCAGTACCTTATTAGTCAAGGATTCCGTGTAAAGTGCGCTTCCACCTTCTTTATTATTGTCAGGTGAGATAAAGGGCAAGCGCTTGGTTGTAAAATAAAATAGAAAACCATTTTCCTGGACGCATAAAGCCTCGCCCAAACAGAAGCGGAGGCGGAAATGTTACTGTTCACACTAGCGCGGTAGTGGTAGCGTTATTTGTTTATTTTAAATGGACTACCAATAAAACATACACTATTAAAAATTTTAAATGCAAGTTTATAAAATGTTTTTGTTTTACTCCTCCTACTCGTGGAATTTGTTCGCAACAAAATTTGCGTCAAAAATTATAAAAAAAAATATATAAATAGCTCGCCTACTTCTTAACTGATCTTTAGTATTTGTAAAAATATTATGATCGGATGTGAATGACGGTAGTTGTTGACATTGATTGGGCGCCTTTGGCTTTCAAAGTAAAAAGTAAATAGTGTTGAATAATTTCAGCGGGCTAGTTAGAACCACGATGGCTCAATTGGGCGAGCACCTGATTCGGTATGTCAGCAGGTTCAAATCCTGCTCGTGGATTTTTTTCAACGTTGTGTTTTTGTTTTTGTATTTTTTTTAATACAAGTTTATCTTAAGGCTAAGTGTTGTCCTTATTATAAGCAGTCACAACATGCAATATTATTATGAATAAACGGAACAGAAATAGACATGACAAAAAAATTAAAACAAGCAGTACAAACACATTCATTATCAATTAAATTAAATTGAACAGACAAAATTGAATAATGACAAATTAAAATTTAAACTGCGGACCGCAGACCGCTTCTGTTTTAGCGAGGCTTAAATGTAGCAGTAGAAAAAAAATGCCACAACCGACGCCATTGTAAAAAACTGGCCCGCACACTGGATCGGACGGGACACGCTCCGAGATTGATAGGCCTGCCTCTATTGATACTACGGCTTTCCTTTTACCGGGTTTTTTGTATTTTTTTGAGACAACGAGCTTTTGGAAAAGCAAAAATTTAAATAGATTTTCTGTGTTGCAGTTACGATGTGAAAACTGCAGATTGTATTTTACGGAATCATGTACTTGTATACATACAGTATACAAGCACATCTCGTAGGAGCTCGATGGCGCAGGGGTTAACGCGCCCGGTCTGCGAGTGCTGAGGTTAAGCAACTTTCGCAATGGTCAGTCATCGGATGGGTGACCAAAAATTTATCATCGCTAACTCCTCCGTGCTTCGAAAGGCACGTACAGCCGTTGGTCCCGGCTGCATTAGCAGTCGTTAATAACCACTAATCCGCACTGGGCCCGCGTGGTGGTTTACGGCCCGTTCTTCCTATCCATCTATAGGGAAGGTTCGTGGCTCAGTGGTGGTATATCTTATCTTTGTAAACATATTTAATAGAATACCAATACTAACGGGATTTAATTTTTTTGAATACTTAAGTATTTTAGCAGCATTTAAGTAGCTCTGTGTAGACTGTGCGGGTTCTATGTGGTAAGCTTTATCAGCCATTTCAATATGTACAGCATGCTTATCTGCATCAGAATAAAAGATGGCGTCAATCTATATACACATACATTTGAGAAATGTTTCCCATATTTGAAAATTTACAAGCTAAGCAACTTTCGCAATGATGCGTTAGCGGATTGGTGACCAAATTAATGTGGGAAACTCTGAGCCGTTCAGTGGGACGTTTATACGCTGACCAGAAGTACCCCGTTACTAAATAAAGTTTTAAAGAAGATCACAGCGTAGCGCAGTTATTTACGCACTATGGCCATTTTATAGCCCATATTAAATCATATTATATTTAAATAAATTTTGACTATATTGTGGCTAGTTAGTTTCTAGCATTGAACGAGTTAAGAAATTGCTGGTTCTTGCATGTGTTAATAAAAATAGCGTATATTCTTTATATATATAAATCTTCTGTGCGTGTGTATGTTATTGAACTCCTTCTATACGGCTGGACCGATTTGGATGAAATTTTCTGTGTGTGTTCAAGTGGATTCGAGAATGGTTTAGATTTACAATTGGAACCGGTAGGTGGAACTGCTATAGGGGTCTATCATGGGATACGGGTGTTCTTAAGCGGACGAATGATTTGTTTGTTTTGTTGTCATGGTAACTGTCAAAGCGGTATGAAGTCCACCGGTCAGCTAGTTTTCTTTAAAAATAAACCAGTTAAATTTGGAACAACAAATTGTAGTTTTCTATTTTAAAATTGAATTTCAACAACGGCCTTTTGACGGGTTATTGTTGTTTATCCACTGATGATGATGTTGACGTCGATAATTTTGACGCCGATAGAATAAATAGAATAATAGAATAAAAGACATTTATTGGAATCACATAACAAAACACACAATTAAACATACAACATGTAACAAAAATAATAAAAAATAATAACAATTAACATTGTGCCCTGTTATGTGATGCCAACACTGTGCACAGCTCAGTATACGCAGCAAGCGGGGCCTGCTGCGTATACTGAGCTGTATTCTGCTGTACACAGTAGTGACATCATGGCCCGAAACAGGGGAAAAACAAATAAGAAAAACAAATCATACAAACAGTAACTTACTTTTAAAACGCTAACATAATATCCGATGACGATGACGCTGATGTTGATGATGATGATGATGATGATGATGATGATGATGATGATGATGATGATGATACTGTTCTTGTTACAGTTTTGACAGGTAGTCTAAGACTTGATAACGTTGATTACGATGACGCCGATGATGGTTATGATAAAGATGATGATGATGTTCCCTTGTTACAGCCCAAGAGAAGACCAACACCTCAGCGGTACAACGCGTCCTGCCACTCACTGTGACTCGAGCAGAGTTGGGGGGTGAACTAAAGTGTGTAGTCACATCTGCGGCTCTGGACGAGCCTATTGTGAGGAAGATCGCGCTCGATGTCAAAGGTTTGTGCTGTATTCATGTTTTACTTTCTTTGTGGTTTGACGCGTTGCTCGTTTAGCTACTGTCAAAGTTAGAGAAATATAACAAAGGGAATATTAAAAAGATTGATAAAATATTGAATGATACTTAATACAATATTCCCCCAAAATCTCTAGAGTTTCAGTAAATATGTGAGACTTCTAGAGAATAAGAAAAGTGATGTCGCACTGTTTTGTGACTTAGAGAAAGATAACAAAGGGGATATTAAGAAGATTGATAAAATATTGAATGATACATAATACAATATTCCCTTAAAATCTTTAGAGTTTCAGTAAATATGTTTGTGACATTTGCCAACACATGCACTTGCACGAACAATTAAAAGTTTATATTGAAAGTTATTACAATATTTCACAAACATTTGAAATATTTTAGAAATCAGTTACTTCCAATCACACTGAGTTTAAGGAGGACTGAGACTAAGAGGGAGTTGTTGTAATTAAAATTTAGGTAGGTATGGTAGGTAAGTATGTGTTTTGAAGTAATTTTTGCCGTGTTCACAGGCTAACTGCATAGGTAGAATTATCTGTGTAAAGCATTGATAACTAGGTAATTTCCTTTTGCCCACTTATCCATTTTCTAGGTCTTGAAATTCTACGAGAATTTAAGGGTATATGTATCCATCTACGAGTACACAACACAACACATATCAATGACTACGCATGAGAGATTTAACTTCTAGATAATTTTAATGAAATTACCAATGAATCATCTGTGAGTCCTAACATTTTCGGCAATAAAGTAGTGTCAGCCATCCCCCCTCCCTCCAGAGCGGTTCTTCTCAAATTTTAATATAATTTAACGGCATCATAACTCAGTATTAAGCGGGGGCCGCTATTTTTTCCCTGATTATTGTAATTGTATGTAAATGCCGCGGCCTGGCTGCGTAAATCACCCCCAGACTGAAATTAATCGTTGGGAAATGCAATTGGGCTGCGTTAGCGCTTTTGCCAGGTGATCTGTGGTGCTTGCGGCGCTCCACATAGCAACTTTGGTTTATTTATTCATATAACTTACGGGTAAGCACAGTGCCTACATCTCACCTGATGTTGAGTGATGATAAGGCCATGGTATGATGGAAGCGCACTTCACCCTGAAAGGATTCACTGAGAGGAACTGAAAGGAACTACTGAGGCACTGATTAATTGTAAATGTAAATGTTTCCCACACTCACACCAATTGTCTAGCCCCAAGATAAGCTTCCTTAAGAAACTCGAGAAATGGTTAACTAGACAACGGATAAACCTATTTAATATACTTAAATACATACTTATTATACATAGGAAACACCCAGACCCGAAACAATTTAGAAAAACAGGTATTTCCAAATTGGGATCAATTTGGAAATACCTGTTTTTCTACCGGGGATCGAACCCGGGACCTCAGAGATGGCGACACTATGAAAACCGGTGTGCAAGGCACTCGACCAAGGAGGTCAAGGATTGATTTTCGATTGAGGCAACACGCAATTCGTAACTGTTTCCATATAATCTAGAGAAGCTAAACAGACATAGCAACTCTAGTTGCGAGGTTCGATGTGTCGCATGTTTAGCGCCATCTGGCACCGTCAAAGGGAAATAAATCTATTATGTTGCAAGCAAACTAGACAATGTATCACGAGTAGCGAGTAGTTCCTATATTTCCCGCAAACAGCGACAGCCCGCCAACATATAAGGGCCTGCGCGCCCGCCACTCGCCCTCTTTTTCCCCTATTTCTCACGGCTGCAAGGTTGAGCACAATAAATCTATTTTACTAGTTACAGGTGGTTTCACTCGTCCATTGCTCCTTACACGATGTTAGACAACAGTTTTCAGATGCTGCGCTCTTTGATAGAATCATCAAATGGCTATAACTAGCCACTGTCAAAGGGGAAGGGGCCTTCTATGAACACGAAATTAGCTATATAATATAAAATGTTTATATAACTTTAAACGCAAATTTTGTTGCGAACAAATTACAAAAACACAAATGTTGAAAAAATTTCCACGAGCATATAATATAACCAATATTTATTTTAATGATTTTATTTATTTATTTATTTTAAACTTTTGCAACAAAATATTACATGGTGGATTTAATGCCTGAGGCATTTTCTACCAGTCAACCATAGGGTGGTGCAGAAATGACATGGGAGGTGCAAATTTTGAGAGACAACAAAAGTAGAAAACAGTTTATCAAAAAGATTCAAACTTGTAATACATAAATAATTAATATTCTATACGCATGAGTACATATGTGTGTGTGTGTGTGTGTGTGTGTGTGTGTGTGTGTGTGTGTGTGTGTGTGTGTGTGTGTGTGTGTGTGTGTGTGTGTGTGTGTGTGTGTGTGTGTGTGTGTGTGTGAGAGAGAGAGGGTGTGTGTATGTGTATGGGTGCATGTATGTGTGTGTGCGTGCTTGAGAGTGTGGCATGGCATTATGTTTGACGTTAGTTTTGTATTTTATTAGACTATGAATAAGAGGAGTGATTCTGTCTCTTCTCACGTTTTACTTTTAAGCCATTTAGTTCCAAGTTTTCTGGTTTTGTTGCTAAAATTATATCATGTTTATTAAGAGTAGAGGCAACAGTAAACTGTTAGCAATCGCTGACCCGACACGTTAACCACTGCGCCATCCAGCTCCTCTTCTTTAGGCTCTCGGCAAAGTCCTCTGTCACTGTAGAAAAAAAGAAACTCACAACTAATTAAATGGATTTTTACACTTAATTTAGCCAAACATCTCAAAGAAATATTACCCTCTCCGCGTCCGGGGCCAACCAATCCGGGCCAGTTTAGTTTGGGGCTAAGTCAGTAATCCGGGGTACGTAAACGAAGTTTTTCTCCTTATCTACGACGGAAGCGTCCGGGTAATTATAGCCATTAATTACGCAGTATCAGTCGGCTCTTAATGAAAATTTATTCCGTCGCGAAATTAAACGGAAAAAGTGGGATTCAGCAAACTAAACGGTGCGGTGTTCGGCGTGTGATATGAACTGCGTTCTGAGCAAAAAAAATTAAAAAGTCTTAAATTCTTAGACAACATCACATACATATTTATAATATTTATAAAATAAAGTGAAAAAATTAAAAGCCCACCCGACCCAGCCAGGAATCGAACCTGGGTCTGGTCTGGACAGGCAGATTTTTATAGGTATAAATGAAATTTAATTAAATGGAATTTGATTCTTCTGATCGTTGGAAAAATTCGTGTTAATTATATATATAGTTTATTTTATTTTATTTATTTATTGGGGTAACCAACAAAGCAATTACACTAAAACTTACTATAATATACATTGCATCTTACAAAAAATGAGTAATGCTTTACTTTTAGGTACCACTACATACAAATAACAAAATTGTTACTACTATTACTATTAATACTATCTTATGAGCAATTAATAAGTATTGTTAGTAACCAACACAAAACACGGAAACAGACACAAAAGGAGTACATTATAGAGCGAACGTTTCCATGAAACAAAGAACGTTTCCATAATTTCCTTGGAAACCTTAACCTCAATTATTATACCAAATAGCGATGGCGATGAAGAAAAGAATGCGCTAAAAGCAATTGCTCACAATTTGTTCTGTATACCGAGACGAGTGGTCTAAACGACCGCATTTTGCAGACATTTCTTTGGATTGTAAGAAATATGTTTGTTTGAACTGCGAGTATTGTGAAAGAGTTCTGTCTAAGAAATGTTTTTTTTTTGTTGTGCTATCTTCAACGTTACGTCTACATTATTAAGGGTTATTGTGTTATCTCTACTGTAAAATGTGTAGTTATTATTATCACTTTTAAACTTTTATCGTCTAACTCGCTTCCAGTTGCAATCAGGTGTGCGCAAGTCTATCCTCAAATAAAGTAGAAGGTTTTTTTTATTTAATAACGATTATTTCTCCTCACAAATTACAATACAGCTGGACGCGTACAATGAGATCTGACTGACTGGTTGGCTGAAGAAAATCGCTATAAAGCGATAAGACTGCTATCACTTTATCTTTTAATTTTTTTGTTTTTGCTAATTTCTTATTTTTTCTTATCTTATTCTAATATTATAAAGCTGAAAAGTTTGATTGTTTGTTTGTTTGGTTGGTTGGTTGAACGCGCTAATCTCAAGAACTACTGGTTCGAATTGAAATTTATTTTTGTGTTGAATAGTCCATTTATTGAGGAAGGCTATAGGCTATATTACATCACGCTATGACTAATAGGAGTGGAGCAGCAATGAAAAATGTTGCAAAAACTGAAAAATCTTTTTTTTGAGAGCTTTCTTTGCGTGCGCTGCGTAAACGGTAAAAGTTACGCAAAAATCATGTATTACGAAATTGTTCCACTTTGAAAGTTCTAAAAAAAAATCATCGACAGCAATGTCTAGCTTTTAAGGTTGTCTATAACCTTTTTTATGGTAATCAATTAACGCGAGTGAAACCGCGGGGCACAGTTAGTTATCTATATTTCTATCATGCTAAGATAGCCATGGTAAGTGATACTCTAACCCCCTCACAAATAAACAAGAATAAGGTCCGAATAGTTATTCTATGTTTTGTTCTTGTCATGTAAACGTCATTTCAAATTAGAGTAAAAGAGACAAAACACGGAATAACTGTTCGGAGTTTATTCTTTGTTTATTTGTAAGACACTAAGAGTTCTAATCCGGAACGAAGTAATTCTCAATACACTGTCACAAAATAGACAGACTACAGAAGTGCTTCGTGCAAGGCAGTCAAGCAACACGCATAGACCACCACTCAGGGACACCCTGTGTGGTGCCGAGGATAAAGAATTGCACCACCCCATCTCAACCCGTGGGTGTCGTAAAAGGCGACTTAGGGCCCATTCCAGAGGATGGGCAGCAGCATCTCTCTGAGGTTACTTTCAACCTACTGCGATCGCCAACCCGCCTGCCAAGCGTGGCGATTATGGCAAATACCCCCCATCTTGGGGGAGGCCTTTGTCCAGCAGTGGACGTCTTTTGGCTGAGATGAGATGATAATGACCCAGGTACACGGAATTTCGCATGAGCAGTGCTCGGACTGTTCTGTGATTCCGCGTCCGTGCAATGGGTCTATGGTACTAAGACGACACCTCGATTTGTGAACATTCAAAAAGGCTGATCCTTAATGGCGCTGTCATAAGATCGTAAATACATAGCGCCCGCGATAATGGAGACCGCAAATTAAAAGAATGTACAAAAAAAATTAAAAATATAATTAGTTTAATTATCAAAATATGCAGCTACTAAATTACGAATATTGATGTTATCCAATGTGTATTGTTTTCTAAAGTTTACGCAAACACTACACATTAAAATGAAACAACTTATACGGATCTACTCGCGTTTATTTTACACATTATTTATTTAATGTTTATCCTGACGTTTCGAACCCTTTGCAGGGTCCGTGGTCACAGGGAGACTGAGGTGTTGGTCGTCTCATAATTAGTTGGTAGCTTGTATACCCTCATTTAAATTTAATCAGGTGCATTCCGTTTTACGCAGAAAGAGCTTACAGTATCTTTTGGTCTGGTTGGGGCTGGGATTTAATATTTCGTATGATGGGATGTTGTTCTCTACATTTCTTTTTATTTAAAATTCTTTTACATTTCGATTAAAACTCATTTAAAAACACCGTTTATTTGGAAACCCTCGCCTTAAGCTTACCTTCTGGGGTCTTGTTAGTTTGGGACAACGTAGTCCATGTCGGAAGGATAAAGCCAAGAAGTGGAAATGTCTATAAGCCGACGATGAATTGAGGTCTAAACTTGGTAGTAAATTACAAAATGTATATCGGGCCAGTGATTAAAACCACCAAAACTCCACTGGAACGCTCGCTACGGGTCTTACGGCTTGTAGTCAAACATGCCTGGATTAAACAACTTCTCACAATATTAATAGCCTTTGAATTGGCTAATATTAAGCGTATACCGTGCTACGGACTAATAATTATAAGGATGTTAGGTTAGTTTTTAAGTTTTTTTAAGGTATTATTCCATAAGAGTAAGCAATTAGCCATCATCTTACTTAAAGTTAAATGATCGCATGGTCGGAAGCACAAGCGCACTTCACCCGGAAACTACTGAAGAACTAAAAATGAAAATGAAAAATATTGACCAAAAATGTATCATCTCGAGCTCCTCCGTACTTCGGTAAGCACGTGAACCTATTGGTCCCGGCTGCATTTGCAGTTTTTAACCCGCCACGCACTGGCACGGGACCGCGTGGTGGTTTATCGCCCGGTCTCTTTATCCATCCATGTAGGGACGGCTAGTGCCCCAGCAGTGGGGATAATGATCTGGTGTAATGCTGATCATTCTTTTCACATCCTAGAACAGCATGGGATTGGGATGAATTTTTGAAAGAAGAAAAAATGATAATTGGAATCGCATAACAAAACACACAATCAAACATAAACAACATGTAACAAAAAGAATAAAAAATAATAACAATTACAAAATGATTAATTTAAATCCAAGATGTTTACTGTAAAACAGATAGCGATACACGAAGTTCGTTATCACTGATTAATAATTGTGTGTAAACATACCTTTTTAACTGGGCAATTATGGTGTGCGTGACCACTCCCTGGCTAATAAGGAAGCTGTTTAATTAATAGCCCAGCGGGTAACAGGGAGGGGTAGTGCGTGCGCCCGAGGACCTCTCCTCAATATTGCAAGGTGGTAAATTCCCGTATACATTACGGTTAGTGATGTGGTAGTATGGTCTGATTTTTATCGATACTTTTTACTAAGAATTTTTCAGATATTCCATCGCGCTTAGGTACAAATACTTTTGGTTACTCGTTTCTTTTTTGCACCTTTGAAAGATGGGATAATCTACTAGCACACGTTTTCCCTCCTTCCTATGACATAGAGTCCTTCAAACGAGGCGTGAGGAGACCTTGTGGGCCATCAGTGCGATTGTGGCTGATGCTGCGTAGTTTTCACGCTGCACCAGATGTATTCGCGTCTGTACACCTTAGTCTCTGTATAACCACAGAATCTACAAAGAGCTTAAACGTTCAGCACAAAATTATAATTAAAGTAAGTAAAGTAAATACCCTATAACTACCCCACTGCTGGGCAAAGGCCTCCATCGTTGAAATCAAGCCATTACTTCAATTGATGGATAAGTTAAGCTTGCCAAATGCGGGTTGGTGATTACAAACCCGTGCTATACATCGAAAAATCTGAAACACATTTACCCGACCTGGGAGTTGAACCCGGGACCTTTGGGTATCGGGTCGAGCGCTTTGCCATTCAGCTACCGAGGCGACCTTAGTCTCTTTATAACCATGGAATCTACAAAAAATTTAAACGTTCAGCTTAAAAATATAATTAAGGTAAATGCGAGTAATACTTATGGAGGATTTTATTTAAATATATTGTATTCGCTAAGACTTAAGCAAACAACAAGCAACTCTTAACTACAAACTTTCAACAAAAACTATCTATCGATACTCGAGACGTGCTACGAACAACACTAGCAACACTATCTTCCCACTTATTAGCTATACGGTCTGGCAATTTATCGGGCCGGCTCTCAAAATTGCCTCGCCACTGTACTCCTGAAGTTAGTTAAGTGATAGCCTAATGCGCCCTTATATGTAAAATATGGAGGTAGCTACGGTTGTATATTTTGCCACGACATGTTGCAGGGTCGTATTTAGGGATAGAATCAGTAAATATTGGGAAACAACATCTTGTTGGTACAGGCACGTCTGTAAATTTATATACGAGTTTGGATATTTGTCTTTACTGCTGATAAAAATTATATGTTATATAAAATGAAAAATCCTAGTTTTAAATTGTAAGATCTAAAACGCTAAAGTTTTGCAGGGAGTATAGTCATTGCAGACAAGGGATGGTACTAGGATTTAGGGGGTTAGCCTTCTCAACGATCTCTTTGTGGATGGATGAAGAAAGGAGAGGAGAGTACCGAAAAACCCAAGGGCATCCCTAAAGACTTGGACCTCGGCTCGGGTTGACCGGGTCTTGAGGGTGGGGAGAAGCGCCCAGATACATGTCTGTACCTGGTATAAAGCGCGTGTCAACGGGGCCTTTGTAATCTTGTTTACCGAGTACGGTGTCTTGGGCCTTATACAAGCAATTGCATGTATAGTGTATCTGAGTGTGTATTTTGACGAGGACATTTTGATCTAGGATGCAGTATGACATCCTTGAAGCATTCTTGCCTAGAAAACGCTTGTTTATTTATTTATTTCTATGTACACAATCAGATTGCAATCAATGCATGAGTACAGTAACATATTTGGGTAATCTTATTTGCTATACGATATTACACAGCATGATATTTTGTTATATTATATTTATTTACGTTTTTTATATTTGTTCACTCTTGCCTTGAAAATTTCGCTTAAAATTTAATAAAAATGTATAACCCTTCCTACGTTCCTGTACAAACGAAACGGAACAAGTATTTTATGACGCAATATTAATATCGGAAGTTCGGTTGTCCTTATTTCGGGGCTGGGCGGGTAGTTTACGGATCCTGATCGGTTTATATCCGCAATTTTGAAAAAAGGAAGGGTTCCAAATTGATTGTGTAGCGGTAATTGGAACATACGAGTATGATATATGTCCATGTTTTGTGCCATGTAAATAAAATGTATGAGTTTCAATTTATCATTATCTAATACGAGTAAATTTATTACATCATCAACATCAGCTCATTTTATGTCCCCACTGCTGGGGCACGAGCCTTCTTATAACCCCAAGGCAGAAGCCTACCCTATGGATGGATTGAGAGAACGGGCCATAAATCACTACGCAGGCCCCGTGCGGATTGGTGGTTGTTAACGACTACTAATGCAGCCGGGACCAACGGCTTTACGTGCCTTCCGAAGCACGGAGGAGCTCGGGATGATATTTACTGGTCACCCATCCGATGACCGGCCTTTACGTAAGTCACTTAACCTCAGCTCTCGCAGACCGAGCGCGTTAACCACAGTGCCATCGAGTTCCCAAAATCTCTGTGTACATTATACAACTATTAAACATTTAAAAAACAGCCTTTATATCTGCAAACGCACAGCCAATTTTCTCGTTTTATTACCCATTTTTAAGTGTATTAGAAGCCAATCTGGGTTCAGCAATTGACACGCCCACCCTATTACCTTGGGGGATCTCAGACATGTATGAACGGGGGTCAGTAAGGAGGTAATAGGCTGCTGTAACTTATATACTTCTAAGCGTTTGGGAATCAAGGCCATTGAATGGATGAGAGCTTCTTTATCAAAATACTTGGGTGTACCTACTCAGTAAATAAGTAAGAAAGACGGTAATTGTTTTATTTTCAAAATCAAACATTTTTAAAAATAACTATAAACTAAATTTTATATATAAAGGCAAAGCAAATGAGAGGAGTTCAATGGCGCAGTGGTTCACGCGCCCGGTCTGCGATGGCTAAGGTTAAGCAACTTTCGCAAAGGCTGGTCATCGGAAGGGTGACCAAAAGTTTATTATATAGACCTCCTCCGTGCTTCGAAAGACACGCAAAACCGTTGGTCCCGGCTGTATTAGCAGTCGCTAACAAACCACCAAACCGCACTAGGCTGGCGTGGTGGTTTATGGCCCGTTCTCTCTATCCATCCATAGGGAAGGTTCGTGCCAGCAGTGGGGACATAAAATGAGCTGATGATGATGATAATAAAGCATTCTCTGCTTATGCAGAGAAATAAAATAAATAAATAAATCATTTTTTCCTACACTCACACCAATTATGTAGCCCAAGAGAAGCTTCGTTATGAAACTCGTTATATGGTTACTAGACAACGGATAAACATACTTAAAATACTTAAATTCATACTTATTATACATAGAAAACACCACCAGACCCGAGACAATTTATAAAAACAATAATTTCTAAATTGACCCGACCGGGGATCGAACCCGGGACCTCAGAGATGGCGACACCATGAAAAAATTGATTAGTTGATAGAGCGGAGTAAATTTTTTTTAAGTGTATTAATTAAAATTATTATAAAAAATTATTATAAATTATTATTTTATGTCATGAGCTGTTCGCCGTCCCACCGCGTCGCACCGCGTATCCCGAATGCGGTAGTACTTTGCGGTACTCTTACCGTTCATAGCCTAGCATTCCACAAAAATTGGGCAATCAAATAAAAAAAACAAACGACTGGTAGTTTTAGAGATATACGCGTTTAAAAAATAAAAATAAAATTAAAAAAAATAACAAAAAATTTTTTTTCAGATTAACTATTAAATTTGTACTTATATATAAAGATACAAGAGATAGCTTTGATAATATTAAGCGTACATTAACAGTACATTACATTGGACTAATATGATGATGATAATTATGAAGTATATTAAATGATTAAAACCTCAATAAGATATTACAAGCGAAGAATAATATAAAGATGTTTTAAAATATTTTAAAGATAAATTATGTAACCATTTTTTTTAAATAAGAAAGACAACCAAATATTAGGAATTTCTCTAAAGCTACTGTCCCCATTTGAGTCCGCATCTCAAGGCGTGAGTGAGGCACCAAAACCCTTTTTACTCGAAGTAAAGAAAAACACTCCTCTATATTGCGAACAGAGTAATCCATAAATCCATGTTTCCGTTGCGTAGATTATCGTTTTTGTCACTGCGGCAAAGCGTCCAATTTCATGAACTCCAAAAGAGGCCAGGGAATGTGCTGTGTTGCTACCACGAAGGTCCTACATTTACAAAACAAAGAAACAGATTAAATTTTAAATCATTAACTATTTATACGCCTAGGTGGCCGACTAGCAAAGTCATGGAACCAGTGAGAACGGGCCATAAACCACCACGCGGGCCCAGTGCGGATTGATGGTTGTTAACGACTGCTTATGCAGCCGGGACCAACGGCTTTACGTGCTTTCCGAACTATGGAGGAGCTCGAGAATATACATTTTTGGTCACCCATCCGATGACTGGCCTTTGCAAAAGTTGCTTAACGTCAGCAATCGTAGACCTAGCTTAGGTAGGCTTGAACAATCAACGCTTATTAATTCACTATCGTTACACATCTGATATAATGAAAAATATATTATGTTTAAGATATAAAACGGAATCCTAAAACGCTCGAATAAGAGACTATGTTTTGAGAATCCAGATGGGAATTGAGTCGACAAAATATGAGGTTAGGATAAAAAAGTATTACTCTACATACTGTAAGGACCAGAGGGGTCCTCACTTATAGCGCAAGGCGTCTCTTTATATTTGGGGGCGTAAGATATAATGAGACACCTTAATTGATTAATATTATATTGGTATTAAATAGAAAAACATGAACATAATAATTAATAGAATGTTGTCGTTCCCGTGGTTGATGTCCAAGTCCTCTTCTTTTGTATTTCACCGCGTGACGTCGTATTTTAAATACAAGAATGCAGAACGCGACGGCTGCCAGTAGGTCCGCGCCTCCAAGCAGTCCCGATCACTACAATACACTCCAATCAAACTGTGGTAAGACGATTCATCATTATTTCATGAGAATAAAGTATCCCGAACGCTCTAGCTGCTTCGCCAGGCTCTTTGTTCTTTACTTCGGCCTTTTTAATAATCACCAAAAACTAATTTACCATTACCGCAATGCAGGCTCCACTTACCACTTATGTATGAAGTTATAACGGTCAACTAAGTCTCTATAAAAATAAAACACTAATTAATATCAAGTGACATTTCGGGAAGGACCCCTTTGGAGCTATTCCTTACGGATGAACACGCACAGATGTGCGTGCTATAGGGCTGTTACGTCTTGGAATATTATTTGGCTACCGAGTTACAGAAGGCGGCTATAGCGACGATCTTTGCAAGGTGACTGGCAAGAGCTCGGCGAGATGAGCACGCGGAGTATAGGCTGCCAATGATGATGACAAACAGCTTATACTAAAGCATAGCGAAGCGCTGGTACATGCGTTACGCAGGCGTAACAGCGCAGTATAGTTTTCTCTAAGTAAAAATCTTTTAACGCATACACATGAAAATATTATAATTTAAAACAATTTGACAACGTAGCAGCAAAATGCTTTTTTTTAAATATATTTACGGGTAAGCACAGTGCTTTGATCTCGCCTGATGTTAAGTGATAATAAGGCCAATTGGTGGAAGCGCACTTCACCCGGGATTCAACTAGTGAGGCTCTGGCTATCTTATCTCTAGCTGCCGAAACACAACAATGCTACAAACATTGATGTTATGGCAACAATTGCATTGGAAGAGACTTTGGAGTCTCACTGTTACCATCTGGACCTATGCCCACTGCCCAGCACTGGACTGATCCGGGCTGATTATGATGATGATGGTGATGTTAACAACAATACAAAGGTTTTAGAATCTCGTACCCATAGGGATATAGAATCTTTCTTCTGTAGCTATAGACTATAAAGCTAGCAAGCTAAGTCGATCTTTCGTAGAATGTCCCATATTGGCAACCCTAGCTAGTAGCAAAATGAACGCTACCTTCGTTCACTGCCCCCCGTAGGGCCATACGATCAGGGTTGAACATCCCACGCACCCGGAGGCATAGTGGGGACTACAGACCAAATTAGATTCGCTAACCGGCGAACTTTGAATTACCTTCCGATATTTATAGGAGGGTAGACTGCTTCACTCTTTTTTTCAATCAAACTACCTACTTGGAGTCCTCAAGCTTTTTTATAACAAGAGTTTTATTGTACGCAATAAAAATATTTTTTACTGCTGATTAATAGGTCATCATAATAAAACCAGGTTTGATTACAGACGGGCTTGACATAATTTTTATTTGCATTTTTCTTCAACTTTCTAAATTTAGCTTTAATTTAGGTTACAACGGTATTTTTTTATTTCTAAATAATGAGCAATCAACACCTTGTAAATTTATTTATTATTTTAATTTTTGCATTCGCAATGCTGTATGTAGTTACAAGATATATTTTTTTAACTTAGCGGTTAGAGTATTGGACCGGTAGTCCAGGGGTCGTGAGTTCGGTTCCCACTGGAGCTTCCTGAGACTGGTCGATTTTATCTAGTAAAATTCTGTTAAACCTCGTAAAGTACAATTTTTTTATTTTTTATTATTTATTTATTTCTAGTGCTTACAAAATTACAACAAATCAATGACAATGTTTTACTTAATATTTCCTATTCGTAACAGTGGGTAGGTGTGTTATACCAGTATGTTCACATAGGCAGACAAAAGTAGCTTTTTATTTAATTTACCTTCGTTTTTCTGATTGCCATTGGGCATTTTCAGCTTCACCGGGCTTTTTTGGATGCGGTGACAAACTTAAAGGTATCCTCAAGCCGTGTGAAACGAAGCACCGTCAAAGGTTTTCTAGAGGGAACGGCATCACGCACTAGTGCGGGCCCCCGTGCCCTACTAGATACTCCTATATAGGGGGTTCGGACCGGATCAGGGAGCGGAACAACCCGAGGGCGCCTCTAATGGCTCAGACCTCGGCTCGTGTTGATCGGGTCTTTACCTTCTATTCCATATATCCATGTCACGTCGCAAACCCTTTAACAGATTTTATACAATAACACCATATAGAACTCCAACTTTCTCTTCACCATAAATTCTTCTTTGCAGTGCCACCCAACAAAACCTTCATCTCGGGAGTGGGGGAACACGCCACCCAGGGTACGCTGATCACCCTGGTCTGCACAGCATCAGGAGCCAGACCAGCCGCCAGGATCGAATGGTTCAACGGCACCGACAAGATGGAAACAGAGCGGTTCAACGTACACGTAAGTAGTACCTTATCTATTTATACAAAATTTTAACCGCCTCTGTGGTCCAGTGGTTAAGACCACCTGCTTAGATCCTGAGGTCCCAGGTTCGATTCCTAGCGTACACGTTTGTTTACTCGCTTTGGTTATCATATCATAAATATATAAATAAATAAATATGAGACAACATCACATACATTGTTCTGATCCCAAGGTAAGTAGCTAAAGCACTCGTTTCATGGAAATCATAAACAACGACGGTACCACAACCACCCAGACCCGACACAATATCGAAAAGTTCGTTTTCGACATTGACCCGACCGGGAATCGAACCCGGGACCTCAGAGTTAGCGGTGCCCTAAGTCCGGCGCGCAAGCCACTCGGCTACGGAGGTCGTTGGTGGTAGGGATTGTTTGTCCGCTTGGCTAGCACCACCATCTTATCTAAATATGTCGCATTAACATCAATGTTTGTAGCATTGTTGTGTTCCGGCAGCTAGAGATAAGATAGCCAGTGCCTCAGTACCTAAGGATTCCGGGTGAAGTGCGCTTACGTCTTCGGCCTTATCATCGCTTAACTTCAGGTGGGGTAAAGGCCAAATGCTAACCCGTAAATATATAAAAAACCTTAAAATGCCATAACACACTCAAATACACTACACATACACAATAATAAAGGCCCGAGAAACCGTAATCGTAGCACAAGAGTTCCTGGGCGCTTTTCCCACCTCCACGATCCAGTTAACCTAGCCTTTAGAGCTGGTATGGTGGTGAAACATAGGACTTGGAGAGGACTATTCCCAGCAATCAAACAACTAAGCTACATAATAAATAATCATCATCATCATCATCAGCTCATAAAGTCCCCACTGCTGGGGCACGAGCCTTCCCTATGGATAGGGAGAACGGGCTATAAACCACCACGCGGGCCCAGTGCGGATTGGTGGTTGTTAACGACTACTAATGCAGCCGGGACCAACGGCTTTACGTGCCTTCCGAAGCACGGAGAAGCTCGAGATGATGAATTTTTGGTCACCCATCCGATGACCGGCCTTTGCGAAAGTTGCTTAACCTCAGCAATCGCAGACCGGGCGCGTTAACCACTGCGCCATCGAGCTCCTCAATATAAATAATAATATTCATTTATTTCCTGCAGAGCCCTTAATAGTAACAATGATCTTAAGCTAGTATTAGTAAAAGTTAAGTTAAGTAATATAATATATGTGGCCATAGCCACCCTGTCCTTACATAATAACAGTCAATTTAACTATAGCCATATCCTTGCGCAACACATTTTTAAAAATAAACCCAGATAGGGGAGATACAACGACCCGCCACAATTTAAAGAGTAGCTACCGACACGCGATGTTTGAATAATTATTGTAAATAATTATGTAATTCAATACACAGAACACAGTACAAACTCATTGCGAATCTGATGCGTTCTTAAAAACGCGAGCCACGTTGCCCCAATAACCGACTGAGAGAGAAATTTACGTAATATCGGGCATTACGTCACAAGGTGCGTTTACACTGTGCGATTGGAGCACCACCTCTTTATAATCCGTCTTTAAATAAACTACGTCTTCGCTCACAAATAGTAACATCTAGGGAGATCTGGTGGCTAAAACCTACCAAGCTAGCCAACGTGGGTTGAGTTTTTACGACTACATCTTTCGACAACAACCGAAAACAAAGGCAACTAGGCCATACAAGTACTGGGGATGACTGGGGCAACGGCATAGAAAGGAATTTGGTCACAAAATTTGCTTTTGCGAAAATTGCAAATCAAGTGTACAATTAAAGAAAAATACTTCTGTCACTCTTTTGAAGAAGAAGAAGAAGAAGAAAGAAAGAAAGAAAGAAAGACAGAAAAATATTTATTGACAAACACACGCACACAAAATACAAAAAAAGAAAAAATAAACAAAATCAGTGTGTGAGGCCAACAAGGACCCTGTCTCAGCATAATACCCCCACTATTATTCTGACAGGGCCGCCGGAGGGAGACGAGTGACGACGCACCGCGACGCTGACAAACAAAATAAACAATAAATAAATAAAATAAAATAAAATAAAAAAGTAGGTAATTGAATTACTACATTAAATATATAAAAGTGAATAAATATATTTTATGATATAAATAAATATATTTTAGGATATAATATGAAATTTAAAATCTAGGCTGTATGGGCTAACCCCTGTGTGTTGTATAAGTTTTGGTAACAAGTGGGAGCAATGTAGAAAAACTTATTGGTTACAAGAAACTGTCGAAGGGCCCCTGGGCCTCTATGTCCATGAGGTCAAAGTTCAGCAGAATGAGATCTAGTTCTATTAATGATTACGTACCGTAAAGATGTATTTGATGTAATCAAAACAATAATTAATAAGATCAGCAATAAATAATAACTATTTTGTCTGATTGCAAAGATAAATTATAATGGTCTAACTACAAAGATAGGCCTAAATATTATTAGGCCTATCTTTATTTAATTAAAAAAAATATGTCTAAGAGAAAAAATAATGTTTTATTCAATTATAAAAGAAACTGTTTGTATTTTTATTTGTATTATTTGTTAAAACCTCAATGCTGAGTAGTGAGACTGAAAAGTCGCGTAGTCGCATCGCGATCGTGTCGTACCGTGTAAAAGCCGCTCAATGTCCGGGAAGCTCCTTCGTTATTTCAAAGCGCGATAGTCTACGTGATTTAGTTAACTTGCTAATGTTTAATGAAGACTGATGCGCGCGACTGTACGCGGCGCCTTTGATGTAAACTTTCAAAGGGCGCCGCCTCGTATTGTTCTGCTGTGTAAATGTTTCGGGATTACACGTTTCGCGTGGGCTTAGTGCCTCGAGAGTGTTTCGTTTCGAAATTGAGTGTTTGTTGTTAGGTATGGTATATTGTTTTCGAAAGTTTAAGTGATCAATACACGTTTACAAAATGAAATAATTTAAACTATACTATACTTAGATAAGGCTTATGTTTGTAACGGTATCATTGTGTTTGCTAGTATATGTTTTTGTTGACTGTCCAAATAATAAATAAATAAATAAACCTACGGATCTTTATAGAGTAGCGGGCGGTCGTAAGATTTGCGATGAAGCCTCAGTGTCCAGAGGTCCCGGGTTCGATTCCCAGCTCGGGCAAAGTGTGGTTCCGAATTCTGAGGAATACCTATTTCTTAACATCATAAGAATTTTCAAAAAATATTCACTACTATTATTTCCAAGGTATTAATCCAACCGGGTCCACAATATCACCTTACGCTCCCGGACCAGTATTATGGAAGGCTTCATAGGACAAATCGAGACCTCTTAGATGGATACACCCTGAAAGGATTTCCACGATGTTGCTAATGATGGTCCGTTTATAAAAAAACTTAAGTCCTACAGAGGGACGATAATAGTATGTCGAAGCAATGAGGAACAGAAAAAAAAAATTTGGTCACCCATCTGAGTATCGACTGCGCGATAATACTTACCTTAACTTTCACGATCGTCGCAAAGAAAAAAGAAAACACGATCGCGCCAATACCGAACGCTTCCCAATTAAAAAGGCATTTAAAATCATTAGCTCCCTTTAATACCCCCTAGTTCATTCATCTCGGCACCGACGCAGCACTTTGAGTGGCCTCACCCATTTACGCAACTTTCATTAAAACTCGTCAAATGAAACTTCGACGGCCAGTTACTTAACCAATCGTCCACATAAAAACGTTCGCTACTAAAGCCTCGTTCTCATTATACCTATATATTTTTTGGAAAGGGCTTTACAGTGCAATGGGCTTTTGAGGCCATAAGTACAGCGACGCCGGACTTTTTTGCGGAGGTGAAAAACTTTAAGTGCTCCTCAAGCCGTGTGATCGAACACCGTTAGAGGGTTACCTACCGAAACGCGCGAGCCAAGCGAGCGTAGCGAGCGTGCCATGACAATGGCCAGCGAAGCGCCAGAACCGACTTTAAGGAAAAGGATTACCTAAACATACAACTATTATTTCTTTATTTAGACTTACAGTTTGTGTGCAGGATGATGATGATGATGATGAAGCAGGATCACAATCCGGTTTCAATGACATCTGATAAGTTGTCCATATAAATTAAACGTCAACTTATGCAGGATTACAGTCACCTGACTGTAATCCTGCATAAGTTGAAATTGTTGAAATTGTTGACCTCAACAATTTCCGCCTTACAAATAAACAAAGAATAAGGTCCGAATGGTTATTTCGTGTTTTGTCTCTTTTACTCTAATTTGAAGTGACGTTTACATGACAGGAACAAAACACGGAATAACTATTCGGACCTTATCTTTGTTTATTTGTAAGGGGCTTTACGTTTTTAGCATATTTTTTTATGCAATTTGTTTGTTCTCCATTATAAAATTAAAAAAGCGTATGCTTCAGCGCGCACTCCCGGCAGTTTCGTGGGACCGCAGCCTAAGCGATTTATGCCAAATGTAAATTCGATTACGTGGTATCAAGAGGTAGCCAAACATTTGGCCGGAGCGCCCCAAATTAATTGGGTACCGTAATAGAATTGTTTTACTTCGGAACTTTTAAAGTGCTACTCTTTAATGCCCTTTGATTTGTTAAAGCCAGAGCTTTCACGTACCATGGGCTTCGGGCGGTTTTTCGGAACTCTCTCTCATTGGCCAAAAATGTTGTTTTTTCCGTACTCCAAGCGAACTTTAATGTTTCTGATGTTGAAATGGCTTTGCGTTTTCTTTTGTTTCGAAGGGTTGCGGACATCAAAGGCTGTAAAAAGGTTTACAATAATTGTGTTATAGGTCGAAACCTTTTTGTGGTGCTTTAATCGTTTTAGAAAAATAGATGTGTGAATCTCGATTCTTAATTTTTGTTTGCTTTTGCAATGTTTGTTTAGGTTGGTTCAAAATTGTCGGTCGAGGATACAAAAATATTAATAATGCTTTTATTTTTACTTTAGAATCAGCTAAAAATAAACATGGCTTGGCGCTTCACCTTAATTGTACGATATTGCAAAGGCCGTGAAATAGGCAATGCAGGTCGATTATGAGTTTGAAAGCCGAGCCGTAGGCGAGGACTTCACTAATACGAGACAGGCAATTGCCATTTCCGCCGAGGCATATATTGTGCTTTTCTCAAAAGAATGCAGGGAAATAAAACATACTTTTTATATTATATATTTAATTTAATTAATATTAAAAGTTACATTAGTCATATTGGGGCAATTACTAAAAGAAAATAGTTTGGTGAACTTCTGATGAGGTTTGCAGGTGGGTGGCATTGGTTGTAGAGGTAAATGGCTGAATATGCTGTTTTGAGGTGGATGGCTGTGGACTTAGATGTTGGCAAGTGGCCTTCAATTGAGTCCTCAATGTAGCTTAGAATGATAAAAGAGATCCAATCAAAGAGTATTTAATAACCCCAGCACGCCGCCGTTTCATACAACATTGCTGGAGCGTTGTAATGTTCCAAATTCAAAAAACGCTCCTGCAATGGATTTGATTTTCTGTGTCCGTAAATTCGATACCTACTTCGCGTGTTCTTTTTCGAAAATAATGACAATATTTCCATGCATGTTTCAGAAAAACTATTTACAATGGAATAAGTGGATAAGTTAGCTAGAAAAAATAAATGCAGTTTTTTTTTGTTTCACTGATTATTATCAAATAACGTTGCTATTAAGTATGAAATATGTTAAATAGAAAGAAAAACGGCAAGGTAAAAACTTAAAAACTTTACGAAAATCTTGTAAAACTTAATAAAAAACTGGACATAGTTAAATTACAAAACCAGTGCTGACATTAACAAATGTGATTTTATAACTAATGTTACCTCATTTATTTTTTTAATTTCAAATAGAGAACATCAATTTTAAACCAAGGTAACCTATTTATAAGTTATTAACTACAAAAGCGTGGATAACTCACGCGTAATCGAACCCACACCCACTCACTTAACTACATGTTATACCCTTCAAATGAACTTGCTACGTGTTTCTAATCAAGTTAAGCGTGATACACATTTGGAATATAGCGAAAAGTCCAAAGGGGGAGGGGAACTGCTCAGGAAATTCGTTGGTTACCTGGCACAGCTGAACTCCGGACAGACTGCAGTGGAGTAGAAAACAAAGTTAAAAAAAGTCCGGTAGCAAACGCAGTGGTAAACGCGCTCGGTCTACGATCGCTGAAGTTAAGCAACTTTAGCAAAAGCCTGCCCTCGGATGGGTGACAAAAAATGTATCACCTTGAGTTCCTCCGAGCTTTGAAAGGTCTCGGCTGCATTAGCAGTCGATAACAACCACCAATCCGTACTGGGCCCGCGTGGTGGTTTATGCGCCGTTTTATAAACAAGCGGCCGCTCGCGGTTTCACTTGCGTGGTTCCCGTTCCCGTTCTCGTGGGAATATCTGGATAAAAAGTATCCTATATGTGATTCCAGGTTATAAACTATCTGTATGCCGAATTTCATCCAAATCCATCCATCCGTTGCAGCGTGAAGAAGCAACAAATATACGAACATACACACAAACTTTCGCATTTATAATATTAGTAGGATAAATAATAAATGAATAAACTTTCGTACACTCACACCAATTATCTAGCCCAAGAGAAGCTTCGTTATGAAACTCGTCAAACGGTTACTAGACAACGAATAAACATACTTAAAATACATACCTACTTATTATACATAGAAAACACCCAGACCCGAGACAATTTAGAAAAACAATATTTTTTAAATTGACCCGACCGGGGATCGAACCCGGGACCTCAGAGATGGCGACACCATGAAAATCGGTGTACAAACCACTCGGCCAAGGAGGTCGTATTATGTGATGATGAACCGACCGGACGCTTGGGTTGAATTCGAGATATCATGGCTCAAACTCCATAACTCCGTTAGACTGCTGACATGAACCCATGCATATAACGAATCTTTTGGTCTAGCAGTGTAGTCTTGGGGCTGGGCTTTATAAACATGTATGATGAGTCTTACACTGAAGAGACTAATACATCGATAAATAAATGTCATCTCTACACCACCTTATTGCTGATGGCAGAGAATGCTTTAGACATTATGCCCACCATGTAATTTATATAGCAAAAGTTTCAAATTAACACGTTTTCCCACATCATGGCATGGGGTCCTTCAAACGAGGCGTGAAGAGGCGCCGTGTGGGCCTGATGATGTATGTTTTTGTTTGTCTTAGCGCCTGGACTCCATTTTTACTTAACATCAAATGGAGTTTCTATTTGATGATGATTTTGATTTTAATTTTTTTTTCACTGTATTTTGTAAATTTTATAAATATTTAATTTAGCTTCAGTGCAGCAATTAGCACTTGAAAATAAAAAGTAAAAATTTACTATAGCGTTGTGTTATCAAATTTGTAGTATTTCATCTGCAAAGATGAATCTGCATAGCCAACGGTTGCAATGACCGTTGGATAGATGGCGCGCTGTGCCGCTATTAGCAATCTGAAAATTACAAAAGCAGTGACAAGGAATTCAGCGTCTATGTCAGCCTTCCCGGCAGCATAGCGGTCAGTGCAGCCGCCCGGATTGCGGAAGACCCAGGTTCGATTCCTGGCTGGGTCGGGTAGGCGTTTAATTTTTTCACTGTATTTTGTAAATTTTATAGATATTTGTTGATATTTGAAAAAAATTAAAAGGTGTCTCTACACATTCCTTTGTTCCAGTCTACCAAGGTGTCCAAGCTCAATAAGTCAAATCTAATAATGTGCGCAAATGAAAAGTCACGGCATGGCCGGCGGCGGGCGCGCCGAACGAATTTCATATTTTTACCAGTCGGCCATATTGCCAGGAGAGATTTTGCACTCGCAAGTTTTCGCTGACGAGCTCGAAAGACATTGCTTTGTTATAAATCTTGGGATGTCTACGATATGTGTTCAAACATTGAGGCAGTTGTTCCATCGGCATTAAGGAACAAACTATATACTATTTTTTCGCTCAAGACACGCACAATAGATGTAGATCTTGTCTCAATAAACATACTACATAATATTCTCTTGTCCTTCTTCCACAAAAAGTTAGAAAGAGCATTAGATTTTAATTAAGATAGAAACTTTTAAGAAAACTCGCCGTTTAAATGACCTCTTCGCCACATTTCGCATAATCAAAGTTTTTGTAGAGTTGTTTGAAACCTAAATCTAATAACTACTATGGCGATAGACGTTTATGCTATATAATCCCAGTATTATCAAATTGGCGGAATTAAATGAAAATAACTGCAAACATAAGTTTAAAAAATTAGGTACCTAGATAAAATTACATTATAGTGTTAATAATAATTACCTATACACTAATTAATAAAACAACACACCTCTAATAAATAAAACAACACTTTATAATTATTAATTTTCATTAAACTTAAAATAGTTAATTAAAAACACGAATCAATTCGCCGCTTGGAGAGGTCTATGTCCAGCAGTGGACGTGTGTAGGCTGATGATGATGATGGTGACGACGAATCAATTTTCTCCAAGCATCCTGTAGTTAGTACGCAAGCCAAAAACATGGGAATGTAGTCGGTCGGTAATATTAATGCTCGGCACGGGCAGTGCCGTGTATTGATGTGGGTATTCGACGTATTTTTGCTTGCGTACGGCCGGCGCGGGCGCGCTGAGTATCTCAGTTTTAATAAATACACACCATATCTTCACTTTATTATTGTGTTATATAGGATAAGATAATACATATTTGTGTCCGAAACGAATGTGCAACGAGTAGATTTAGGTTTAAGGCAACAATTACAAAACATATGAAATTGATAATTTGATGACATGATTTTTCATTTTATTGACTTCATTTTGCTAGTTGCAGAAACACGATTTGTTAACTTTTATAACAGAGAAAAATATATCAAAGTAACCTCTTTTAAAACAGATTTGCATTTTACAGGCAAACCAGACCGATTTAAGCATATAAATGTTCTTAGTAGATTAGTCTTCACACACACTTCAATATGCTAGTTCATTTTTTTAAACTTTTTTGTAGTTTTAATTGAAAGAAAAAAAACAGTTTTTCTTATGGTACGGGCACATAGTAGATATTATGTATTCACGTACCGCTACGCTCCGCATTAGATTAATTGTTTAGCGATGCGTCGCCTTAAAGGCGTGTAAAGTTGTAATTTCGATAAAAAAAAATTAAAAAAAATTAGGACTCCAAGGTGGAAATCAATGTTAGGTTTCGAGGTGGAATAGATAGCTTCAGTGACAGTTTGGTAGCCGATCGCCTGGTGTACGAGCATCTTGGAACCCTTGTCCCTTATTCAGCTCTTACGACATGCACAGGAAGTTAGGCAGACACTCGAGATGATAAATTTTTAGTTTCAGACCAGCCTTTGCAAAAATTGCTTTTAAACTACCGTTCCCTTATACCGCAAATTGCAGGGTTTAAATATTAACTAAAGCGGCTTTGTTAATTCTTTTTGAAGTACCTATCTCTGTAAATGCCATTAAAGAGTCTGCATCAAATACGCTTCGAAATTCCCTTTTGAGGCTTGTTATACTGTTTAAGCTAATTTTATTTCATATTCTTTTTGAACTTAAATAAAAAGTCTCATCAATCTTGATTGTTAACAAGCTGTCAAGAGTAAACGCTGCCTTAACTTGCAAGGTTCCGTAGCAAGACAATACTAAATATTAAGTTGATATTTTTTGATTGATTTTTTTGTCGTTGTATTATCCTCTTTATGTCTTTTAAAATAGGGTTTACCTACACAATAAAGAAAATTTTCATTTTCATTTTTTTTTAATTCTTTTCGAGTAAGCGAGTTCGACAACCGTTGGGGTAAACGAGTTCTCGACTGGAGACCGTGTATCGACAAATGAACTGTAAGACGCTCTCAGATTAGGTGTCTTCTGTCTTTGTGTGATCTTCGCAAGGTGGCTGGCAAGAGCTGGATGAGAGTAGCCGCGGATCGTGCTCAGTGGCGTGCACAAGGAGAGGTCTATGTCCAGTAATGGACTAGTATAGGCTGATGATGATGATAAAAATGAAGCGGTTCCTTAGGAGGAGCGCAGAGGTTAACGCGTCATGTCTGCAAACGCTAAGAAAAAGTAACTTTCGCTAAGTCCGGTCATCGGGTGGTGACCAAAACCGCGTTTTTTTTTAATACCTAACACGGCAAATGACTCCATACCACCGATGTTAAGTGGAAATCGAGTCCAGACGCGAAGACAACTGGTGCAGCGTGAAAACAACGCAGCATTAGTCAACCTCACTCTGCCGGCCCACAAGGTGCTTCTTCACGTCTCGCTTGATGGACCCCATATCATAGAAAGGAGGGAAAACGTGTGCTGGTAGACTATTCCATGTTTTGGAGGTGCGACAAAGAAACGAGTCACCAAATTTTCTTGTGCGCAATGGGATATGTGTGACAGTGAAGCGATGACTCCGGAGAGCATCACGTGTACTCCTATGGAGGAAGGGAGAAGGTGGGGGTCAAACAGTTCTTTAGAGCACTTGCCGTGGTATAAGCGATAGAAAACGCTGAGTGACGCTTTATCTCTACGCAATTGCAGGGGTTTGAGAGTATTAGTGACCTCTGCATTGCCGATAATGCGTACAGCGCGACGTTGCATTCTGTCTAAGGCAACGAGAAGGTATATGGCTTGTTGGCGCGTGGTGGAATATGGCTCGTTTTGTCCGTAGGGAAGGCTCGTACCCCAGCCCAGCCTGGTTTCAAATACAGAGTTGATGGTCTTTCACCAATAATAGATAAATTCTAAATGGGTAGTATGTAAAAAAAGCGATTGAAATGTAATTATCTTAAAATATATATATTTTAAATACTTTATCTTTGACAACGGTACCCTAAAAGCGGCAGGGGAGAAAAACGCCGAAAACGTCTCAAGAAGAAAGGAATTAATCCTTCCATTTCTCACTGCCAACTTGATCGTGCATAATGCGACCGTCCGGAGTTATTCCATCATCAATCCTATCGGGACGCGGCGGAGGCCTGTAACGAACTGTGAAAGAATTATTTGAGATGATTCGTTCTCATCTAGATATTTTTTCTCACAAATCAAGTTGTTTTAGTAATTTTTATATTGTTTTCTAAAGTTTACGTGAACACTACACATTGAAATGAAACAACTTTTACGGATCTACTCGCGTTTATTTTACACATTACTTTTAAATAATGTTTGTCCTGACGTTTCGAACCCTTTGTAGGGTCCGTGGTCACAGGGAGACTGAGGTGTTGGTCGTCTCATAATTAGTTATAAGCTTGTATAGGTACCCTCATTTAAATTTAATCAGGTGCGTTCCATTTTACGCAAAAATATCTTACAGTATCTTTTGGTCTGGCAGTATGGTGTTGGGGTTGGGATTTAATATTTTGTATGATGGGAACCCAGGCTGCTGGTAATGTGAAAAATAAACGCGAGTAGATCCGTAAAAGTTGTTTCAACTCAATTAGTATTTTTTTTAAGAAACATGTTAAAAGTATTTAATGTTCTTAAATTTTAGACTAAAAAAAATTAACCGTTTTGCCACCTTTCAACAAATAGTTTGTGTAGGGCATGTGGAGAGCAAACCGAGTCAATGCAGCACCTACTGTGTGAATGCGACTCTCTGGCTAGGAAAAGAATGGGACTCCTGGGGTCGGCCTATCCGAAACCGGAGGACTTCAGGCTCTTCGCTCTTAAGGACGTTGCCAGACTTATGGCATCTATCTTTACAGAGGAGGAAGAGTGAAAGGATGGGGTTGCACAATAGATCCCAATGGGTCGAAGTGTTACTGGGAGGTGGAAACCTCGGCAGGCCCCACTAAGATAAGAAAAGATAAGATAACCGTTTTGCCATTTATCATCATCATCATCATCATTCGATTTAGTCCACTGCTGGACATAGGTCTCTCCAAGTGCACGCCACCGAGCACGATCCGCAGCTACTCTCATCCAGCTCTTGCCAGCCACCTTGCGAAGATCGTCGTTCCTAGTCCGAGGGCGTCACGTAGGACGTAGCATAAGACGTTTACGCATTTCCCGTATAAATTATTTAGTTATTATAACGATTTTATTGATATTGCAATGTCTTCGGCGCTACAAATAATTGCAGTTTAAATAATCCAGTACTTTTATTCCTTTTTCGCACCGACTGATACTATTATGATAATAAAGTTGATAGGATAAGGTCGTCCTTGATCATACTTAATCTTAACACAATCGTACAAAGATAAATTGTCTAAAGCTGTTTTTTACAACTATTATTGCTGTAAGAGTATGTCCCGAGAACAAAACCTGTATTAAAGTTTTTGATCTCCATTGTATCACAAATACGTCTGACGGTTGAATGAGCTTTAGTGCGAGTAGATGTTAAGACCCGTTGTCAAAGTAATTGCGAACTGAAAATTGGATTGCACTAAAATCTTAATCGAGATTAAGCTTTAATCCGGCTTAAAACATCATTGTACTCTGCCGTTTGAAGTTAATAGGTAAAGTAAAAGGCTTTAGGATGTCTTTCCACCGGAGATGTGTTAGGTAGCTAAGATGTGAGTGAAATTGAAGCTACGCTACGAAACTATGTCTGTTTCCATAAGGCGACGCATTGGAAATTTACGTGGCGGGGATCTTGATTTTTCTCAACAATTACAAAACATATGAAAGTGATATTTGATGACATGATTTTTCATTTAACTGACTTCATTTTGCTAGTTGCTGAAACACGATTTGTCAACTTTTATAACAGAGAAAAAAATATCAAAGTAACATCTTTTGAAACATAGATTTGCATTTTACAGGCAAACCAGACCGATTTAAGCATCTAAATTTTCTTAGTAGATTAGTCTTAACACACACTTCAATATGCTAGTTCATTTTTTTTAAATAATTTGTAGTTTTAATTTGAAGGAAAAAAACAGTTTTTCTTATGGTTCGGGGCGCAAACGCTCCGTATTAGATTAATTGTTTAGCGATGCGTCGCCTTAAAGTTAAGCGGTGTAGCGGAGTGGTAGCCACGCGTAAACACTTGGCCGACATCTCACCTGATGTAAAGGCCACAGATGGAAGCGCTTTTCACCCGGAGCCCGGAACCCTCAACTACTGAGGCACTGGCTATCTTATCTCTAGCTGGGACATAACAATGCTACAAACGTTTATGTTATGGCAACATATTTAGATAAGACGGTGGTAGCTAGCCAGGCGGACAAACAAGCCCTACCACCAACCAAATC